>CM022885.1:11655948-11682433 GCA_012654025.1 Pachypsylla venusta
AGGATCATTTCGGAATTTGTTTTTTTCGTGTACCTTATGAGGTAATTTTTGGCCCAATTTCGATTTTTGGCGGGTCTGTAGCTTCTAAACGCCCCCGGTCTGGCAACTAAGAAAGCGGGTTTTGACATTACCCCACCGATGCACTTCCAGCCCACGGGTCAAAAATTTTATACCTTATGAGGTAAGATATGGCTAGCCATTTTCATTTCAGAGGAAAAAATTCAGATTACCAAAGAAGTGGCTATGACAGAGGACATTTAGCTGCTGCAGGCAATCACAGAGGAAATCAGAAACATCTAGATCAAACTTTTGTTCTATCTAATATTTCACCTCAAGTTGGTGTGGGATTTAATCGTGATATATGGGCTAAGTTGGAGAAACATGCTCGACATTTGGTGAAAGTATATCCCAATGTATATATTTGTACTGGACCCTTATATTTACCTATGTAAGTCGACCATAAGCAAAACCTATTAAATCAACGATTCGGGATTTTGTCGTTAAAGAAGATCTACCTCGTATCTCTAAATTATTTACGAATTTTAGATTTAGGCATCGAAGGCTCAGTAGCTCAGTTGATTCGTAACCAAGAGGCTGTTGTTTCGAATCTTAACCCCATCCTCGCCTATTGGTCACAATAAATCTGTGAATAAAGGTGGCAATGAACTTGTGATGGGCATCAAAAAATATAAATTGAATAATAATAATGATTAATGTGAACCCCCGTAAGCTTATCGAAATCAATATATTGTCTGAGGGACCTTGTATTTCTGTTCTTTTGTGTTTTGTCAACATTTTTTTTTATATAGAATCGGCGTTTTTATTCTCTCTAATCATCAGATTCACAATTTTATAAGCCATAGCAAAAACTATAAAAGTACAGTTCAAAAACTTTGTGTGACTTCTTGGAAATGCCCGATACAAACACTATCAATTAAGAATAAAATAAGGACAAATATACTTTTTTAAAAGACTCTCAAATTTAGATGAATCAGCTATACAGTAACATTATACAAAAAAATATTTAAAATAAAGACATAGTGTCTAAAAATTTCTCTAAAAATTTTGTTCCAGGAAAAGTTCCAACGGTAGAAAATATGTGAACTATGAAGTGATAGGAGACAACAATGTAGCCGTCCCAACACATTTCTTCAAGATAATTGTTGCTGAAAATGAGGATGGGTGTTTAATGATGGAGAATTATGTTATGCCAAATGCTGTAATAAGTGATAGTACACCGTTATCATCATTCATGGTGAGTTTCATATAGTTCAACGTCTTCATGATGGGCGGTTCTACGCACCAGGACCTGGAATCCATAATCACAGTTCCAGCAAAGATTCATTCCATTATCCCATATCAACTGACATCATGGTGACATCCCATATCAACTGACTCGTATAAAAGTCAAGTGAAGATATAGTATTTTCTTTACCTCACTATATTTCCACATTTTTTTCAAACTAGAAATTGTAAAAAATGAAAAAAAAAAAAAAAAAAAAAAAAAAAAAAAAAAAAAAAAAAAAAAAANAAAAAAAAAAAAAAAAAAAAAAAAAAAAAAAAAAAAAAAAAAAAAAAAAAAAACACTTGATATTGAGAGGAATATCGCTAACCCTGAAGGTCATCCCTAAGATACTTTGAGATTACCATGATATATTCGCTGAAACTTTGGTTCGAATATTTTTTTTTGTATCTCCAAAAGGATTCGAGATATTTTATTTCGTCCTCGCAGTGGCCGGTCTTACGAACCAGGACTACCTGGAACGCGCACCATCATAGTTTCAACAAGGGGCCATTAAAACATTATCCGTAACCCTATATCAACCTATGGCCACCTTTTTCCGAAATCTATCCACAAATGAACAGAACCGTTGATTTTAAGAGACACACCACTACAACAATAACAACTGTTCTACTTGTACTTAAAATGACTGCCTGTATAAATTGTTATCAATTTTCTTGTTGTGCCGATTTTCCTCTTAAAATCAACGGTTCTGCCTATTTCTGGATTAAGGTTTTGAAATATGGTATAAATAGGTTGATATGAGGTTACCGAAAAGGTTTTGGTGGCCCTTGGCTGAATTTTAGTGATTTTTGTTTTGATATAATGATTTTTTTTCAGGTACCACTTGACAGTATTCAGAGAGCATCTGGTTTCCTATTTTTTGAAAAGTTAGACAAAAGTAAATTATTAAGTATAAACAATGTAAAAAGTATAAAATAAAATGAATGTCACAAAAATGTTTTCTTGGAATTGAAGTTGCTCAACTTTTTAGCAGTAGTAGAAAAGAAAAGTCTGACACAAATTGAGTAAGGTTAATTTTTTATTGATGTTTTTTTGTTGGTCTCATTTATGTAATTTTTTATATGTTTGACTTCGACTTGACAGTGTAAGTTAACATGAGTGTTTGTTTTAATTTATAAATGTGATTTTGTATTGATATTTCAAAGAATCCTCCTAACTAATCAAATTTGTTAGGAGGAGTTTGTCCTATATCGTACACATTATAATGTTATCTAATATTTTGATCGGCCTGTTTAAAATTGAGAAGTATACGAAATTCGAAACATCACATGATTTGATATTTTTACTTCATACGAGTACTTCATTCTGAACCAATCAGAATGAAGGCGTTTTATTATTTTTGTACTAGGTATATTTTTTTTTTTATTAAAAAATGAAGATATGTTTGTAATGTATGTAGAATTTCTTTGTGGTAAGGCCCAACGGCCTTTTCAAAATTTTTGTGGGTATCACAGCATTACTAAGAGCTCCTGCACTAATAATCTGTTAAAATTTCTAATCTTTTTACTCTGGTAATGCCACCACTGGTCGCTACTCACATTAAAGTAGCTACCCAATCTTCCCCACGAGGTTAAGTGCACCCCGAAATCACAAGCACAAAGTCGAAAAAAAAAGACCAGGGGTCTAGTAGGTATCTCACTGGCATTGTACTGATATATTTTGCATGGACATCAAAATTAAAATAAAAAAAGATTCAAATAAATAAAGTGATAGGCACTGGAAAAGATTAGAACTATTGTCAAATTTTTGTTTTAAATGTTAGACGTATGAAAAGCTCTATTTTTATGTTAGGAATGACTCTGTAACGATAAATAAAAACAGCGGTGAAAATGTTCATTTTATATTACACTATTGCGTATTATTTATTTTGTTTATACTTGGAATTCAATTGTAAACTACACTAATTGACAAAATTAGCAAAAAGCTCAGTTTTTTCAAAAGTTCTTGTCGATGTTTTTTTTTTTTTTTTTAATCATAGAAACTAATAAAAAGGACATATTGTTACGAATAAACCAAAAATATTTTTGGTAAGAAACTTTAAACAATGATACCGATAACTACCTAGAAGTACTAAAAACTGTATTTTTAAGTGTTTCAAGTCTTGTTAAATATTTTTGGATATCCTTTATTCCAAATCATCATAATAGTCAGTTATGAGTTGTTAAAGGCCACACGGCTTTTTAAAAAAGAAAATTTCGAAGAACACAGAAATCAAAGAAACGATTTATTTACGTTTAAAATAATAATTTGATTACGATAATCTTGCGAGAAAATTCTGTGCGATACAGGATTAAGACTAACGATCTGCTCTAAGAGACGGTGAAGGGTCCCTCAGCACAAAAGGGGAGAGTCAGCAGATTTGCACTTATAACTAGTATGTATTGCCGTCCCAGGCCCGTACAAGAGCCTGCACCCTATATAATATGCTCCGGATGAGGTTAAAACTTTGTTGCATCCTGTCCCACTTCTCTGCCACTGCCTTCTTTAGCTGTGGCAGGGTGGTTGGTACACAATACCTTCCAGTATTTCAGCTACGTACCTCCCCCCCCCCTAATTTGCGACGGATCCGCGCCTTTATTTGTGCGCGTGAACCTATTTGCCACTTGCACTACGGTCATATCATGCATTTTGTAAAAGTTCCTTTTCTTGTATAAATAACACTTCTAAGATTACAATAAAAAATAGGGAAGTCTTACTTTGAACGTTGGTAACAAAATAATAAGACCCAAAACAAAACTAGTTATCGGTAAAATAATTGATTTTGGGGTATTTCCATTCAGCTTGTAAAACGACGTCCAAGTGACTGATGGGCAAATCAAATTTTTCAGTAATATTGTCATCTATTTAATCTCAAGATTTTTGAAAAAAAAAGAGCGTTTCTGCAAATTTGTCAATCAGTGTAATTGTAAATGTATTTTCCTTTTTGTTATTATGTCACATATTTGTTGGCATCATAGTATTACAAGGTATTTTAAAAATATTCCAATAAGCTAATATCAGCCAGAAATCGACTGGTCAGATTTTGTCAAAATTTATAGTTGTAGCACATGCTGGAATCTATATAACAATATAACAGCAACTAGTTTCCCTTATAGAACTAATTTCTTTACCTGTAGGCTCCAAGTAATGCTATTTGCTAAAATTTAGGTTTGATTAAGTTACAGGGTGTCTACCAGACTGGAAATCCTGGAATTGTCAGGGAATTTTAGGAGACTGGAAATGTCAGGGAATTTAGGGAAAACGCCAAAAGTCGGGGAATTTTTCAAATTGTTATTTTTGTTTTCCTCTACAATTTTGGTATACATGTTTAGGGTATGAAGGAAATTTGCTGTATAGTGTTTGGGGTCCCTGGCCCCAATATTGTGTTTTTTGAAGTCAGATGGGGGATACAAAATCTTGAAAAAGTACACTGAAAAACCTGGAAAAGTCTGGGAATTTCACTTTGACGATTTGGTAGACACCCTGAGTTATTTTCTGAGTGGTACCTCTGAATTAATTTCATTTAGTGGATAAGTTCTTCCATAAATTCATTGTGAATAAAGTTTTATCTAAATTCAATTTTATCTCTTTTTCGCCTATATTTTTTTAAAAAAAAAAAAAAAAAAAAATATGGGATTTAGAATACCTAAAATATTATAAATTCCAATTGAAGAAAATTAAACGTTTAAGTACATAATAAAATTATTGAACACATAAATAAAAGATGTAAATAAATAGAACTGGGTATATGTTTATTCATGGGCCATTATTTAATTGAACATATAATATAGTTCTATTCATTTGAATGAGTTCAAAATTATCGAAAAATAATCGACCGACAAAAGTTGAAATCTAATAAAAATCAGTAAGTTTTGTTTTTCATTGAGTTTATTTTTTCCTTATAGTTGAATCTTTTTAGTGTTTTTACAATATTTGATAACTCTGTTTAAAGCAGATAAGACAACCTGTCGCCGGGTAATATTATTTTTTTACAAGCCAGCAATGTCAACGCAGGAAATTAAAGTTTTTTTATGGAAAAACTTAAGTGTACAAAAGAAAATTGTCTCGTGCTAAAGAAAAAGTATAGAGGCAAATTGATGACATAATTATTGGATCATCTGGGAAACCATGACAATGACAGAAAATTTAATTGAAATCCGTTGATTTCAATTAAACATGTTTTCGTCGGAGTTTAATATTTCCAACTAAAGTTTTATGAGTATCAAAGGCTAATGGAATATTCAACAAAAGGAAACGTCATTTTACTCGTACGTCATATGCAGGAATATTAAACGTAAATAATGATAACATCACATGATAAGAAGTGTAACAGACATTAAAATCTCGTCATTTAAGAATAACTAAACGTAAATAAATATAAAAAAAATTAAGAAAATCCGTTTTTGAACACGGATGTATGAAAGAGTAAATAAGTATATTAAAAAAAATGTCTTCATAAAAATAATTAGAATGCCAGTTTATTTTTCAGGTTTCATCTGTTTTGTGGGTGCCCTGCAAACAAAGGAAAGTATAAAAATATTCAACAGTGATTTAAAGATATTAATTTTTTACTTAAAAATATAAAGATTTAAAAAAAAAAATCAAATTTAGGAACCTGAGTTTAACCCCGCAACAGTCAAAATGTATCTGAGATGTAGATACATGTTGTCATTTGTCGTTACATTTTTTGTCGTTTATGCGAAGTGGAGGACTTATTTTTCCTTCGCTCCTCTAAATTGTAATGCACACTTTTCGTGTTACTTTTTCATTTCAAACAGTTAATAAATAATATTAGAGCGCGATGACCCATAACCGATTAAATAATCAGTCACCTGGCGTTGCATAACTACAAAAATCTGACAGAAACTTTTGTATCCAATGTCCTGCTATCTTTGACTATCTTCCTTTTAAAAAGACAAAAGGTAGTATGTGTTAGGATTTAATCTTCAGCCAATATGGCGTGTTTGTGTTACACAATGGTAACGTGTTTCCTGAATAGCCAAAATATACTCCTGTTGTCCACAACATTGTTTGGTCTAAATTTCTTCCTGAATCGAAAAGTTACCCATTTTTGGTATTGGAATTGAATATTTGTATATTGCTCGTGAAACTCACTTAAAAGATCCGAATATGTCCGTTATTTTCAGTTGTCGCGTCATTCCAAGTCTTTTTCGTTTAGGTTTTTCAGCTAGCTTCATGGATGAATGAATTTGATGGGGTGATAATTTACACTGGCTGAAATAATCTGATCTTTCTTCAACTTTTTGTACATTTTTTTCTTTGATTTGAGTTGCAGTTGAGTCTTTGTTCTCTTCTACTTTTATATCACAGACTTTATTAATATTATCACAGCCCTCTATGTCTAAGATCAAGTCTTTATTCTCTAGATATACTTTTATGTCACCAACATCTATGTCCATCATATCTGAATCTTCTGCATATGATTGATCCTTTACTCTATCGTACTCAACATTTTCTATCGTATCAAGAACTTTGCCGTTTGGCGATGACTTTTTCTTATTTAAAATATCAGACTTCGAATTTTCCTTCATTGTTATTTCATTAGAGCCATCACAGATTGAACCTTGTTCGGGAGAGGTGCGATCTGTAATTGTAGGTTTATGCAGAGAACTTACAAAATATCTAAAAAAGAGAAGAAAAAAAACTGTCAATGAAGCATAGGGGTTTATTTTCCTGCAAAAAAAAATAGTCTTTTACGATTCAAGGTTATCCGAAGTACCCAGCACACCGTCTATATGTAAGAATCCATACTAAAATAGGATGAGGAACATTTTGACTCCAAATGGAATTTACATACCAAATTTCACCTAGCAGTCAAATGCCACTCACGACGTACAAACGAATTTTTTATTCGATTTTTGATTTTTTGTATCTTGAAACGTAAAATATCAAATTTTGAGGGAGGGGAAGAGGTGTTTTTTCCACAGATATTCCAACGGTTCATTATTGAAAAAAAAAAAAAAAAATTGTTTTACTTGAAATACCAGGGATCTATCATTTCCGCTCTAGTATGAAATATTCTCACTATACGAGGGGTGTTCAAAAAGTAAGTTTCCCAAGTCTGCCGTTTTGCCCCAGTGCGAGTTGGGACCGAACATAGTTTTAGTTTAGGATATACGGATAAGGGCAGAACCGGTCTTAGCTGCCGATTTTTTTTTTCATTAGTACCGGCTCGGAAACCATGGAGCTACCTGTGAAAAACGTGTCCACGTGTGAGTTTCGTGCAGTTATTCGCTTTTTAACTGTAAAAAGGCTTAATGGCAACGAAATTCACACTCAATTAGTGCAGATTTATGGTGACAAATGCATGACAACAAATATCGATTTCAGGAGGTATTGAGTCCAAAATTCTGTCAATTGTAAAGCGTCTATCCGCCAAAATGATTTTTTCAACTGCTACGACTGCGTCATCTGTAATGGCACTTTTTGGCCTGGCTGCGCGCTGCTCATCATGAACTTCTCCACGTCCCTCGAGAAAATCTGTACACCACCGACGCTCCATTTGCACACTCATGCATTTGTCACCATAAATATGCACTAATTCAGTGTGAATTTTGTTGCCATTAAGTCCTTTTGCAGTTAAAAAGCAACTAACTGCACGGAACTCACAAGTGGACACGTTTTCCACAGGTAGCCCCCAAGGGCGTAGCCAGCATCTGGCCTAGGGGGGGGGCAGCTGAGATTTTTATGTCAGGAGGGGGAGGGGTCGATAAAGTAAATCGGTACTTATTTAATAATAAACCCCCAGGGGTAACTGATGATTCAGTTATTGGGGAGGGGCGACCCCAGGGCCTGTGATAAATATCGATAAAGGAAAGTGCCAAACCGGCGAAATTCAACTAGCAGGAGGAGTTTTACAATGGAAAAATACGGAAAGCCGAAAAAAAAAACAGATGGAACCTATACGTTTGTAACGTTTGTTAATTTTTTTGAATTTTCCCACCAAATTTACCAAATGCGATTCAACGATGCGATAAGTTTGCCACAGTTACATTTGATTGTTCACAGTGGGGCTGTTGGATTAGGGACAAAATGTGGCATTTATCGTATTTTGGTACTTGATGACTTTTTTGCTTCCAAAAATCATTTTATCTAGTGTAAATTTAAGTTGCCCCTTCCGTGCTGCATATTCTCGAGAATTTCTAGGGGGGCAGCTGCCCCCCCTTCCTACGCCCATGGTAGCCCCATGGTTTCCGAACCGGTACTGATGAAAAAAAAATCGACAGCTAACACCGGTTCCGCTCTTATCGGTGAATCCTAAACTAAAATTATGTTCGGTCCCAGCTCGCTAGATGGCGCTGGTGCAAAATGGCAGACTTTGGAAACTTACTTTTTGAACACCCCTCGTACAATGGGTATACAAGTTTTACTTTCGCGAATATCTTTCCACTCGCCAGCCTTAAGATGTTTGCTCAGAATTATGGCATGTGGTCAAAATATGTAATCGGGTTTACTTGTTATCTAGAGCCAACCACCGTAAAGGTTGTCCAATACTCATACAAGATCCATTATTGTAACCTCGTATATATTACTCTCTCTTCAAAATACTAACCTACTTTTAACTGTTGTGTTGTTTATAATTTGATGCAGACCGCTTTTGCAACTTTTTCTGTCAAAATTATTCAAATCAGGTGACTTAGACTTCTTAAAAAACGGATTTCTACTGCCAGGTGTACTGGGTGTAGAAATAATCTGGGAGGGTTGATCAGTACTTTTTTTTTTACTTTGCGAAACCCTGCTGTTAGAAGAGTGGTTTGTAGTGTCTGGAGTACTAAATGAAATATTGTATTCCGGGAATTTTTTTGTACTGATTGGTGAAGATGAGTTAGAAATCTTTCGATCAACATTAGTTGAGTGTATATTAGAAGTCGGTGGGGTACTCGCAGCATAAGAATCTGAAATAAATTAGGATCAACTATTTATAACGTTACTATAAGAAGAAAAAAAGAGAAATTATTATTTAATTTATTTTTGTTACAAGGATGGAAAATCACCATTTTTTTTATAAAAAAGAAATTAAAAGTTCGCAGTTTATTGGACATACTTTATACGTTTAGCATTCAAAGCTAATTATGAACAAAAGTGCCGCATCAAAAATTCAAAAAATACGTATTTTTTCATATATTCACTTACTTTGCTGAATGATGAATATTTTTGAATTTGTAGACACCCTGTGTATCTCAAAAACGATTAATTTTTCGTTCTCCGGGCCAATGACCTGCTACATTTTCAACTCTATTTAAAAACTGCATGACCTGATAGATGCCATTTTTTAACCTACACCCTGTATAACACAAACTACATCTCACAAAAATTTCAGCTAATTTGACTGAAAGCCCATTATAAGTCTCTACATGTTTCAACACTCATTATAAGAACCAAAAATAAGGTTCAATGAAAACTCATGTGAGTGGTGAAAGATTAAATTAATGTTTTCAAGTTACGATAATCCCATCTTTTTGAGCAGGTAGTAGTAGTAGCGGGTTTTCTCACGAAATCAACAGTTCTTCCGATTTATAGATGCATGATTAATTAAAATGGTAGAAACAGATTGATATGAGTTTACCGAAAAGATTTTGATGGCCCTTGGCTGGAACTGAGCTGGTAGACGTTCCAGGTCGTCCTGGTGCGTAGAACCGGCCATCGTGAGGACGAGCAGGTCGTTTATTCTGATTAATTTCAAATTCTTATAGAAGGTTAAATATGACATACCTACTAGGAATTGTGATTCTTGGTCCTCCGTTTTTAATTTTCTGAACACATTCAAAATATCTGATTTTTGTTTGCCTTCACCTGAGGATTCCGTTTTCAGTTTACCAAGTGCACCCGATGTCTTTGGTTTAGGTTTACCGAGTGCACCCGATGTCTCAATTTTCATTTTGTCGAGAGGACCCGATGCCTCTGCTTTCAGTTTACCAAATGCACCCAACTCTTGCTTTTGAGCTCTTGCTTTTGATTTTTCTTCTTCGCCCTCTTTAAAGTTAGAATTGTACTCGGATGACCAAATGCTCCCATAGTTAATTCGGTTACTCAATTTACCCTGAAAGTGTATTAGTTACTGTTTATGTAAAAATATATTCTATCGAGATAACTTCCAATATCTTATTCTATGACATTTAATTAAGGATATAAAGTCTTATTGGCTTTTCGGCATGCACTCAGCCTATTGAGGGCAACTGAGTAGCTGTCGTTGACTGCAGCGAAACGGCAGGCGAAGCTTTACCTTGTAAAAAATCAAATGCTTCCCAAAGTTGCCCCAAAAAAATGAATTTCTCACAAAATTTACTCGATCTGAGAACTTAAAACTCCCAACGCGTTATGTGTTCCACCCTGGGAGATCGGAAGGAACACAGAACTAGCACAGTAAAAATGAAACAAAATATGGAATTGCTTGAATCTGAAAAGAAATCCTAAAGAAATTGCTTGCTCGTCTGAAAAAGTTGTAAAATAGTTGTTTTTTTTAAAAAAAAAACTTACCTCTCGTCGTAGAGTTTGAAAATATTCCTCAGGGTTCCAATTATTTACGATGGTTAAATTAGCAGGATCCAAATTTCCTAAAGCTAATTGAATTGCTTCCTCTAGTGTTAGTTCTAAAGATTTTAGATCTGACTCTATGACACTGTAGTTTTCAGGACGGGTATCCATATTTCTAAGAGAAACAACTTGTTTTAATACAGGATCAAACACTGGTTGAAATTTAAACATGAGATCCGCTTTAATAAATTCTGTTAGAAGTTCGGGAGTAATTTGTTGATCAGCAGCTAACTTTACATGATTTCTAATTCTTTTAATACTCTGCGAATGAAGAAAGATACAAAATTTAATTTCACTGAGGAGCTCACAGAATTTGGAAAACTTTTAAATTCTTAGAGCTTGGATTCGACGTAATTTATTTACAACATTCTATGCTTCCGAAACACAATACTAAAAAGAGACAAGGCATGATACTCCGCCATGTCAGACTCGACAAGTTCTGTGCATGACATCATACGAACAGCCCAGTTGTTCGTGTTTCTAGCTATTCTTTTAACACAGAATCCTAAAATCTCACTTTTATTTGATTTTTATTATCTAGCGATCAAAGTAAACAACAGAATCCTCAGGTAAACATTAAAAACGCTGTAACGCTGTACGCATGACGGCATTTTCTGCTGAAGGACATACCTTGCCCTCTTAGTATCATGCCTCTGAACTGTCGAAGATGGAAAAGCTTTGATGTGTTTTCAATTATGAAAATTTCCAATTGTATTTTCCATTTTACAAATTGAGGAACATATTTGATTCCTTGTTTTATTTTTACTAGTAAAATTTTAGAAATACCTCTACTATATCATTTGATGCCAGTGAAAATACATAGTTTTTTGCTTTCATTATTCCCAAACCTTTTAATCCATCAAAATAATCACAGCCAGATAGAATACACATGTGTCGAAATTTTTCTTCTGAATAAGCTCTTTCGGGTATTTTCAAGGCTTTAATAATATCTTCTTTTTCAATTAAAAACCCGCGGCCAAATTGGTCTAATTTATAGATTATCTGGAAAATAAAAAGAGAAGCAAATTACCAACCAGAGACAAGAAACGGTGCATTAAAAAACAGTCATACACAAACTAAGTGTGAGGTATTGCCGTCTTAACCAGTCGTAACCAAGTAATCTGTTCACATTTGGCCGTCTTAAAGATGGTTGGTTTTTCACAACGAGACGACCTGAAATACATATCAACACAGTTCCAGCCAAGGGCTATCAAAACTATTTCGGTTAGCTCAACAACCTATTTCTACCATATTTCCAACCCCGAATCTAGGAATGGGGAGAATACTTTGACAACACAAACAAAATTTCGGCAACTCACCACTGCAGCAGTATAAAAATAAATAAATATGCCTCAATCTCCAAAAATATAGGGAAGTCCTTGACTTGGATGCGGGCTGATGTCGTCGACAACATTAGCAACAACAACCACAACCACCAAATTTTGGCATCAAAATTCAAATCTTTGTTTCATAGCTGGAGCTAGTTACTAGATTTCATAGTTTTTTAACTGTATACACAAATGACCTAACTCGTTAATTTAATAAATGACGTACTTTTGAAGCTCCAAAAACGAGTAGATCAGAATCTTCTGTGATAACATATTCAGCAAAATTTTTCATATTCAAATAAGCCATCTGGGCATCTGCTTCGAATGGCGCTACAATACAATCAACATTTTTTTCTCGACACGCATTCATTACTTTGAGTGCCATTTCATGTGTGACATCAACACATTGACGCATGTGATTAAGAGCTTCTTGCTGTCTTTCCAATCTTAAAAGTTCGGCTGCTTTAGCTTTGTGTATGGCGCGTTTGCTGTAATTTTTTAGGAAGAACGAATATTAATACTGAACAAGAATTGGATTGAAGGTACTGGTGTCACTGGTCAAGCACTTCCAAAATTCAAAGGAAAAATTAGCAAAAAATAAATTTCCTCGGGGCGGGGTTTCCGTCAATGAGATTACTAACAGAAAGATCGTTGATAAAGGTATCGATATCTTTCACACCTTATTACGATAACTAACAATAAAGTTTAATGAGACCTCACATAAGTGGTGAAACATTAAATTAATGTTTACAAATTATGAATGAAAATAAAACGAACAGCAAATCATTTAAGGATCACCTATAAGTAATTGCGACAGATTTTAGAAACACAATAGGGATGTGGTCATATATTTCCCTGGAAATTGAAGAGCTATGGATGGTGAGTATTACGAGTCCAATAGCAGTTACTATTTTGGTTTATTATTTTCAATAATGCACATTTGGGATCGTCACACCTCCCCTCAAAATTTGATATTTTAAGTTTCAAAGTACGTAAAATCAAATAAAAATCCGTTTGTCCGCCGTGATGTGCACTTTTGCCACTTAGCGTTGACGATTTGGATGAAATACAGTACAGTATATAGGGCCCATCTGGACTCTAATTGTGCCCCGAAACTTTTGGGTGCAATCGAATACACCCTTGGCAGTTTTTACCGCTTTTTAGCGGTTTTCACTAATCCTCTCTAAAAAGAGAATGGTAAGAGCTAGAGACTTGAAATTTGGTATGTATATCATATTTGGGGTCTCAGTAAGTTTTAAACTTTCTAAGACCCCAAATATGATATACATACCAAATAAATTCCATCAAATTCTGTACAGGTCGTATAAACCACAAGTCCTACGATTGTGATACTTGCAACTCTGACTTATGTAACTATCGAGAGACTATGCAATGGTATGATTATCGTAACTTGAAAACATTAATTTAATCTTTCACCACTCACATGAGGTTTCATTGAACCTTATTTTTGGTTCTTATAATGAGTATTGAAACATGTAGAGACTTATAAACGATCTCTCCGATAATAAATATATTTTTGTGGTCGACAAAATAAATTCCACCAATTGAAATGAAATATCTCATAAAAATATACTGAAGTTCTCTGCTTACTCTCTTCTCTGTTTTTCTGTTAATTCCTTATATGGAAGGCGCCTTCCATCAAACACCATAATTACTCTGATTTTGTGCATTCGTAGGAGGTTCACATACTTCATACAATATTTGACATAGCTGAAATTGAATGAGTGTTTAAATGAGATTTATACAAGTATGATGATTTCGTTCACAAAGGAAGTGCCAACCAGCTTTCTTAGAAGCTATAATCTGCTTAGAAAATAAAAAACTAAAAAACAGGAAATTGATCCGGTGATATAGTAAAAAGGGCTTCATTTAGTTTTCAAAATTATTTACAAAATATAGAAAATTAATTTATATAAAAAATTTAGTAATTATTAAAGGTACTAAAATCTAAGAATGAGTGTTATAAATTTCAGGCGGTCCCTGAGTTGATTTAAGGTCAACTTATTTTAAAGAAATATATTTTTGGTGCCACGCACCGAGACATCCTGGAAGGCATACCAACACAGTTCCAGCTCGGGACAGTAAAGAAAGTAGTGTAATATTTCATATTTTTTTCAAACCCGAACCTAGAACTATTGATTTTGTGAGGAACACAGCTGCAACAATTCTATTTGATTTAAAGTTTTTTAAAAAATAAAATTTAAATGGGGTCTCTGATCTCTGATTTTTTTCTCACAATCAATACGAATATACGTACTTCACATTTCTAGAACAAATTTTAATGTGCGGATTGGATAAATTAAACACTCACACATCTGAATCTTCACCCCTGGCCAACTTATCAGCGCAGGCAAACACTCCTCGATGAATCCAAGAATATGCATCAACACAGACTGAACTATTTTCTAAAGATTTCAAATCTATTGGCTTTTGAATATCTTTAAATAAAGGCAATAAACTTTTAATACCCATTTTTTCAAATGAGAATCCGAGTCGTAATTTTCCTGGAAACCAAACAAAAACATTCTTCATATTATTTAACAAAAATAAAACTTTGGAATCAACCGCAAAAAATACCGCCCTCCACCAGATCAATTTTTTGTAAACAATTTATTTTCCCGTGACTTATCTGTTCGAACGAATATTATAGAGACATTTTTTTTTAATTAATTTTAAAAATCCTGCCCAACTACCTATAGGGTGTAAGGCCAGATTTCTTAGCTCTAACGAAGATGAAGTACCGTGAGATAAAGAACAAACCTCAAATAATTTACTCAAAAGAGCTAGCCTCTGTGGCCCAATGGTAAGTGCACTTGTGTCAGAGGTGACGGGTTAGGTTTCGGCCCGGTGCGGAAAAAACTATCGAACCACATACTGGATCACTGATCGCCTATACACGCCAAGGACTAGAATTAGAACACTCCCAAAAGTTGGATAAAAAAAACAACTTTGTCAAGAATAAATAAAGGATAAGTTCGGAGGCGGAATGGTCCCAAAGTTCGGATAAGGGAAACGAACTGTGTCCGGTAGTTGTTGTTAACGTTTGCGTCTACGTCTTGGTCACATAATTCAAGGTTAAGGAATACAGCCACTTCCACGGGATTCGTCCAGAGGGATGTTGGGTCTAGATTTGTAGGATTTGGAATCACTGGACGTTCAAATAAGTGGTGTACGTCGTGAGTCTCCGCTTGGCATGATGGGCAAAGGTCACATTCTGTGGGGTCTATTCTGGCCTTGTAGTTCTGCAAGATTTTACACCAGCCAGAGCGAAGCTGAGCTAGGGTAGTTCTTGTAGATCTGGGCAAGGATTTTTCAGAGTCATCTACCTCAGGTATTATGTTTGTGCCAAGAACTCTGTTCGGATGGTAAGTTTCGATGATATCGCCCACTGTGTTAGCATGTATTCTTTGGAGTAGGGATTTATAATTAGCGTTGCAGGGTGTATCACCAAGAAGGTGCCTTTCATGCAACACTGGTAGGTATGTGTTGCTGATGCTTTTCCTTACAGTTCTTGGTGGTTGGTTGGCAGTTGTTATTGCATTGCATGTATGGTTCGGTAGTAAACAACTTGTTAGGTACTGTAAGGAAAGCATTTCATTGTGCGCTTTTATGGGGATGACTTGTGTTTCGGTGTGAAGATGATGCTCATGTGTCATCAGATGACATCCTGTGGCTATGCGAAGAGCTGTGTTTTGTGTGGTCTGTAGTTTCTTCCAGTTGGTCTTACAGGTGTGAGGAGTCCATATTGGGGCAGCGTAATTAATGATTGATCTGCCTATTGCCTTGTAGGTAATTGTTATAATTTCCTTCTCTTTACCCCAGGAGCTGCCGGCTAATGCTTTAAGAACGTTGTTTCTTTTTTGTACTCTAGTGCGTACGGTTTTCACGTGTTCGGAGAAGGTAAGTAAGTTGTCCAGAGTTACACCTAGTATTTTGGGATGCTTGACGGTTGGTATGGTGTTATCATTGATTTTGATGTTAAGGGTGGTGTTAACTTCCTTGGTCCATAGTGTGAAGAGAGTTGCTGACGATTTCTCCACAGACAGTTCCAATTTTCTTTCTTTAAACCAGTCGTCCAGGATGTTGAGGTAAGGTGCGAGCTTGTCACAGATGTTGTCAGGATTAGTGTCGGAGCACAGGACCGAGCTGTCATCCGCATATGTCACTATCTCTATACCTCTGGGTGGTTGTGGTAGTCTACTAAGGTAGTAGTTAAATAAGATAGGAGAGATCACACCTCCCTGAGGGACACCCTGTTTGACTTTACGATACTTGGACTTGGCACCCCTGAACTCCACCACAGTCTGTCTTCCTCTCAAGTAGGTCGCAAGCCAGCGTTTGATATCCTTTGGTAGGTTGGATTCGAGGATATCTTTAAGTAATATACTGTGGGACACCGTGTCAAAGGCGCGGGACAGATCAAGTGCCACCAAGACCGTTCTCTCGTGGGGACGTTTGACGTTAAAGCCACCCTGTATTTTCTCCGTGATGTGATGTATTGCTGTTGTGGTGCTACGGTTCTTCCTGAACCCATGCTGGTGATCTTTCAGCTCAAGCCTGTCCACCAGGATGCCAAGAACGAGTGCCTCGAGGATTTTGATAAGAGGTGATAGAAGCGAGATAGGACGGTATGAGGTAGATTTGTCAGCATCCTTGTTGGGTTTCATCAGCGGGATTATTTTGCTGGTTTTCCAGATTTCCGGTATGGTGGAGGTTTTCATACATAAATTGAAAAGCAGGGTCATGTAATTGATGCATTTGGGTCCTACGTGTTTGAGCATAATTGGACATAAGTTGTCAGGTCCTAACGCTTTAGAGTTATTTGAAGACCTGATGACCTTTTCTACATCAGCTGTCGTAAAAGTTGTGGTTACTGACATATCTAGTTTATGAATGCTACGCACAGTATTTCTTATGGTTTTGTCATAATCTTTAGGATGTGGTGTGAATTGACGGTTGAATTCATCTGCACATTTTTTGGCCTCTGGTGTTGGTCTATTGCTGAATGAAATAACCGTATTTTTACTCTCTTTCTTCGGGTTAGATAACTTTTTGATGGTTTGCCAGAGGCTTTTTGTGTTTGGTTTAAAACTACATTGGTCCAGGTGTTTTTGCCATTTCTCTCTTATGTATTTGTTCACTTGTTTGTTGATTTCATATGTTAGTTCTTTTATCCTTGGGTTGGCTGGGTCCTGAAGTCGGAGATTGTCTCGCTCATCAGCTAGTTTGGCGGCGTTTGTAGGAAAATTGGGCCTTAACTCTGGTATTTTGCCATTTGGTATAAAGAGTCGTGCTGCTTTGTTTAGGATGCCTCTAAGGGTCTTTTCACCTGCTTCAGCTGTTTTGGGAGTTGTTAGCTTGTCGATTTTGGACTCTACGTGTTCTAGAAATCTTGTCCAGTCCACCTTGACAAAGTTACGATAGCTCCGGTGTGTCGAGGGCTCCTTGCTTACATCTGTAGTGATTGGAAGTGATATTATAATTGGGATGTGATCTGAGCCTAGGGCGGGGATAGTTTTCCAGTTTGTAGTAGCAAGCAGTTCGGAGCTAGTAAGTGAAATATCAGGCGAGCTAATACATGCGTTAGTGATTCTGGTTGGTGAGTCCTCATTTAGAATGCCGAAGTTGGAGGTGTCAAGACTGTCTATCAACTCAGTGCCACGCTCATCGTCACCCAATGGACAGTACCAAGCTGTGTGGTGAGCATTGAAGTCTCCCAGGATGAGACAATCTTTTAGCTGAAGTAAATGGTTAACATTGATTTTGTAGCCCGGAGGACATGATGATGGGGGGGGTATGTACAAATTGACTAGAGACACAGCAGCATCATTGTCCAAATAGATAGTGATCCCAAGTAGTTGCATGGTGTTATCAGTTGGTGAGGGTGCAGGAAGGTTCAGGGTGTGGTATTGCACGTCTTGGTTTATAATAAATGCAAGTCCAACTCCATATTGATTTCGATCATTTCTGATTATGACATAACCAGGTAAGTTTAAGACTACATTTTGTTCTAGTTTGATTTCCTGTAAGGCGTCAATCTTAATTTAATGCTTGACCATGAAGTGAACTATGTCGTGTATCTTGTATCTAAGTCCATTGCAATTAAATTGCAGAATGACTAGTGACTTAGGTGGTTCGTGGAGAACAGGTGTTGAAGTATTTACAGGAGTTATTGTACAGCGTTGACTAGCATTGTTGGGACTATTTACAGCGGTTATTGTACCGCGTTGACTAGCATGGTTGGAACTATTTACAGCGGTTATTGTACAGCATTGACTAGAATAGGAACTATGCCATTGTTTGTGGTTTTGAAGCCCGGAACAAGGACGCATGTGACACCATTCTTCACATTTATTGCACTTAACGGATGTTTGATTTTTTCTAATAATATTCTTGCACACTGAGCAGTACCAAATCCTTGGTCCTGGGTTTGATTCGATCCCAGCCCAGGGTGCGGAGCAGGGCGGCTGGGTACAGCTGCTCCATTGACAAAAAGGTGATGTGACGTTGATGTTGACGTAACGGGGTTGGCGATCCTTGGTCGAGATCCCTGAAAGTCCTTGGATGATCCTTGGATATCTCTGGTTCTCGAGTGGACCCGGTACGCAGAACCGATCGCCGTGGAGTCCAACTGTGCACCGGTCAAGATGAAAGGGTGGTGGGGGTTCAGTATTTTGATGTTTTTAGCTCAAAAGTGCTGGTTTGAGGTATTATCCGGTGGTAAATGAAAATGCCATTTTTATCATTAACCAGGCATATGAATATAAATATTTGATATTCATCCTTTGCCGAGCCTCCTGAAGTTGATACAGGCCATGATTTGTGTCTCCTCCTATGAAAAAACTCACTATATGCCATGTTCCTTGAGTTCCTTCCTTTTTCTCTTCCCACCCGTTTTTCCTATTTTGCTGAACGCCGGGAGCATATCCGTAGTCCGTAGCTATGCGAGCAACCCGAGCTAAGCTATTTCATTTCTAGCTTAGCTTTACTAAAGTATTTTTGATTATTTTACGACGTGTCGGAATGTTATAAAAATTTAATACAGAAGTAAACTTACCAAAGACTTATATTTTTGCAGTCCAAGTATGATTTTACTCGTACATTTCACAAGGCATTTGACACTTGAAATTGTTGAAGGAACCTTGAGGGTAAATAGATAACGTCCCCATGAGCCGAGTCCACATAAGCTAAGGATGTCATCAAAATGAAAGCAACTCTACAAGAACATTATGTTTTAAAATTAAATATCTTCTGTTACTAATAATTATATGGTAGTGATTGAATGGATTTCTGGAGATTCTTGTCAATAATTAGCTTCTAAGTATAGATGTATTATGTATCTATGAAAACTTAAGAAGCAAACAAAGACTTGTTTCGAGCTAAAACATGCAACTATCACATATTTATTGAATTTCACGCATCAGAAACTTGTCACTTTAGATGGGTTCCCAATTTTGTTTGCTCGAGTGAAACAGAAAGCTGTTCGGGAAATCGATTGAATTCAGTTCAGTTACCTTCCATTTATCGATATAATGTAGGTATTTCATTTCAGGGTTGTGAATAGTTACCTTCCAATAGACGTCAAATTATGGCTACACAAGGAAAATGTCGGATTCGAATCTTGGTCGGGTTAAAATTTTAAGTACCTATGAATGGATTTAAGGATGTATGATTTTACTAGTATGATTTTATTTGGTCTGGTTTAGTTGGATAACTCAACCTGCTGGGGATAGTTGAGTAGTTGTGGAAATAGCAATAAGTGTTGGTGGCATTATATGGTAAATGGTATTTATTAACTTATGCCAAAGTGATATTAAAATACCTTGCAATGCTGCGAGGCCCACTAAAATTGTGACATAATAAAACAAAAAATACACATTTGTTGATTGTTACACATTAGTTACCTTCTGAAATTTCACAAGCTCTCAATCAAATGGTATCATTCTTTACAACTTAGGAACAATAATTCTTAATTTATAGTTTGACTAAAATAAAATCGACAGTAATTTTAACAATCACACAAATGTTTATATGGTTGATTGTTATTGAGATAATGATTCCACTGAGAACACCATTGAGAACACTGATCTCTCCATTGCTCCTTATCGCATTATTTACAAAACTGGAAACAAGCATGTTTATTTTACCGCCACTATTGTCGTGGTGTGATTTATGTCCATTAGATGTCGTACTAAAAGTTTTGATATCCTACTAGCTTAAACATTATTTTGGTCTCAACAGAGAGATCATCGTGGTTTGCGTATAGGAGAAATTATATTAGTCGGAAATATTTCACCCCATCGATCATATGACGTCATACGCGCATTGATAAAATTCATCAAAATCAACTTCAAATTGTGGAGCCAGAACATGATGAAGAAACTTCAGATGGACCCAGAACATATTGGGGTCTCTGGTAGAAGTTCAGTTCACAAAATAACGATTAAGTTCTACCAGAGAGTCTGTCCATAAACGGTCATCTTAAGATGGCGCCAGAACATGTTGAGTTGAAGCTCTAACATAGATGGGCGGTGAATAATATCCCTCAGAGTCAGTCCATTAACGGACAATCTAAGATGACGCCAAAGGGTTAGACTATTAACGAGGCTTAGACCATTAACGGACAACCTAAGATGGAGGCATGAAATTATGGGGGTCAGTTTAGGTACAAGTGGATAACTCAAGATTCCAAGATCTTCATGACGTTTGATGAAGAACACAGATGTATGCAGAAAAATCGTGATGTTAATACTAGATCTTTTTTCATTCGGTGTATTAGACTGAATTAGAAGGCGCTACCAGGGCGGTAGACAAAATATCCGGCCCGGAGGGAAAATTTACGGGTCCTCTATTATTCTTTCATCTAAAATCACCGTATGGGCAGTAGCATAAGTAAATTAGGCAATTCACTTAGTTGATATGAAAAGACGTGTACGCTTCTTCTTGGCAACAAATAATTCGATCATCAGATGTTAATGTTTAAGAAATATACTAATACAAGCTGAAAGGTCGCAATATATTTTAAAATCAGTGTCCTGCAATAGACATTTTGTGTGTTTGAATTTTTTTTCAAAAGATTTAAACTGATTTTATTCAGAAAAAACTTTAAAAATTTCATTATGATAATTTTCTCACCGGGCCTCTTAGGAAATCCCGGGCCTGTGAGGATTCCCCCCATTCCCCCCTCTCGTCGGGCTTGGGCGCTGCATTGGGGCACTGCTTCTTGGGCGACGATACATGATCGCTTTGGGTGCCGTTGCTGTCGTATCACGTTTCACACGCACCTCCACAATATGATAGTATCTCCCTCTATGTTTATTTTTTTCAATATTAATTTCTGCAGTCTGCACTCTGCACCCAACACCCAAGGCAGTCAATATTTTTTGATAACACAACACAAATCACTTTTTTAATATTTTTTTTTACATTATTATTACAAAATTACATTTATTTTCAATTATTTACAACTGGGCAAGTGACTCAAGTGAGCGTAAAACTTTGATGACAGGCTTTGTTAAATTTTAAATTTATTTTTATCATTATTTTAAATGATTATTCATTGATTACAGTTGATCTTCGTAGCCTACAATCTAGTTTCATTTTAATAAATAAAATAACATCATTCTCTTTTCATTAGTGTAAACCTTTTCTATTATTATCAGTTAATAGTTTTTTCTTGATTCTTTTTTACTAATTGATGTATGAAGTACCCTATTATTACTCTAACGGTGAATATTTGTGATAAGTAATGCCAGTTCAATTTGTTGGTCAATTAAGAATCGTACGCCAGTCATCAGCAGCCTTTATCAAGAGGCTTGTCTACATCAAGGTGCGTATTGTTTTATTCATTTTTGCTGATGGTAACGTGTGTAATAATTTAGTTATAATTTTATTACGAACATATTGGTTGATTGAGTTTTTTTTTAAAAAAAAAAAAAATAATAATCTGTACAAGTCAGTTGTGGGTAACTCAGCAGAAAAAAAAAGATAGAACTTCTAATGAAGGTTGAAAAGGTTTTTACTTGACATAGTATCCCAATTTAACCAACTTAGATAGAACTTCTATCATAGAAATAGCAAAAATAATCATATTTTTATCATAATTTTGTACTTTCAACTCGTTTTTGAATTATACAGCAAAACCCCGATTTTGTTTTTGTATGATTATGCATTTAATTCTTGTTAATCTTAGTGCAAATAAATGATGTATTTTTGTGCAAATAAATGAAAGATTTTGGTCCAGTTCTTGTGTCCAAATCTTGATCAAAAACGCTATTCGAAGCTAAAAACCTGCCCTTTTTTTAAACAATGTTCCCTGGTTCGATCGATGGTTCAGATACATTTTTAAAAAAAAAACCCAGTTCTTAGCTTCAACATTTCATTTTTGATTGAGATCGATTGTACCCAAGATAGAAGAAGAGTGGCCCAAACAAATCGGGTTTACTTTTATCAGAAAATTAAAAATTACCGATCTGATCTGTTTTTCAAGTCAAGACCAACACTGATTTTTTTTTAAAAAAAATTAACAATTTATGGTTTACTGATTGACGTATTGACTGATACATAATCAACGCGACGATAGTTAAACATAGAAACATGAAATTTGGTGCAAAGTTCCTGTTTTAGTGTAGGTACGAAGTAACTTACGAAAAAAATCCCAAGTTCATGCGGAATCAAGTTGACACCAAAATAATGTTTTTTTGACGTTCTATTATAAAGCACAGCGTTGGAGGTATAAATAAATAACAGAACTTTCGGGAACAATATAAAATCCTTTTGCAGTGAGAGCTTTTATCGAACTCTTATTAAGAAGCTTAAAACGTTTAAAACATCAGAGAAAACTTCTGAAGATCTATTATTTTACATTTTTATTAAAGTTAACACTACAAAAGTTAAGTGACGCCTGTGGCGATAAGTATTAGATTATGATTTTTTTTTTAAATTTCATCCTACAAGTATTTTTTTTGGTAAAAATGTACATTCACTACCCTAGGTGATCTGTTTTTATACTACATAATTCAGACACTGTGGACATTATAGATATTTTAAGAAGTTTTATAAAGATAAGTGTTCATATCATGGAGGCATGACCGTATAAATGTAACCTAACCATACCATTCATAGGTCAGTGAGATGGGTCAGTTTACTGAGACATGGTTGTATAAATATTATTTTAGTGAGACATGGCTGGTTAAACGAACTTTAACTGTGGAAATTATAGATATAATACGTTTTATTAAAATTTTTATTCATATCTTTTAGGCATGACCGTAATGTAACCTAACCATTCCATACATGGGTCAGTATTAATTTCAGCGAGACATGGCCGGATAAATGTAGCCTAACTCTACACACATGGCTTAGTGTTTATTTTACTTAGACATGGTTGTATGACATAACCTTACCAAACCAAATAGTCTTCATTTCATTGAGAATTTTTGTTTTTATAAATTATAGTAATAGAGATTTTCCAAGTTCTTGTAACACAAATAAATGTAATTTACATGGTCCCGGGATCATAGGTTAATCATCATCAAGTCAACAGTTATTTAAATAACTGGTTTGTCACCGTCTTCCACAAATTGAATTTGCGTAGACCGTTGTCTAAGGAAATCTTTGTTGAAAAGGGGTGGTTTCCTATTGTCTTTCCCTGTGTAATCTCTTGTTATGAAACATGTGTAAATACCGGAGCGTAGCTTATCGCGTAGTTTTACACCATCAGCTAAGGTGGACACGGGCCGTGAGGATGTCAGCCCTCAATATCCTTATGGGGCATTTTGTACACATGTGTTTTAATTTAAAGGGATGCTATGAAGCCCTCCCTCTATGGCTCAAAGGGACCAAAAAACTACTCAGCTAATTATGAACGGATTCAAAAAAATGTATGTTATGAAATGAAATGTAATATAAAACTGTCATATCTATGAAACTTTGAGTTGACTTAATTACATCTGCTACCAATTATTATGACAAATTGATATGTCTTGATAAGAAGTGATTTATATGTTTTATTTCTATTCCTGGGCACTGGTAACAGAGGCAGCTCTTGTTGTTTTTTAAAATAAAATAACAACGTATTTTATATTGTGAGATTGATGCCCGTGTTGAGTTCAAGGCTTTTGCTTCCGGTAGGGTTTATTAGAACTTACCAGACGTCTCAGTAGCAGAGTGTGTATCACACTCATATTGAACCATGGAGGTACCGGGTTCGCTTCTTGGAAGGATCGAACATTTGGGACAGGTTTTTTCGAATTTTATAATTGTTCTGATAGTCAATAAAGATGGAATAGTTCTTCTGGTCTAGTGTGTATCACAATCACACTGGCATTGCACGCGGGCTCGGAAAATTTTCTACTTAGTGCTTATGATTTCGGAGTGCACTCGGCCTTGTGAGGATGATTCGAATTTATTTTCTTTGTAAAGAAATATAAATAGTGTTTTTGGTATTTTAACTTTTTAACATCTTATTCAAAGATGTAGTTTGGATTCCTGGTGACAGTTGAATAGATAATAATACGACTCAATTATATCTTAGTGCTATTGGAGTGACTGTTAAATGCTACTTAACACCGTTTTGATAACTCAGAATGGGACGACCGAGCTATGACAATATAAAAAATGACTATTTCTCAAAATTAAATAAAGTTGACCCTTAACTTTTTTACGCCATTTCTAGCGGTAGGTACCTTTGAATTCCGCGACCAAATGGTAAGGATATAATGAGTATTATACAGATTTTCAGCTCTGATATTCTAAATAGTTTGTGTAATTCTAACTATTGGTTGCGTGTTACTAACTTTAGCAGTTTTTTTCGTATATTGTGTCTTAGTATAACAAATGTCCCATCAAAACACAAGATAGGCTTCATTACAATGAAATGCTTAACACACGCGAGTGTATTAAAATTTGTATGTTGTTGTCCTAAAAATATTTTGAGAAGAAAAAAAAATTAAGAAAATATAATTGAAATTTTCATGCATAAAAAGACATTATACTATTTACAAAAAAAAAATCAAAATGTGGAACCATATACCTACCAGTTATTTATATTTGACCTCTTACCGTTTCTGAAATGTACCTGTGATGGCTACATTCTCATTTTTGCTGTTTAGTGTTAGATCGTACATCATGAAAGAAGTTGTCCAAAATTTACTTGCCTACTACCTTTTACCGTTTCTGAGATAGGGACATATGAGAAATTTTGTCAATTCTTGTAAATTCATATTTTTGCTGTTTTTGTCAGTTGTGGTCTATTTCATACAAAGAAGAAAAAAATTGTCCTAATTTCACGTGCCGTTACCGTTCCTGAGATAGACCTGTGACAGACAGATGATGTAGATACATGAGGTAAAATTAACAAACCCTTTTATTTAGATTAATATTTTTTTTGTCTGATTTTTTTACAGTATTGAATACTGTCACGCAGAAAAACGAGCCTAAAGTCAATTAACAGCTTTCATAATAATAGAATGACATCAAATCAATCTCAACAGTTTTCGTAAGTTCATTTTTTTTATATATATTTTATTGGATTAGCTTTATGGATGATATTCTTAGTTGATACTCCACTACTGAAACCACATTTCTGTGCTACATCTTGGTTCAAGTTCATAATTCTTTCATCTTGTAGGTACAATTTGTTTCAGAGCGTTTTTTTAAGAAATTTTGCAATTTTTCAAATTTAAAAAAAATCTTAATGTAAAAATATCAATGCTAGGCATGATCCCTCCGCTTCCTTGGGTGCCTTGGTTACATTTAGTTTCGAGATATCCCCTTCAAAATCTACAAGTAGAAATCTACTACGTGTGCAGATTAATAAGAACCTGTGTTAAAAGTGAATAAGCAGGCCATTCAATTTTTTTTCAAATTCATTTTTTACACACTGATCGGATTCCTGCCATTTCCTTAACTCACCAAAAAATTATGATGATAGGTATTAATCCAGTCAACGAATGGTTTGTAGAGTGCGTTGGCTGGAAACTAAGGAATTTTTTCAGAAGTTTGTTTGGTGTGATCAGGAGATAAACATACTAAAAGTCCTGGGACCTGGGGGGTGAGCCAAATGCAGGGGGGCGCGGCGAAGGTCACTTTTTTCAAGTTTTCCCCTATATCTCTAAAACAGTTACTTGTAGGGTGCAAAGTATTCTCGGTAAAATTGGAGCCATCTAAATTTCCTACAAGTTTGCCTCTATTCATTTTTTTCCACCCCTCATAGTTTTCGAGATATCTTCCCACCCCCCACCGCATATTTTTGGGAAAATGAAAATTTACCCCATTTTTCGTTAAATTTTGGTCT
>CM022885.1:11685579-11712957 GCA_012654025.1 Pachypsylla venusta
GACTCGACTAGACTGATGATGAATCGAATGATTCGAAACTAGTTTCTTTATAAATAATTATAAATAGTGTTTTTGGTAAGTGTTTTGTTTTTATTTATTTAAAAGTTAAAATGCTCTTTCTCCATTGTATGGATATACACCAAGCACACACTGACGATAGAACAGCGCTATAACAAACCCCATAGACAGAATGCTCTTTCTCCATTGTATGAATATACACCAAGCACACACTGACGATAGAACAGCGCTATAACAAAACCGCATAGACAGAATGCTCTTTCTCCATTGTATGAATATACACCAAGCACACACTGACGATACATTATGGTCAAATCAAACTAATCAGTGTTTCAGTTTGAAACTTTGAGAGATGTTGTTTAAGAGCTTTAGAACTTGATGCTATTGGCAACTTTCCTTAACATCACAGGTACTCATTTTTCCATCTTCATTCATTCTTGTATGTAGGGAAGCTTCAAACAAATGGAAGTAGGTATATCTTATCTTATTTCAAGCTATTTAGAATGGGACGTAGTATTTGTGACAGAAAAAATACCATAATTTAGTGAGACGAACTCAAAATTAAATCGGCTTCTCACATATGCTCAAATTTTGAAATTTATTGTTTTATTTGTGTGATGATTCATCGTAACAAATTGAACGACCAAGATTTTTTTTTTCTTTTGCTTCCTCAGCCCTCAGATGTACTTATCCTTCCCCCTCCATCAGTCTCATTTTTTTGTATTTTATATATGACCCAGACTATCTTCATTCCAAGCAGACTTTATTGATTAAATTTAGATGCATGAATAAGTTCTGAGATATCTATTCTCTCACAAGAATGTCACTGTTCACCGTCGTGAACAATCACTATTAACTAAACACTATTATATTTTATTTATGTAGATAGTAAGTTGAGATCTGCAGAAGGTAATGTATGGATTTAAATATGAAATGATTTTATATTTAAAAAAAAGAATTATTAGTAGGTTCTTTTTTTATCTCGATTAAGCTGGGAATTCAATCTCAACCTAGAACACATATTGATTTCATTTTTCAAGAAATCCTGCATTTTTTACCTACATATGAATAATATGTACATACGATTAGGTAATATGCAGGGTCCGCCATACCTACAAAGGAGGTTTGTCGTATGAGTCAGATGGTAGCAATGTTATATTTACGTAGTAGGTAGGTATATACTTAAAAGAATTAATAATCAATATATTAAAATATGGGTAAAATTTTAATTAAATGTCAAGCAAGGGAATGGCTGGGTTATTAAAGTTGAATAAAAAGTATGAGCAGGGCCGGATTAACCTTTCGAGGGGCCCGTAGCACTTTCACAGAGCGGACCCCTCATCCCCCTCCGGCGCACCCTAAGTAGTCTACTTTTTGGAGCCAGTACAAAAATGGATTATCTTTTGGCCTTTTGGTCTAGTACCTACAGAGTCCGATACATAGAGACGAAATTCGATGTTTTACCAATAGGGGGAAAAACTTTGACGCAGTTTAGTGCTATTTGCGAACAAGATGACGAGGCGATAGTCTTGCTGGTGATTTAATGACCAGAAGTATCCGCCATCTTTGATTTCATGTTTTTTGTCGATTTGTGCGCTTATTTCGCATTTCTCACCAAAAAAGATCAAAAACAAATTTGTGGAAAATTTAATTATCTACAATCTTTATCTGAACAATATTGTCGAAAAAACATTATTTATTTCTAATTATAAGCAAAACGTGAGTGAAAGTGGCGCAGTTTTTTCAACTTTTGAGCCATTTATATAAAAAATAAATGGCATATTCAAATGACGAAGTTGTAGAAGACTAAATTCCCGATTGATTTTTATTAAGTAAGTTTTTCGTACGGTGTACAGATCACCTTCGGGACCGCGCTCAACGTGGCGATTCGGAGAAACTCGCTCCTTTTTATGGAGCAAATTTTTAAAAACTGTGTTCTATTTCACCAAAACTACCTTTGTTCTGCTTCTTGGATTTTTTTTCAGATTTAGGTCATAAAACCTTGGCACTGGAAACAGGAGCACTGCCCAGTTATTTTCCGCATATAAAGCACTTTTCCCTGGTAAAAACTTTTTTTTCGTGCTACTTCCACAAATGCTAGAGAACGACTGAACAACGTGCAACGTAGCAGATGCGAGTTTTGGAAGGTAGTTCCAGAGTGACATTCCTTTCAATGTCCAATGTCCCTCTAAACGCTTCGTCCACAGCGTATTCAATATATATACGTTCAAGGGAGTTCCTCCGTAGCGCCACGTTGAGCGCGTTCCCGACGGTGATCTGTATACCGTACGAAAAACTTGATGGAACAAAAGGTGTCGGAAATTGAGTCCTCTACAACTTTGTTATTTGAATGTACCATTCAATTTTAAAGTTAAAAAAACTGCGCCATCGCCATCCGAATTTCGCTCACGTTTTGCTTATAAATTAGAAATAAATAATGTTTTTTCGACAATATTGTTCAGATAAAGATTGTAGATAATTCAATTTTCTACCAATTTGTTTTTGATCTTTTTTGTCGAGAAATGCGAAATAAGCGCGCAAATTGACAAAAACAATTATTATTAGGTATGAAAATGAATGATAAAACCTTTTATCATTCATTAAAATATAACAATCGTACATAGAAATGAAAAGGTTAATTGTTAAAAATTGATATGAATATTCAGAAGTGGTGCGAAATAGATGTGAATTTAGAATTCGACAGATCCAAATATCGGAAAATTTATTGTAGATAAGTTTCTGTCAAATGAGAAGTGAATTCTTATAATATCACAGAAGTAACTTTTGACTAGTCCTCAATGCCATGTTTTATTGTACATGCTCCTGTAAAATTAACACTAATCCATGTGTGCTTAGGTTTATACGGCCAAGACTTTTAGATATCAACTGAGAATTTGGTAAGTCAATACTACTTCCAAAACAACTTTTTTTGGGAGTAGTATTGGCTCAAGAAACGAGATATGGCCGTAGTTATAAACGTAACGTAATTATACCGCACATGGATTGGTGTTTATTTTAGTCATAGGTGGCCGTATAAAGCAAAACGTAGCATCGAGGATTACAACTGAATGTGTATATTAGTCAAAAGATTCCGCCTACAATAATTTAAATATGCACGCTAATTTTAGTAACCAGCAAATAAGGACCATCAAATCTTTTTGCTAGCCTCATATCAGACAATCAGTCT
Source organism: Pachypsylla venusta (assembly GCA_012654025.1). Classification (NCBI taxonomy): domain Eukaryota; kingdom Metazoa; phylum Arthropoda; class Insecta; order Hemiptera; family Aphalaridae; genus Pachypsylla; species Pachypsylla venusta. Next base: position 11,688,785 of record CM022885.1, read on the forward strand.
TTCAACATTAAATGATTGATTTAATCTACCTCGTGAAGACAAATTGAGTAACTCACTTTGTCTTCACGGAATCCAACGATTGATTAATGAAACCTCGTGGAGACAATAGTTAAATAATGAGTGATTTAATGTACCTCGTAAAGACAACTTGAGTTACTCACTTTGTCTTCACGGAAATCCAACGCTTGATTTAATGTACCTCGTGAAGACAAATTGAGTAACTCACTTTGTCTTCACGGAATCCAACGATTGATTAATGAAACCTCGTGAAGACAACAGTTAAATGATTGATTTAATGTACCTCGTAAAGACAACTTGAGTAACTCACTTTGTCTTCACGGGAATCCAACGATTGATTTATTGTACCTCGTGAAGACAACAGTTACTGAAGTTAAGTGTACCGCCATCAAGCCCCCGTCCAACATTACTTAACTTCAGTGTGAAGTCGTTGTCTTTCAAAGCTAGGAATGGTAGAACATTTGAATTCAGGAGAAACAGCAACCAAAAAAATAGTTGGCAGCATAAGCTATAAATAATGTATTATCTGGGTACCTACAAATAAAAGTAATGTGTTCGTAAACAAAATTTGAGAATGTAAAACCAAGTTATACGCATAGGAATTGTTTTTGAAAAAAATATTTTCACATAAATTATTTGTTTATTATTTTCTCTATGATTTTAATGATATAATGTTTCTGTTTGAAGACATGCACATGACCCTAGGTGACTTTACTGAATATTTTGGCATAGATACCTTGTCTCACACTCGAAATTATTTGCTAAAAAATGGCATTTCTCGTATCATTACAACCATTGTCATTCAAGATTGAATCTAGTATTTTGTTCAATTATTTTGAATTTTCATACTTTTTATATAGAACGAAATGGTTTGGTGGTGTAGTGGCAAGGCGCTCCGACTGGTAGAGCGTGGATTCAAACCCACGCTCCCGGACTAGATGTTGATAATCCCATGGAATTTCATTCTCATCAATTTGAGATACGTAGCACTATTTGAGGAAATGGAAGAGACCGGGATTATCAACATCTAGTCCGGGCGTCCTCAGAGTAGCATAATATGCTACCCAACTCTTCCATCACTTTCATGGACATGGAAAGAATAGAACGAAACTTGGATTTAAAAAGCTCTTATACATAAGCATGGAAAAATTAAATGAAGATGTAAAAGGTAACCAAGAAACGGGCAGGCTTGCCAGGCAGGGATGAGTCCATGGCCATCTGATATAAAACTAGGTTCTAAAGAGTTTTACAAAAAAATTATATCAACCACTTTCTATGCCAATCATATCTCCACAACATAATTATAGGTAGACTTTATAACTGTACCCAATGAGACGAATAAGAGAACTTTGAGCATATTTCAATGACCGACTTTAAACATATTTTAAGGATTCTCTGAAAAATGTGCGAAGTCAAGCTTCTGCTATACCAGAACATACATTTTCAAAAATTGAAGGTTAACCAAATTAACTTCTTGTTGTAAACCCTTATCATATTTTGAAAATATGTATATACCGTCCACGCCCATCTAATGCCAAGAAAAAGGAGAGAAAAAATTAATATCATCAGTAGTTGTTAGTTTTATTTCTTATTGCAAACTTGCGTGATCCAAGATTTTACACAATTTATTCCGAATGAGAGAAGTTGTTTTCCATGAATATTATGACATTGACCGTCCGCCGTAAGCGGTACTTTTTCCCGTTAGCGTTGATAGATTTTAATGAACTTTCGTATGTAGATCTCATTTGGAGATCTACATACGACACTATTCGTCACTGTTACACACATATATTAAGGTCTACATACGACACTGCTCGTCATTGTCAGGCACATATATTGAGATCTACATACGACACTGTTCGTCACTGTCAGACACATATATTAAGGTCTACATACGACACTATTTGTCACTGTCAGACACATATATTAAGGTCTACATACGACACTGTTTGTCACTGTCAGGCACATATATTAAGGTCTACATGCGACACTATTTGTCACTGTCAGACACATATATTGAGGTCTACATACTACATACGACACTGTTTGTCACTGTCAGAAGTGTCAGACACATATATTAAGGTTCTATACAATTTTTGTTCGTGGCCGATTCCAAAGGTTCATTGAAAATAATAAACCAAAATTTTAATTTTTTTCATCATATTTCAAACAATTCTAGTTGAACATGTGTAAGGTAAGGAAATAGAACGTAGGACATATTCATTTGTTCATAGAGGTAATCTCCGAAGATCATTTCAAATCAGTTGCATCTGATGCATAAACTGAAGTAAATTATGTGGAACAAGAAATAGGTGAAAAGTTGGGTGTTAAAAGTCAAACATGGAATAGGTATGTAAAGAAATACATTTTTGGCATCGATTATGTTTAATCAATACTGTGTGTCTTAGATAATGTTTGACTGTCTCCGTGGCAGATTATGTATCATATTCGGCTTGCACCAAGGAGGTACCGAAATAAAATCCTCGTAAGGTCAAATTTTCTGCTTGCCCTGATGGTGTTTGAGGGTAACTCAGCCTCCTGAAGACAATTCAGGAGCTATGATATTGATTATAGAGATAAGTTATTGTTAGCATTATGAGGTACTAGCAGGATACTTCCGCTTCGCTTAGCGCCTTATAGGCATGGCCGTTTATAGTTTCAACCCCTTTTTTTCGCTATAAAAAGAAGCTTATGTCCTTTCCTAAAGTTTATTCTATCTCCATACCAAATTTCATCAAAATCGGTTCAGTAGTTTAAGCGTGAAAGCGTAACATACATACAGACAGAATTACTTTCGCATTTATATATTAGTATGGATATATATATATATATATATGGAATATGGATATGGATATATGGATTTGGTAAGTAATGCTTGAGTGATTGTTAAAAATATCTTGTAATTCTATGATGCCCACAAAATTTGTGATATAATAACTCAATAATATACATTTACTGCACACCCATGAATAGTGAGGAATGAGGTAGCTTTCTCTGCCAAGTGGTATCAAATGCTAAGCGCTCAGGAGACCTGAGTTCACAGTGGTCCAAATCTCCTGAGGCCGGTTGTTGAGTTTCTTATTATTGAAATTATTTTTATAAAAATTTGACGTCACTCAGTAAGATTTTTGGGCTCTCATGCTAACAGAGCTACCGTTAGCTTAGAAGATCTACAAGAAGTCCGGCTAACCACTGGTCTAGGCAAACCAAACCAACTCCAAGTTGGTTTGGAGGTGCAAACAGCTCCCAACTCCTAGTTGGTTTGGGAGTGCAAACAGCTCCTCAATGAGGTGTCTAGGAGAAACAGGATCCATATCAATTGGGTACCTGGACACCAGGGCATTGAGGGAAATGAAAAAGCTGATAAGCTAGCCAGGGCCGGTTCCTCGACACCATTCACTGGTCCGGAGCCGGGGTGAGAGATATTAGACGTGTGGAAAAACTGGTGTGCAATAGTTTTAACTAGTGGGCGCAGCACTTGGAATTCCGAAAGGAAAGGACGCCACAATTAATAATAATAATCCATTGGTCTATAAGACTGATTACCATGAATTCCTCTTTTTTGTGAAACACCGTGATAGGTAATTACTCTTTTCACAATCACGCTAATTGTTCTCACTTAATGATAGTCGGTAATTATGAATGTGTTTTTCGTTATTTGTAATGTCCTCTGTCCAGAAGGTTGGTTGTCACATTTTTAATTTTCCTTCTCCATTGTTTTCGATTTTCTCCGCCATCCGTTTCAATTATTCATTGATGTAATTCTTTTCCATTATTCTTCCGAATTATCAAAAGCAGAGAAGCTTTATTTTTTACATTGCTCATTCATATTCTAAGGCAGAGAAGCTTTATTTTGTACATTGATCATCCATATTCTAAGACAGAGAAGTTTTATTTTGTACATTGATCATCCATATTCTAAGGCAGAGAAGCTTTATTTTTTACATTGATCATTCATATTCTAAGGCAGAGAAGCTTTATTTTGTACATTGATCATCCATATTCTAAGGCAGAGAAGCTTTATTTTGTACATTGATCATCCATATTCTAAGACAGAGAAGCTTTATTTTGTACATTGATCATCCATATTCTAAGACAGAGAAGCTTTATTTTGTACATTGATCATCCATATTCTAAGGCAGAAAAGCTTTATTTTTTACATTAATCATTCATATTCTAAGGCAGAGAAGCTTTATTTTGTACATTGATCATCCATATTCTAAGGCAGAGAAGCTTTATTTTTTACATTGATCATTCATATTCTAAGGCAGAGAAGTTTTATTTTGTACATTGATCATCCATATTCTAAGGCAGAGAAGCTTTATTTTGTACATTGATCATTCATATTCTAAGGCTGAGAAGCTTTATTTTGTACATTGATCATTCATATTCTAAGGCAGAGAAGCTTTATTTTGTACATTGATCATCCATATTCTAAGGCAGAGAAGCTTTATTTTGTACATGGATCATTCATATTCTTCCCTGTCTTCCTTTGCCTTCTACAAGTTTAAAATGTTTTAAAAAAATAATTTTGGTATTTTGTATTTACACGAAACAAATTACCCTCTTTACATACTCAAGATATATTCTGTCTTACAAACACACTCACCAGCCATCACTCAGCATTCACATACTATTAGCCTCAAACTCACCAATGTATACACATACATCAGTCACTTACTCATCATTCTCTTAGTCCTCCATACACACTGACATTATCCACTTAATCCTGCACACTATCAACACTTATCATTCATTATTTCCAAAGACACACTTAACATTCTCTTAGTCCTCCATACACACTGACATTATCCAATTAATCCTGCACACTATCAACACTTATCATTCATTATCTCCAAAGACACACTTAACATTCTCTTAGTCCTCCATACACACTGACATTATCCAATTAATCCTGCACACTATCAACACTTATCATTCATTATCTCCAAAGACACACTTAACATTCTCTTAGTCCTCCATACACACTGACATTATCCAATTAATCCTGCACACTATCAACACTTATCATTCATTATCTCCAAAGACACACTTAACATTCTCTTAGTCCTCCATACACACTGACATTATCCAATTAATCCTGCACACTATCAACACTTATCATTCATTATCTCCAAAGACACACTTAACATTCTCTTAGTCCTCCATACACACTGACATTATCCAATTAATCCTGCACACTATCAACACTTATCATTCATTATCTCCAAAGACACACTTAACATTCTCTTAGTCCTCCATACACACTGACATTATCCAATTAATCCTGCACACTATCAACACTTATCATTCATTATCTCCAAAGACACACTTAACATTCTCTTAGTCCTCCATACACACTGACATTATCCAATTAATCCTGCACACTATCAACACTTATCATTCATTATCTCCAAAGACACACTTAACATTCTCTTAGTCCTCCATACACACTGACATTATCCAATTAATCCTGCACACTATCAACACTTATCATTCATTATCTCCAAAGACACACTTAACATTCTCTTAGTCCTCCATACACACTGACATTATCCAATTAATCCTGCACACTATCAACACTTATCATTCATTATCTCCAAAGACACACTTAACATTCTCTTAGTCCTCCATACACACTGACATTATCCAATTAATCCTGCACACTATCAACACTTATCATTCATTATCTCCAAAGACACACTTAACATTCTCTTAGTCCTCCATACACACTGACATTATCCAATTAATCCTGCACACTATCAACACTTATCATTCATTATCTCCAAAGACACACTTAACATTCTCTTAGTCCTCCATACACACTGACATTATCCAATTAATCCTGCACACTATCAACACTTATCATTCATTATCTCCAAAGACACACTTAACATTCTCTTAGTCCTCCATACACACTGACATTATCCAATTAATCCTGCACACTATCAACACTTATCATTCATTATCTCCAAAGACACACTTAACATTCTCTTAGTCCTCCATACACACTGACATTATCCAATTAATCCTGCACACTATCAACACTTATCATTCATTATCTCCAAAGACACACTTAACATTCTCTTAGTCCTCCATACACACTGACATTATCCAATTAATCCTGCACACTATCAACACTTATCATTCATTATCTCCAAAGACACACTTAACATTCTCTTAGTCCTCCATACACACTGACATTATCCAATTAATCCTGCACACTATCAACACTTATCATTCATTATCTCCAAAGACACACTTAACATTCTCTTAGTCCTCCATACACACTGACATTATCCAATTAATCCTGCACACTATCAACACTTATCATTCATTATCTCCAAAGACACACTTAACATTCTCTTAGTCCTCCATACACACTGACATTATCCAATTAATCCTGCACACTATCAACACTTATCATTCATTATCTCCAAAGACACACTTAACATTCTCTTAGTCCTCCATACACACTGACATTATCCAATTAATCCTGCACACTATCAACACTTATCATTCATTATCTCCAAAGACACACTTAACATTCTCTTAGTCCTCCATACACACTGACATTATCCAATTAATCCTGCACACTATCAACACTTATCATTCATTATCTCCAAAGACACACTTAACATTCTCTTAGTCCTCCATACACACTGACATTATCCAATTAATCCTGCACACTATCAACACTTATCATTCATTATCTCCAAAGACACACTTAACATTCTCTTAGTCCTCCATACACACTGACATTATCCAATTAATCCTGCACACTATCAACACTTATCATTCATTATCTCCAAAGACACACTTAACATTCTCTTAGTCCTCCATACACACTGACATTATCCAATTAATCCTGCACACTATCAACACTTATCATTCATTATCTCCAAAGACACACTTAACATTCTCTTAGTCCTCCATACACACTGACATTATCCAATTAATCNTGTTTTCCCACTAAATCTTGTCAAAATTCGTCTTCCTTCTAGACATTTTGCGATAGATTTCCTCTAATCAATTTTTTTTTTCCAGATTGTTGTCCAAAATTGTCAATGGTGGTATTGCTGGTATCATTGGTGTATCTGTTGTTTTCCCACTAAATCTTGTCAAAATTCGTCTTCCTTCTAGACATTTTGCGATAGATTTCCTCTAATCAATTTTTTTTTTCAGATTGTTGCCCAAAATTGTCAATGGTGGTATTGCTGGTATCATTGGTGTATCTGTTGTTTTTCCACTAGATCTTGTCAAAACTCGTCTTCCTTCTAGACATTTTGCGATAGATTTCCTCTAATCAATTTTTTTTCTTCCAGATTGTTGCCCAAAATTGTCAATGGTGGTATTGCTGGTATCATTGGTGTATCTGTTGTTTTTCCACTAGATCTTGTCAAAACTCGTCTTCAGAATCAAACCGTTGGTGCAAATGGAGAAAAACAGTATCGATCGATGTGAGTATCCCTAAGGCGAAATTTAAACACACTTGCAGCAGTGCCTCGTTGCACATCAAGGCTTTTTTTTTTGCAGAAATAAATTCCTTGTTTTACGTCTCCCATCTTCAAAACCATCGCTCTCTCTAACTCTTCCAACCATTCTGTTTTATTATTTTCAATAATGAACCTTTGGAATCTCACGAAAAAAAAAAGCTTCCCAGTAAGCTTCGAAACTTTTGGGTGCAATCAAATTTAACGCTGACGATTTTTACCTTTTTTTTAGCGGTTTTCATTAATCCTGTCTAAAAAGAGAATGCTAAGAGCAAGGAAATAGAAATTTAGTATGTATGTCAAATTTAGGGTCTAATTACGCCCAAGAATTGTTTTTTTTTGGGGGGGGGGTATTTTTTAGCCAGTAAAATAATTAACCCATATGCAATATTGGCAGAGTTTTTTCCATGCGCATGATTTCGATAGCGAATACTTTCAATATATTATCTTTTTAAGGTTTCGGTATTTTCTAGGCTTAATAGTGCGAGCTCTTTCCGCAACAGCTCAATGGTTGAATTGGTGAAAGGTAGGTTGGCTAATTTGTTCACCGTTGGTCCATGGGACGATGGAAATTTCGTCAGGTCGAGTGACGTTTTTCGGGGCATGATCCAGGACGTTTTAGCTGACAAGAAGCATGTACAAAGGTAAGCGTTCCCTTGATGAATTTTACAGTTGAACTAGTCAGGTGACTTTTCATACAGAACTAAAGGACCATTCAAAAGTAACGCCGAATATAAAATCTTAATAACTTATTTAAGGAATAAAATAAAAAAGTACTCTTACTTGGTCTGTTGACGTGTAAAAATTGCCGTCTCTTTTCTACAGACTTCTTCAATACCCATCAAAGCGGGCCTAATGACCCTATAGTTACACGGCTGAATCTAATATCATATCCTTCTGTTCTATCACTAGGTTGGACTGCCTCAAAAAAACCTACAAGGCGGAGGGATACTTTGGAATGTACAGAGGTAAATATTTTTACAAAATAAGATAAGAATACAGGAACATTTCGGAGTCTTATGATGATGGCAAATCATTATTAACATGTTCTTCATTATACTATCGAGCATTATTGGGGAAGTGACTTCAAGTTGACTGTAAGGGATGTTCGCTGTTGTTCTTTGCAAGAGATTACGCGCGATTACAAGCTCAATTGTTTGTCGCTTGAAAAAAAGGCATCTTACACGTGTAATGGCTTGCAAATGACGACCGGCCTAAGGGTAAGAAATTTCCCTTACGGAAGAAAAAAAATAAACCTCTGTAAAAATCCTATGCTTAAAGTGACGATAGTGAATTTTAGAAAAATATCTACGAGTAATATTGACTGTTCAATAAGATATTGGGACTATTCATAAAAATTAGAAGAAAAAAAACGTGGGAATTCGTTAATTTTTGATGTATCTAGATATAATAAATTATGCGTGTTTAGTACTCGGATGGAAGTCTCCTAGAGAACATGACGCGATGTTGACCAACTCAATGTGTACTCAGCCTCGTGAGGACTACTTTGTTGCTTGCGGCGAAATGGCGGGGAGTCTATACATTACTCGTTTTAAGAAAGCTGTTTGAATAGTGTACTAAAAATACAAAAACAAGTTAAGCTAAAAATAAAAGTGATTTGATCATTTTTTATAATAATTTCTAAACCAAGCATAAACTTTGGAAAAGTGAGATTTTAATTCCGTTCACTAAATTTACTTTCAGGATCCGGGGTGAATATTTTGCTGATTACTCCCGAAAAAGCTATCAAACTAGCTGCTAATGATTTTTTTCGATATTATTTGTCTCCATCAAATGGGTTAGTATTTTAATTAGATAATGAACCTTTTTTAGTTTACAGTGCCGTAATTATAGTGTCTGTTTACAAAGTGCACATTCACCTGTGACTGATTCATTAGAATTTAAAAAATAATAAAAAACATATCGATTATAAATTGGCAGGATGACCGCGTAACAATCGTCCCCCTCGCATGTATTTTTAGTTGATCTTATCGTGACAACTTTTTCGACCTTTGGCCAAAGCTTTCATCAGTGCAGTTATTGGAAATAGATAATTGGTAATATGCATGCCCCTAAATTAAGCTTTTTAGTCTAAAATGTTCTAAGGATGTAACGTGGAGATATAAAATTATGTATGTTTAAATTGGCTGTTTTTTTTTAGGGAACCATTGTCTCTAGTCAGAAGTATGGCAGCTGGTGGATTGGCTGGATTGTGTCAAATTGTGATTACAACACCGATGGAACTTCTTAAAATCCAAATGCAGGATGCTGGTCGATTAATAGCAAAATCATCTTTAGGTCTCTGTTCTATTTTATTTAGGCTAAGGTCAGGATACAACACATTCCTACTCTCCATCCTCTTCTATCTTTGCATTTTATAGCATCCTTGATATGATCGATTAAAATAACCTAGTTTATTGAAGAGATAACCGCATGCCCGCACCAGTGCACCATCTGTCTTAATTGTAAAATCAGGATTAATATAAAGAGAGCTGGCCCTTTATTAAGAACCAGGAGCATTGTAAGATCAATCATCATTTTACATTTGAGGCTTATTCTAAAGAGTCTGACTTGGTTTAGGCTCTTTAAAATAAGCCTGAAATAAGTAGACTTAAAGTAAAGCGATCTTAAAATGAGCCGAACTCTTATTGTGAAGACCAAGTGTCCTCTTTAATATAACCAGTTTTACTAATCCTAGGATATGTATACAGCACCATTTTTGAATTCTTATTTTGCAAGAAATCCATTGGTTTTTGATAGTTCAGATATTATTTTGATTTGTTTTGTTTTTTAGAAAGAAAAGAAGTTGATTACTTTCATCATTTTTTATATCGTCCTTTACTTTTCTAAAGCAATAAATAACGAAAATATTTCCTTTTGTCCCTCGCTCCCTTCTACTGAAAGTTATCAGTCACAAGTTGTGGTTGACTGTTGTTGATTCTGGGCCATGATACTTGTAAGACAAGGTATGTTTTTGCACAGAAAATGCTGACGTCATGTGTGTCGTGTATAGTTTTTTATGCTTATCTAAAGATACCGTTTTTCACTCTTCTGAAGACTAGTAAGAAAAATATAAATCAAAATGTAAAGTGATTCTTGATAAATTTGGTACGGCGCGGCGGAGTATTTTACCTGGTCGCCTTAGTATCATGGTTCCGGGCTAAACATCAGGTGGACTCCTTTACATTATACAGCATGTCCTAGAAGTCCTTGCGATGCACTGATAACTTCTGAATGACTGCAAAATATAAATAATTTTTGTATGTTTCTGAAAAAAATGTTGCGACCCGTGGCCAATCCTTTTTCTATCTGACATCGTGACAGTACATGCATAATTTTTACCAGTAAAATAAAACTTTGATTTGTGGGAACCTCAATCTCTTACCAGAATATATTTCATTATTTGCTGCCGAACTACTAAAGGGAAGGTTATTTTCTTATTCTTAAAAAATTGTAAATAATAGTCTTGCTACTATGTTATTTTACAATTTTCATAGGAGTGAGTGCACATTTTCTCTCGCTCCTTCTTTCGCCATCATGTGTATAGGTACTACTCGAACTTTTAGATTGTTGGTCAACTTATAGTGTGTTGTGTATTAGAAAATAATGTTTGGGTTTTGAGAGAGGTTCAATAAACCATCTTATGCATTTTGTTTTTCCTTCTGAGTGCATTTAAAATAGTAATCAATCATAGCTTGGGTTAGAGAATATGATTTACGCGACATGGTTCGTGCCATAAATAGAAACCTAGCCATTTCAACATTTTACTTCTTCTTATTTTCCATGATAAAATATTACCCCTAATTTTTTAACTGAAGAAACCCTGTTTTCCTAAAATCAACTGTGATTTCGAACGCAGAAGTTGGCCGTTTCCTGTGATATCGTGATAGTAAAATCAAAAAGCCTCAGAATAATATTTATGATCTAAAACCCAAAATGTTTAGTATTAAGCAAAATGCTAATTTTGCAATGCCAAAAAAAAAAAGGAAAAAAAAACTATCGTGCTATATACGAAATGTCTGAAATAATAGTCTATTTTTTACAATAATTAAATTTTGGAATAGGCCACGATAACAAAATCGTATTGTGTCTGCTTCTCATTTAGCGCCTAGTTGGTTCTCGGAGCACGGTGCTACCGTCAGTCACACGTAAATGTTTCCATACCAGAAAAATTAATTTATCTGCTCATTGTAAATTACTGAGTGTCTTGTGTTTGCACAAGAGCTTTCGATGATTTTATAATTACGACACGCAGTCCCAGGGTTACGGAACTGTGGTCTAACAACACTAACGAATCAAACGATGTTCTTAGTTCTTTATGTGTCTCCTGCAGTAAATGTTCTAGATTCCTCAAAACGAAGCATTGCCTTTAGATGATAGGGTGCAGCGCGCATAGCATCAACAATGTCTAATAAAAAAACAATCTCCTGCCATCTTCGACGATGTACAAGTAGCCATAATTCTGAAGAGTGTTCTCATTAATAATCAATTCTCTAAAATTGCTAATTTTTCAGAAGGAAAACCGATGACTAAAATTTCAGCCACATCTATTGCTTTAGAACTCCTTAAAACCAAAGGGATTGTTGGCTTGTATAAAGGTACTACAGCTACAGCTCTGCGGGATGTTTCGTTCTCCATAGTTTATTTTCCGATGTTCGCACAACTAAATAGCATCGGTCCGAGGAAAAAAGATTCTCCAGGTATGTATATAACAGGGGGAGCGTAGCGGCGAGGCCATTGACCTACTCCTAAGGGTGGCTTTCACCAAACGCTGGTTAAAGCAGAAGTAACCTACGATTCGCTAAACTTCGGTTAAAGTTAGTTAACTGGAAAGTTAATGAGATTTCTGGATTTAACACTACAATTTTCTTTAAACAGTTGTTTGTCTGTCTTCGATCAACGATAACTTCGAACGCCTTGTCCGATAGAATTTGGTATGCATATTCATTATATTTATGGAATTACCTGTTTTGGGGCCACCAGGGGTCTCATGGCGGACGGCCCTTTATTTGAATGAAATGTTTTTTTACGAATTGTGAGTGAGATTTCACATTTACAGAAACGATTTTTAGCCCTTGGGTCAATGTTTTTTAACTTCCCAAAATTATTTCAGTTACCATTCTAAGATTAATTTTTTTAACGGGAGAGTTAATTTGACATAGTTACGTCAGGATCTACTGAACCTAGAAACTGCAGATTGAAAGAACCCGGTGGGATTAAGGTGTAGGATTGTTGATGTTTATTGCGAGCGTTTCTTTTGTTTGTTTTTTCAGATGAAGCAGTATTTTATTGGTCATTTCTATCTGGCTGTGTATCGGGCTCCATGGCAGCTCTGGCTGTTAACCCATTTGATGTTATCAAAACAAGACTCCAAGTGTTGAAAAAAGGAGAGGGAGAAATCTACTACTCTGGTGTGTCAGATTGCATTTTGTAAGTTCGCTTAATTTTAGGAGTAAACATTTTTATTAATTAAATCATGAGTACCTCAGTTGATGAAACATGGGGGCTCGTATCGAGGGTCGGCGGATCGAGGCCACAGTAATGACGAATTTTTCTTAATTAAAAATTGATTATTTCTAGTATTGTAAGAACGTTTCTTACGTTAACACATATACCAGCAATACTCAACCTGCGGCCCGCCAAGCTTTGGCCATTTTCATTTTTTTGCTTGGGTAAAAAATTCTTTGTCATTTTTCACGGAAAGTTCAACCTGTTTAACTACCTATTTTCTTTTCACTTTTTTGTGAGCTTTACCTAGGAACTTTCCCTTTTACCTAATATTATTACTAAGAAATGGAGACCAGTCTGTCAGCAGTTTGTCAGTTCTCCTAAAGAAGCTGACTACACAAGGAAATGTCAGTAGAACACTAGCCTTATTCGTCGTTGCTTAACTTCAGTCTGCTATAACGGAACCTTGATCTATACATATACCTATTGTATGTATTTTGCGTACTGCGGCCCGCGGGAGGTTTGGGAAATTTAAATATGGCCCGGTGAAAAAAAAAAGGTTGAGTATCACTGACATATACGATTCATTAATCTTGCATAGACACTATTTTGTGTGTATCTCAGAGTATAGCATGGAAGCCTCAGATTTTTTATCTGATATTGTTCAGATTATTATTTATAATTGTTTAAAATGTATTGTAAATAATTACATGTACAAATAAAGGCTTTAGTATTACTATACTATGAGCATTACAAGGGCTACTACACATAACTAGCACACTATTACTATACTATGAGCATTACAAGGGCTACTACACATAACTAGCACACTATTACTATATTATGAGCATTACAAGGGCTACTACACATAACTAGCACACTATTACTATACTATGAGCATTACAAGGGCTACTACACATAACTGTCACACTATTACTATACTATGAGCATTACAAGGGCTGCTACACATAACTGTCACACTTTTACTATACTATGAGCATTACAAGGGCTACTACACATAACTAGCACACTATTACTATACTATGAGCATTACAAGGGCTACTACACATAACTAGCACACTATTACTATACTATGAGCATTACAAGGGCTGCTACACATAACTAGCACACTATTACTATACTATGAGCATTACAAGCGCTACTACACATATTCGTATATTCGTGAGCTAAATTCCTCTTTGGGGCTGTGTAAGCCCCTGCACCTAAGCCTCTGGTGGGCTTTTTGTGCTTGGAGTATAGCCTGTTTTCCTAGCTAAGTTCTAAGATCCGCGCGAGCTTGATCAGCCTTTTGGCTAGGTGTTTTTCATGGATGTCGAGCCTGGGTTGTAGTTGTCCCATACTCAGTCTCCATGTAAGCAGGGAGTTGCACTCGAAAATGACGTGAGAGGCAGTTTCTTCATCCTCCCCGCAGAGTCTACACGTAATCTGGTTCTGGTGGATGCCCATGGTGTGTAGATGCTTTCTCAGACCACAATGCCCAGTGATAAGGCCTGTGGCTAGTCTGATATTTTTCCGACTGAGGGCCAGGATCTCCATCGTAAGGCTCCTGGACGGTCCCCGCAGCATGGCCTTGCTTTGTCTCAGTCCCGAGACGGCCCTCCACCGCTCAAGGTGTCTTTTGAGTACCCAGCCCTCAATGAAGCTCCTGACCTCAGTCATGCTCAGGCCGATCACGGGTTCTGGTCCGATGAATGGTGTCGCAGACCCCATTCTCGCCAGTTCATCGGCCCGTTCATTGCCAGCAATGCCCTTGTGCCCTGGCACCCAGCCTAGACAAACTCGGTTGTTCTGTGCCAGTTCTTTTAGCGCTAGCTGACATTCCCACGTTATCCTAGAAAACGTGCTGTAGCTGATTATAGCCTTCAGCGCTGCCTGGCTGTCAGAGAATATATAAATCTCCCTTTTAGAGAGACCCATTTTTATATTCTCATCCGCGCAGGTGCGAATTGCAAGGATCTCAGCCTGATACACCCCGGCGTAGGTCCCCAAGGGCAGAGATATGTCCACTCTGGGTCGCACACAGTGTATACCAGCGCCAGATCCCGCTTTTGTTTTGGAGCCATCAGTGTACCACACCATGGCCCCCCTGGACAAAAGTCTGGTTTCTTTACTTCCCCAGTCTTCAGTCGTCTCAATGACGACCTTGACGGGGCTGTCAAAGATTTCTTCTAAAGCCATCCTATCGGTGCCCATTTCAAAGACGGGACCTTTGATAACCTCAGAGATTCTGGAATGCCCATATGGTTGGGCAGTCCATGTGTTGTTCAACTTTAGCCTGAAGGCCGTCATTCTGGCTACCCCCCTGATATGAATCTCAAGAGGAGCAAGTCCGAGGAGTGTCTCCATAGCCAAAGTTGGTGTGCTATTCATAGCGCTGGTGATACAAAGACAGCCTAGCCTCTGGACTTTGTCCAGTAGTTCTTTAGCCTGTCTTTGGTCAATCTTGGGCCACCATACAACGCAGTTGTAGGTGACCATGGGTCTTATGACAGCTCGATACAGGTAGTTCATTACCTGCGGCTTCAATCCCCAACTCTTTCCAAATGTCCTTCTAGACATCATTAATGCCCGAGTACATTTGTCTTTTAGTCTTGCCAGATGAGGGTTCCATGTCAGTTTGGTGTCTAAGATGACTCCCAAGTATTTCACCTCGCCCACAAATGTCAAGCGTTCACCAAAGAGATACGGAGGAACAAGTTCCTCCAGTTTCCTTTTCTTAGTGAATGGAATTAGTGTAGTTTTTGTCGGATTCACCTTAAGGTTAACCGTACCACACCAGTTTTCAACCTCCTTTAGTGCGGTTTGCATTAGTTCAGAGATTGTGTTCAGATATTTTCCCCGGATCAGTATGACAACGTCATCGGCATAACCCTGCGAGAAAAATCCTTTATTGTTTAAGTCTACCAGGAGGCCGTCAACTACTAGGTTCCACAGAAGAGGAGATAGCACCCCCCCCTGCGGACATCCTTTCCTGACCGCAGCACTCACCGTTTCCCCAAACATGTTGATGCTCACAGTTCTACTCCTCAGCATGGCCCCAATCCACTCACAGAGAGTGGACTCTATCCCCCGCCTGCGAGACGCCTGTGTCATTGCATCGAAGGGCGTGTTGTCAAACGCCCCCTCGATATCAAGGAATGCCCCAAGAGCAGCTTCCTTGTAGAATAGCGTATTCTCAATCCTAGACACCAGCTGGTGTAAGGCCGATTCACACGATTTACCCGCTTGATACGCATGTTGATGCCTGTGGAGCGGTTTTACCTTCAGGTACGTTCCTCTCACATATTTGTCAACAAGTTTTTCAAGCGTTTTCAGAGCAAAAGACGACAGGGTGATTGGCCTGAACGATTTTGCTTCTGAGTAGGTCTTCTTCCCAGGTTTTGGAATGAACACCACCCTCCCGTTTCTCCAGGACATAGGTACATAGCCCGATGCTATGCTTGCCCTGAATATTCTGCAGAGGATGGGCACAATCGTATTCTTTCCCTGTTGAAGAAGAGCCGGGAAGATCCCGTCGATACCGGCGGCTTTATACGGGCTGAACGTGCTAATAGCCCATTCAACCCTGTTGTATGTGACAACCCTTTTGGCAACAGTCCAGTCCTCCCTTTTGGGCCTCCGATAAGAAATTCCTTGGCGGAATGAGCTGACTGTTGCTTGTGGTTTGGTCATTTCAGATCCCGGAAAGTGCGTTTGGAGTAATAGCTCCATAGTTTCTTTCCCGGTTTCCGTGTACTTACCATCGGGCTTCTTTAAAGTCCCCAATGTAACTGGCTCTTTGGATATGATCTTCTGGAGTCTTGATGCCTCAGAGGTTTTTTCCACTTCTTGGCATAAGTTTCTCCATCCGACCCTTTTAGCCGTGCGAATAGCTTTGTTGTATTCTTTTAATGATTGGTAATATGCCTCCCAGTCATTGTTTATCTTGGCTCTGTTAAACAGCCACCGAGTTGACTTCCTGAGCCGAGTCAACTCTTCAGTCCACCAGCTAGTTTTCTTGTTAGTGACTTTGACCACAGGGCAGTTTTCCTCATAGGCTTTGTTTATTGCAGCTTCCAGGTTTTCCGACACTAGGTCGATATCCAGGTTACTTCTTATGTCCGTCTTTATCTTGCTAGATTCCGACGCAAGTGTACACCTGTATCTTTCCCAGTTTGTTTTGCGAGGATTGCGGAATGTGACTTCAGGTATGTCAGCACCCGAGACCTCATATTGTATATACCTGTGGTCCGAATGTGACGGTTCTTCCATCACATGCCATCCCGCTATCTGGGAACTAAAGGTGAAGGAGGCGACCGTTATGTCTAGGACCTCTCTTCTGGTCTTGGTTAAAAAGGTAGGCTCAACCCCCTGATTTAACACAAATAATCCTTCCGAAATTATATAATTCAGAAGACACTCACCTCTTGGGTTGGTTCCGGTAGATCCCCAGCTCTCATGATGTGCGTTTGAGTCGATACCAAGCAGTAGCGGCAGTTTAGAGAGCTTTGCAAAATCTACCAGATTTATGCACTCCGAAGAGGGTGGTAAACTAGGAGAGTCCCACGGAAAATAGACCGAGGCAAGTATTGCTGCCTTCTGAGCACTATTTTCCTGGTACATTATTCTGACAGCAGTCAGGTCCTGCGAACAGTACCCTGCCAGTGTGAGAAACGATATCCTAGGGTTAACAAGAACACATGTTCTTGGTTTACTAGAGGCCTGATCATAAATGATCCGCGCTCTAGCTAGCACACTATTACTATACTATGAGCATTACAAGGGCTACTACACATAACTAGCACACTATTACTATACTATGAGCATTACAAGGGCTACTACACATAACTAGCACACTATTACTATACTATGAGCATTACAAGGGTTACTACACATAACTGTCACACTATTACTATACTATGAGTATTACAAGGGCTGCTACACATAACTGTCACACTATTACTATACTATGAGCATTACAAGGGCTACTACACATAACTGTCACACTATTACTATACTATGAACATTACAAGGGCTGCTACACATAACTGTCACACTATTACTATACTATGAGCATTACAAGGGCTACTACACATAACTAGCACACTATTACTATACTATGAGGATTACAAGGGCTATTACACATAACTAGCACACTATTACTATACTATGAGCATTAGAAGGGCTGCTACACATAACTGTCACACTATTACTATACTATGAGCATTACATGGGCTACTACACATAACTATCACACTATTACTATACTATGTGCATTACAAGGGCTAACACATAACTATCACACTATTACTATACTATGAGCATTACAAGGGCTACTACACATAACTATCACACTATTACTATACTATGAGCATTACAAGGGCTACTACACATAACTGTCACACTATTACTATACTGTGAGCATTACAAGGGCTAACACATAACTCTCACACTATTACTATACTATGGGCAGTACAAGGGCTACTACACATAACTGTCACACTATTACTATATAAGCATTAAGTAGCGAGCATTGCGAGGGCTACTACATATAACTGTCACACTATTACTATACTATGAGGATTACAAGGGCTACTACACATAACTATCACACTATTTGTGTTGTTCTTGTAATACCGCCACTTGTCTTTACACACACGCTAATTATCTGTTGTGCAAAGCCGGTGATATTTTTACGAGTATAACAGCCGGGGAACTATTCTTATTCAAAGAAATGCATATAAATTATAATCTAAAATAACATCGTTCGATATTGGATTTGCTGAGGAAAGTCAAATAACAGACTGTCTGTCTGCAATGAACCAAATTCATCCCAGCTTATATACCACTACGAATAAGGAAAAATCTGGTTGATTCTATCCTGGGCCAGCTTACTTGGCGGTTCTATTGTCCACAGCAGTGATACTTTTTAAAAGACACTTTTACGCTCTGGACTTTACAGATGAAATGATTCCCCACAAAACTAAATGTAGAGAGTTGTGTTACTAAAGCCACGTAACATTTACGTTAGTTGATTGTTATTTTTGCTCCTTGGCTCCCTGGTATATTTTTCTCTTCTATACCTTAAAAAATTGATTTAAGGGGAAAATGTGCAGTTCAAATTTAAAAGAGAAGTTTGACAAATATTTTTTCAATATGTGTTAGTTTTCAAAGAAGGTTACATTACAAAATAATCTAATTAATTTTTATCTTTATTGAAAACCTAGGTACTTATTGATCCGTCATCGTACAGAATATTCATTTTCGAGGGAAATGTCTTTTTACAATTTAAAAGTGCAGCCAATAAGACATGCATTGAACAAACATTATTCCCTCTTTTTTTCATTTTTTTTTCAGAAAAACTCTCAAAAATGAAGGTGTCACAGCTTTCTTTAAAGGAGGAGCATGTAGGATGATGGTCATTGCTCCATTATTTGGAATTGCACAAATGATTTACTTCTTGGGAGTCGCTGAAAATATTCTTGGAATTAAATGAGAAAAATACTATGTTGTTTTTACTTTACTTTTGAAAAACAGAATTCCTCAGATTTTTCTTTAGCTTAGAAGTTCATAGTGCCATACTAATTTAGCACCTGGTTTCCACGAAACTTTTTGCCCTGACATTTTTTTTGCGGTAGACGGGAAAAAACGTGGCAGACATCTGTGTTCGAACTTGAAAAAAAAAGGTCATAATTCATCAGTCTTCTTAAAAATAATGTCACATTTTCAGTGACAAGACTTTATGTCAAAATTAAATATGACGTGTTTTTACCGTCTACAGAAAAAGGTTTGTAATTGGAATAGCATTTAAATTGCCTTTGAAATTTAAACAGTACAATTTAAATATGTGTGCTATACGGCAAAAGAAAAACGTTCCATGGTAGCGGGGTGTAATACATGTACAACAATCAAAAATCACATTTGATGAAATTCGCTTTCATTGGTTTCTTTTTTGCATCTAATCAGTGAGATTAAAAAAAAAAAAAAAAAAAAAAAAAATCGAAATATAGTTATGTTTAATCCAGTACATTCCAATAAGGTTTGGTCTCGCCAGTATGAGGACAAATCTGTTTGTTCGAACGGAATTCTGTTTTTCTTTTGTTGAACGGAATTTTTAATTGTTCCATTTCTTTTTGCATTGAATCCTATATCATTCCTCTCATAATAATTTATTGTTACCGTATTTTTAATAGTTAAATTTATTTATTAAGAGTCATACCTACTTACGTATAGTATAAAATTCAAAGCGGAAAAATAACCCCACTACTTTTTCCTAGAGCTTTTACTAGTGTCGTCATCTTTATCATAGATCAATATAATTCTTGATGTTCGAGTGTATTTTTTTTTTTTTTATATACATATAGAGAGTAGAAATTGCTTTAATAATTTTTCAAATTTTAGCGAGGGTGTTTGCTTTTTAATCTGACCATAGGAAATTACCCCTTAAATTTCGTTTTTTAAATCTAGAAACAGTTCTTAATTAAAAAAATGTAGGTTTCTTTTTTTACTAGTATGATTTTTACCCTTTTATGTACATATTTGTTGCTGAGGGTTATTCTAGGTATTAAGTTTTGAAAACCTATGCCAAAAAATAAAAAAATATTAGATTTTTACGAGAAATCAATTAAAACTAGTTTCAATTAAATCCTTATAAACCCTAAAAGTGTTCGGGCAATGTTTCGACTTCTCGTACAAATGAAAATTTTCATCGTTATTTGCAGAAATCTTCGGTCATCGATTATTTCTTCTAGCTGACTTAAAATGTAAACACCCTCTGTATGTCGATACGCGCTAGATATGTACATAACTCCTTTCTCTACACCTATTCGAGTGTATGAGTTCAGAAATCTGTAGTCATGGTTATATGATTCTGTTTTGTTTGTGACGTGTTGGTTAAAACTACCGTTGATTTGTTCGTTTCAATGTAAAATAGTACCTTTTAAACTGATGTAAAAACTAACAATGCTCTAAAAGTGGTTGTCCAATTTTTATGTTGGTAGAAAAAATGTATAACTTAAAAAATGTGAGCCTTATTTTTATTGCCCGAATAGGATTAAAGACATTTTACATCGACAGTTTGTTCAGCGTCCTTTTTATGTGGTAAATATTTAAAATTCATATGGATAAAATTCCAACGAGATTGGCTGGCATTGGAACTCACACCTTAGTGCTCACCAGTTGGAGCGGGTTACCACTACAACACCAATCCATAAAATATCGTTGAAGACTCATGGATTTGTTCATTTGAGGGAAGTGTATTTTTTACGTTGTAGTATCGGTTCTTCATAAAATCAATATTGGATTCAGGATTAGAAAAATGGTAGAAATAGGTTTTGATGTTCCTTTGCTGGAACTGTTAGGTTATGCGTTCCAAGTCGTCCTGGTGCGTAGAGAACCGGTCATCCTGAGGACACGCATGGTTCGAGTGGTAAACAGTAGGATGTGGGTTTAAATGCAGGCCGACCCATAGAATTTTACATATTTATTGTTCCCAAAAAAACTGCTGGTGTAAAAGGACTATTAAATCGTATTCGAGCAGTGTAAATAAGGTCTATTATTATTAATACCGTCTTCATCTTCTTCTTATATATATTCAATATATATAGTCCCATATATTCAATAAACGTTGGCTATTGGCCCAGCTTTCTTTATCCAGAATTCGGTTGAATGCTTCAGCGGATAAATTATGTCCAGGTGGTAATATTGTTTATTCATGATGTTCTTGATCTTCCTCGTGCTCTGGTTAACGTTATATTGGTCTTCACAATATCTTGAAGTATCTGGTATTTGTAATTTCTAAATATATGTCCAAAGTATGTCAATTTTCTTCTTTTAACTGTTGTTATAATGTCTGTATGGTCTTCATTCTTTGAAGTATATTCTCATTAGTGATATAGTATATCTAAGATATTCTAAGTATATCAGCACATCCCAAAAGTTTTTTTTCGGTTTAGAGTATCCTTTGTTAGTGTCCATAACTTGACTCCAAATAACAAATACCTACTGCTTTTAAAAATAATAATATTAATACACTTCTCTACAACCTCGTCGATGCTCAGTCGTGGTCACCACATCTCAAAAGCTTCTAATCGGCTTAAAGTATCTTTGTTAGTGTCCATACCTTGACTTCAAATAACAAATACCTACTGCACTTAAAAATAATAATATTAATACACTTCACTACAACCTCGTCGATGCTCAATCGTGGTGCTTGCCATAACTCAGGATGTCTATCTACTCATGGGGGTGTTCATGAGTGAGTCTCAATAAAAAGTTCTTTTTGAAATTCTATTGCTTTTTTTTGGTGAAAAATGATTTCATTATTTATTTATAGTACATTTCATAAGAATCATCATAATTTTACATCTAAAATTTTATTAATTTCTATCGGATGGATTTTTTAAAATTATATCACTGTGAAACAAGATAGAAATCTGATGTTAATAGAAAAAAATGAGATCCACCTATTTTTTTTTTCAAACAATTTGAATAAAAACTATACCGTTCTGCTTAAAATTCTCATGAACGATGCCAAAAGATATTTCTCAATGCAATTCAAAAGGATCATGCCACATTCTATACCTAGAATTTTATAAAATTGCCAAATTCTATGCCGCCCAAAAGTTGCCCATCTTTTTAGAAACATGCTGCATAAGAAAACAATCTTGGGGCGCATTTTTTGTGCAAATGGTAATCGCATAGAGTTTACCAGATATAAAATTATATTGAAATCTTTATTTTTTTCTATCCGTTAGAAACTGGCAGTTCTCTGCGGACTACTTGCACGGTACGTATCACTATGCGACTTATATTCGTTGCCTTAACTATATTAGTTAAGAAATTAATACGATCATATAAGTAACGCCATTAGTTAATTATTATTGTTTTATTGTTTAGCTTTTAAATTATTTAAATATATTTATTTTTGTCTTTAATAGGTATGTTAAATTACTCATTCACGTTTGTTGTATTTATTTCATTCTTTTTGTTTTTATTTCAGCCTCATTATTTAATAGAGTGACAAATTCGTAGCCTGGCGGCTCATGGTTTGAATCCAAGCATAGACATTATAATATAGCGTAGCATGGGGAAGTACATTGTGACAAGCATTAACTTTACACTACGAATTCAATTTTATTTTCTTGATTGAATACATCTGAAGATTAAGTATTGTGTAATAGTACAGAAAACGTTCCACCTTTTGCTTATTTTTAAAGAGTGCTTAATTTTCAACAAAAATATATGCATGTTTGTGTTTAAACATTATAAAAATAATTATTTGTGAAACATTGGACACAGTTGCGCAACCAGGATCAATTTTTTAGATCGCCACGCGACAATTACATCCTTTAA
The DNA here is from genome assembly GCA_012654025.1 of Pachypsylla venusta. Lineage (NCBI taxonomy): Eukaryota > Metazoa > Arthropoda > Insecta > Hemiptera > Aphalaridae > Pachypsylla > Pachypsylla venusta. The sequence goes on from CM022885.1 coordinate 11,712,097, forward strand.
GCAGTTGGTAAAATGTGCTTTAAACGTGTAATAGGTACCGCTTTTGATCACCGTTTTAGGCTTACTATTATTTATGAACGGAGGTGTTAGAATTCCTTAGGTGCGCCTCTGATTAGACTCACCATAGAATCAACATTTTGAAGTAACTAAAAATTAAAAACATTTCTTTTTTGAGTAAAAGTTATAATTTATTATAAAAAATAAAGTTCATATAAAGATCACCTTAACAATAATGACTTCAGCAAATAATATGTAGTTTGAAAAAAATATCTGAAATTGTATGATTTTGAAAACCTCTTTTTATTTTTCCTTCAGAAAAGATCAGTTCATAGTAAAGTTGTTATATGGCACTAAAGGGACACTTGTTCTGTACTTTATTTCTGTCGTGAAAGGTTAAAAAATCCGGGGAAATGTAATTACTCTAACCGGTTTAATAGTAGAAGAAGTGACAACTCTACCATATTATGTCCATTCACTATTTCCTGCCATTGTGAAATTCTACAGCTATCAGTGTTATCAGATAATGACTGGGGGACCTCGGCAACAACAGACAGATTGACATTCACCCTCAATACACCTATAACAACAGTTTCACAAAGGTCTTTCGATTAGTGTATCCCCTGCCACAAGGGCGTAGCCAGCATCTGGCCTAGAGGGGGGGCAGCTGAGATTTTCATGTCGGGAGGGGGGGGTCGATAAAGTAAATCGGTACTTATTTAATATTAAACCCCCAGGGGTAACTGATGATTCAGTTATTGGGGAGGGGCGACCCCAGGGCCTGTGATAAATATCGATAAAGGAAAGTGCCAAACCGGCGAAATTCAACTAGCAGGAGGAGTTTTACAATGGAAAAATATACGG
>CM022885.1:11755114-11779443 GCA_012654025.1 Pachypsylla venusta
ATGCGTCACATAAAACATAAATAATTAGACTAGAATAAATATAAATCTAATGAGAATACGACATCTATTGGGGTACAAAGAATAAAATAACATAAAAAAATAAAATAAATAAATAATATACTATTGCGAAAAATTATAATTTTTCAAGGAATTCGTCAATTGTGTAGGGTTCTACCTCGAGAATGAGTTGTTTTAATCTGACCTTAAAATGTCTGGGATGTTCAATTTTAAGGTCAGTTGGCAAAGCATTAAAAAGTTTTCAGAAAAAGTAGCTGGAATGGTCCATTCTGGAGATGAGGAGATTGTTTCTGCCTCTGGTGTTGTAAGTGTGACTTAGAGTGGGGTAATCACTTTGGTTTCTGTGTACAAGGATGCAAAGGTTTATGATGTAACTTCCATAGAATGTAGCAATATTATTCATTTTAAATTTTCCTCTACAACTGACAGTTCTGGATTTAATATTTAGGACTGTTCTAAGTGCTTCCTTTTGTAATAAAAAAATTTGCGAAGCTTGCTGTTTTCCACCACAGAATGGTAGACCATACTCCATAATGGTGTGAAAATAAGCATAATATGCTTCTTTCGCCGCTTCAAACCCTACTTTATGCCTGATTGATCGTATGGCAAAAATTGCAGAGTTCAGTCTTGACCTGACCTGATCGATGTGATGACACCACGTTAGTTTGGAATCAATATGAACTCCCAGAAATTTTACACTCTCTATTGATTCGATACAGACAGACATGGAGGATCGCGTGGGATTAGCTATATGATGAGTGGGGGAATGGGTCGGAATGACTGATAAGGGGACAGAAGAATGAGTCGAATTGACCGTTAGAGGGGCAGATGATTCATTTGAATTGAATGTTAGAGGAACAGATGAATGATTCGAATTGAGTGTTTGTGGGGCATGTGAATGAGTAGAATTGAATGTTGGAAGGGCAGATGAATGACTCGGATTGAAATTTAGGGGAGAAGATGACTGAGTCGAATTGACTGTTAGAGGGGCAGATGAATGGGTCGGATTGAATGTTAGAGGGGTAGATGACTGAGTCGAATTGACTGTTAGAGGGGCCAGATTTGAAAGATTTTGTGACACACCAAACGGTATATAAAAAGTTTTGGACACGTTCAATAACAAGTCATTTGCCGTAAACCAACGGTTTAATGACATCAGAACCTCAGAACCCTTCGATAACAAACCGTCCACGTCTCGGTCGGAAAGAAGTATCGACGTATCGTCGGCAAATAGGGTGAAGAGAGCTTTATCAGTACAGAATTTTACATCATTGATATAAAGGAGAAATAAGATTGGTCCTAGCACAGATCCCTGGGGAACTCCACGGGAAACTTCAGTGAAAGGGGAAAAGTGATCTTGATGATTTTTAATGGTAGACTAATCAAATGTGAAACTGGTTTTAGCACTGAAATTGGTATCTCATCATAGCCACCAGAAGTTTTATTTTCCATTCCGTTTACGATTTTCTCTATTTCGCTGCAACATACAGGGTAAAGAATAAGGGAAGACAAATTTGGCCCTGGACCCAAAATCTGAAAAGCAGCTACCCGATCAGTTGAAACAGAAAACTATTATACCCGAGTGCGAAGTTTTTTTCTTTGTTAAATGACCTTAGTATGACTGGAAGCAAAATTCAAACAATTAAATTCGGAAATAAATTTTACAATCATAAAGAAATACTTACTTCCTTCTGGTTCACCACATCCTACTCTTCCTGCAGATTCTGGCCAAACGCAAGTTCCTGAATATTCATCAAAGTGAAGTCCAGTTGGACAAATAATCTCCGTGGAATCTCCTTCAATACAGTTGTAGAATATATTGCAGACTTTTTCATCAGGATGAGCAAAATAACCGTTCCTTCTTGGACACAAGTAAGTGGAGTGCGGAGCTTCTGCAAAATGGAAAAAATAAATAGTAAAGTCATGGAGTACTTGTGAAAATCAAAAGGTTAACTTCACTACCTCGATTAAATATGTAGGGCTTCAAAATCCAGAATTAAAATTAAGCAATATATTCAAAATACAGGGTGTCTGCTTTTTTTCTTCTCAAAAACTCGCCATGGATTCAACAGGTCAAAATAACTTTTTGGGGCAATTTTACAATTTCTGTGTATTTTTCTTTTTAAATTAATTTATTTTTATGTTAAGGTATCTATTATCCCAATTATTAATGTGGTTAAACCTGTGTTTCCTAACCAGTTTCCAAGAAGAAGAACACCAGTTTCAGCTCCTACCTTTAATTACCTTACGTTTGGGCAATACGAAATGAACAGATAACCAATTTTTCCACTCAATGAACAGATATAAAAAGGAAAAAATGTAAAGACTGTCCCAAAAACGACAACTTTTTTTTTAAATGTATGAAATTGAAGACAAGAATTGTGAATACATAAAAGTTTATCCGGTTAAAATAAATATTACAAAATAAATACTTATTTTAACATGAGTCGGTGTTGAGACACCCTACATACTCTATCTAAAATCCCGACAGAAAAAATATACCGGTAGACAAGAAAGGTTGAATTTCTAGACTTTGAAATGTGCATTGCTTCCTCAGCAAAAGACAAGGTAACCTAGGAACCTGGGCCCAATTCCTTTTTAATTATCCTTAAAAGGCCAAGTATCGTATTTTTTTTCATTTTATTGTCACTTCTAAACCTTGCTGAGAAGTAGGTAAGTAATATCAAATAAGTTAGAGGGCAACATGGCGACAGTACATCATGCAATTGTTTGGGAAGTTGAATGTCCTCTGGCAAGACAAGATCCAATGTAGGATAGTGCAACATACCTACCTATGCTAAGTCATTATATTGCTGAAACTAGATTCTCAGCACTTTATAAAACACTACTGTTGTTCCTATTTATGCTCGGTTAGGTCAACTTGTATCTTACCAACATGGCAACTGAAGGTTTGTTTGTGCAGTATAATAGAATGACTCTTTTACAGCTGAATAGTGATATGATATCAAGACCTTTGAAACAATGTATACATAGAAAAATCGGTAAACTTTGTTCTTCAGGCAATGAGCACAGAATGTTCTACAACTCTCCCTAGATCTTTGGATCTTGTGTCTCCAGTTAGCAGATTCACCAATTTCGTTCACTAATTCAATGCCTTCTAGGTCACATTATTTTTATTTTTTATATTACTCCTATTTTATAAGATATTCATTTTGATTACCTATTATGTAGAAAGTTAATCTAATATAACTTACGTAATTCCAGACGTTCCCCACATTCTACATTGATATTTATAAGATATTCATTGATTACCTATTATGTAGAAAGTTAATCTAATCTAGGCGCACGGCAGTGCGCCAGGCCAAGTTCCGGCCTGACGCACGCAGTGTGTATAATTACACGAAGGGCTTCGTACTGTTTTCCCTACCCTCCTAACTCTGTTCTTGATAATGATTATAACTTGAAATTTGGAATATAACATAAGGAACACAATAAAATGTCACATAGGAAATTTGAAAGCCTTAAGATAAAAACTTCAGAAGATACAGGAGTACAAAAAGTCCTAATTTTACTACTCATTCATTCATTCACTCACTCACTCACTCATCAATATTATGGGGCACTTCCAGTGGAGCTAGAAACACGAAATTTGGTGGAGGGGTGTATTTTGACATCCAAATAAAGGGAAAAATCGAAAAACTGTACTTTTCCCTCATTAGCCCCTCCCCCATCAGATGGAATCTGTTACTTGTATGGTATTGGGTTTAAAAGTCATAATGTTCCAATCGACAATGATAAAAAATGTCATTATAAGCAAATTTACAATATATTATAATGCAAGAAAGGTTATCCCCCCNCAATCTATAATAAATATGATATTTCGCTATTTATCGGTATATTGATGAATTGTGATTATCAAAGAGTGGCTTGGTCAATGGTCATAAGTTCAGATAGACTAGGTACAATTAACGCAGCAGAAAGTAGGCCACCCCCCACCCCCCAAATGGAATTTATAATACGTATGTTATTCTGCTAATTATTTGCATAATGCTGAATTGTGATTATCAAAAAATGGCTTGGTCATAAGTTCAGATGAATTAGGCACAATCAAAATTGAAGAAAGTAGGTGACCCTCCCCCCAAATGATGGAATTTATAATACGTATGTTATTCTGCTAATTATTTGCATAATGCTGAATTGTGATTATCAAAAAATGGCTTGGTCATAAGTTCAGATGAATTAGGCACAATCAACATTGAAGAAAGTAGGTGACCCCCCCCCTCCCAAATGGAATTTATAATACGTATGTTATTCTGCTAATATAATACGTATGTTGATTCTGCAAAATAATAATAATGAGCAGTAGGTTGGACAGGGATAAATGAGAGGAAACAAGAACACACATTTTAATGTGGACTTGAGTAGTGGGACGGAGACACAATGCCTTAGGTGGATTGGAGAAGAACAAAAACAAACAATCTTGAATCGATTGGGGAAGGAGGTATAAATCTACAAAGTATGATGAAGGAGGAAACAAAAAGGCAAAGTTTTGATCAATTGGCGGAGGGGGGGCATGAACTATTTAAATGAATAAATACAAAGTATCCAGTCGATTGGGAAAAAATAAAATCACAAATGTTGGACTCAGTGGTGGCGGAAATTTGGAGTCAAAAGAGAGGGAAATAAAGACACAAAGTCCTGGGTCGATTGAAAATAAACACAATGATTCACGAGTTGAAGAGAGAAGGCACAAGGTCTCGAGTCAGTCGGGGGAAATAAAGATACAATTTGTTGAGTCAATGGGGCAGGGAAACTTATAAAATTGATTGAGGATATTAATAGATGATAAACTATGCCATGTGGTTCTGGGATTACAGTATAATATCAAAAGTAGGAGTATGTCCTAACACCAATTTTTATTTCATAGATCCTCCTCACCTTCAAGGATGATTTGGTATCCTAAGAACGACAACTCAGTGCACGCATGGTGCATAAAATATCGAATCAGCATGATTCGGTATTATGTGTTATCCCATTGAAAAATAAAAGTGATTTTTCTCTAGACATTATGCGTGATGCGCAACGCGTGTGGACTTTTTATGCGATTGGTTCTCAGGCTATAAAGTTCAATTGAACAGAGAGGTTAAGTAGTCTTCTTATTCAATTGTTTTGAACAATTTGTCAATGGGCTTAGTGATACAATGATATTCACTCTCTAAACAAATGCCTCTAAAAAGTAACATATTAATCATTATGTTTTCTGACTGACAATTTTATAGTGACGATCAACCAATAGCTTACTAGTTCATGATTAATTTATTATTTCAATTTCAAATGAGTTAAGTAAATAAAAAAATGTATTGTAATGGGCTAGAATTTTCGATTTCGAGCTTTCAATGCCAAAACAAGTTTGAGGTCCCCAGAGCCCAAATCTCAAGTTTCAATATTCGGGACTGCCAGAAAGAAACAAAACCGCCAACGGTATATTTGACTTTAATTAAAAGTTTCATAACGCGAACAATACATACAACTGTATCTATGTATTGGACATACTAGCAAAATTTCAAGCCTCTAGTACTTACGGTTTTTCTTTTAGGAAGGATTCGTAAAAACCACCAAAAGTGTACAAAAATAGCCAACGACAGATTTGACCGCACACAAAAATGTCTTGTCTCGTTTCATGCAAAAAATTAATATGAATAGACACTAAATTTCAAATTATAGCTCTCAGCGTTCTCCTGTTAAGCAGGATTCGTGAAAACCGCCAACTGTTTATTCGATTTCAACCAAAGTTTCGTGTGTTGTCTATGGCATAATACCTATTGACATACATACCAAATTTCAAATCTCTAGCAATTATCGTTCTAGAGATATCTTGTTCAAAAACGGACACACACAAACACAGAGACCAATGGCTGAAACTCGAGATTTGGGCTCTGGAGACCCCAAAACGTGCTTTGGCATTGAAAACTCGACGTCGAAAATTTCAGGCGATTACAATACTTTTCTTTTTATAGGCTAAGGAATTTAAAAAAACAAACAGAAAAACATGTTAATGTTATTCTTAATTTCCTACATGTTAATGTTATTCTTAAAAAATTCTTGTTATTTCCTACATGTTAATGTTATTCTTAAAAAACTTGCCAAGTTGAAATCAAGAAAATCTGGAAGATGCTAAAAGTCAAAGTTCGATTACGAAAATGAAGGCAGCAATCTTGCATAGAGCGAGATTAATAGATCTAGCGCATTGATTATATTTACTACATAACAAGATCTAACACATTGAATTTAAAACCGATTCTGATGATAAGAGGACTTGGCCGTATTTTATTTGGATCTCACTACTTTAATGGGCCGACATTTTTTGGATTGGGACTTGGCCTTATTTTTCACATTTATGTTTTTTGTGGGATATAACTTACGTAATTCCAGACGTTCCCCACATTCTACATTGAATGGTTGATCACATTTGTTGATTTTTCGGTTTAAAGGATCAAAGACCAAACCATCAGGACACAATTTTTCAGTGGCAACTCCATCAACACATTGGTAATATTTATCACATTGAATGGGATCCTCATATTGACCATTTTTGGCAGGACATTTGATTGCTGCGTCTGAAAATATTTTACAATAATAAGTCCGGTCAGAGAGTTGGATATGATTTCATCGTGCGTACTCTCTACTCTAGATATGTCATTAACTAATTTAACCAATAAGGTATTTATCGATTTCACTCTATCTACCATTGGTCTTGCTGGTATTCGTATCGTAAAGTATAAAATTGTCTGTTTCAAAAAGTTGAAATTTTTCATCTATTGTGCTTTCAGGTAATTTTTAATCCAAATATTTGTGACGTGTTCGAGGTTGAGTGTGCATCACATTCGGCTTGCATCAGGGAGGTAGGTTCGTTCAGGTCAAAAATTTGAGAAATGCTTTTTGGAATTTGTATTTGCTTTGTGGCTTTTTGGTCTCCTGGCGACAATATTAAGTAGCCATGGTAATAGCGACAAGTTACAGAGTTCTTAGAGAAAATGAGCTGAAAGTATTTACCTACTCTTATATTGGAATATTTAGAATACCAATAATATCTATCATATTCCAGGGGCGTACACAAGGGGGGCTGGCCGGCTATAGCCCCCCCCCCGAAATTTTTTCCGAGATAANCCCGAATTTTTTTCCGAGATAAGCCATCAAATGTGAAACGCGAGTGTATATCAAACCCTGTGCTTCTTTTACAATGTCACGCAGAAAACACTTTTTGGGAAAGGTGTTTCATACTTACGTAACAAAGTGCAAAGGGCGATTTAACTTTTTACTTTTTATTCCTATAGAAGAAAAGTGTTGTAATCGTGCAGAAAATTTGAACATTTTTCGGCCCAAAAAATCGTCTGACGGGAACCCAACAAAAAAAATAAAGTTCAAATATGTCATTTCCTATTGCTTTTGGGCCATATTTTCAATATTTCGGGTTATTTTTGAAGTTTGGAAATATTTGGAGTCCTGGGGTCCAAAAGAACGATATTTTTCTTTATATTTTCAAATTTTAAGTAGTTGTACCCTACCTTGCTTTTTGGTTTATTATTTTCAATAATGAACCTTTGGAATCGTCACGGAAAAAAAAATTACCCCCCCTTCAAAATTTGATATTATACGTTTCAAGGTACGTAGAATCCGAAAATTGAATACAAAGAAAATCCGTTTGTCCGCCGTACGCCGTGATGGGCACTTTTGCCACTTAGCGTTGACCGATTTGGATGAAATTTGGTATATAGGTCTAATTGTGCCCCAAAACTTTTGGGTGCAATCGAATACACCCATGGCGATTTTGCCGCATTTTGGCGGTTTTCAGTATTGCTGTCTAAAAAGTGCCCCTCCCAATTTTTTTTTGGGGGGGAGGCAAAAAAGGTTTATTATTTTTTGCCAGAAAAATAATAAACCCATGTGTCACATTGGCAGAGTATTATTATTATTTGTGGTTTGTGTAATATGTTAACTAGTTGAGTAGAGTTTTTAATAATTACATTGTTAACTAAAATAAGCTGGGTGGGTTTCACCAAGAGACTTAAATGTTAATAGGAGAGTTAACAGGCAGGTTTTCATTGAACCGATCTGAGGTTTATCTGAGGTCACAGATAAAAATTTTCGTTTTCGTCGGTCAGTGGGATTTTTGCTTGTTACCTAATTATAATGGTAACTTTCAAACAAGGCCGCCAGATGGGAGGGCGCCGCGGTTTTAGGCAAAAAAAATTAACCTAGGTAGCTTAAGAAAAAAAAAAAAGTCCAAATGTTTACTACATATGAGGGAGAAATATTTCTCGAAAAAAAGCCTATATCTTGGGCGCTTTGGAGTACATCACCTTATAGGCAGAGGCGCAGGAACGGTAGGGCGGACCGCCCCGGATGCCGGTCCTATAGGGCTTTGTTCCGCTTTTATCTCTAGAAACATTCGATTATCGGAGGGGTTGTAAAGCCCCCCTTTACCCCCCCCCGATTTACACTTTGTTTACATTATCTCTCTGTGAAACTATCAATGGGTTCAACACCACGACGCTGTGCCCAGCCCCCCCGAAAAAAAAATCCTGTGTACGCCCCTGTCATATTCATTAAAAATATATTTTGTTATCAAAATGGTTTATCTAATTTCTAAATTGTCATCTAGCTAAGTGAAATTCGGAAAGGGAAAATAAATTGGAAAAAACTTTTCCTTGATTTGCAATATTGTGAACTCAATTGAATCGTTCTCTCATGCCTAAGCAGTTAGCATGCATCAATTCCGGCTTGCACCAGGACCTTCCTCTTGATAAATCATTGACCCAGTAGCATTAAAAACTTGAGAAGCTTTTCTTCTTCTGCGAATTATCTAGTTGGTTTGGTCGTATTTGTAGATAACTCAGCATCCTGAGTATTATTAAGTAACTATCACCATATATAGTGAAGGTACAAATAATGGAGCCAGTAGAGTAAAAAGTTTGAGAAGTGTTTTTTTTTCTTCGAATTTTATGGTTTGGGCGATCTTAAGTGTAACCAAGCCTCATAAGAACAACTGAGTAAAATGTACATCAATATGTACGTATATCTCTATGAAACATAAATTTTAAAAATAGTTTTGTATCCAAAGGAAATTTAATTATGATTCATGCATGGGCTCTCTTTTATTATGACCATCTATTCAACGATACTGTGTTACTGGGGCTATTATGCTGATTAACATAAGATGGAGGATAAATAGCATTGTATGTTTCCACACTTCCAGCTTTGTATGATATCCTAATACGTAACCAGCACCTATACTTGAAGATGTCGTAACAGAAGAAAGCGCTTATATTTTTATTTGTATATTTTATTTTTTCCATAATGACTACAACCTGAAATACTATGTCCAATTAGAGCTCATAGTAATAATTTGTGACATAATATTGAAAGGAGATACATACATTTCTCTACCCTTAGATTTAGAATTTAACAGTATAGTCAACCCTAAGATGTGTCCAATACACTTCAGTGTTATCCTGTCCTTAATCTTAATCAAGATTAAACTGAATTTATTTCGTTATATCACGACGTCAGACGAAACTAGAATATTTACCTCTTGTACCGGAAGATATAGGTAGTGAAAGTTCTTTCTCATGTTTATTATATCACTGATAGTCTAGTTGTCGTTCTCAAGCTCTTTGTATTGATAACGAGTCAAGATATAATTTATAGAATATATCTACTTTTGTGTAATTCATTTCTGATGAAAGTTGCTATTGCGAAAAATTGAAGGAATAATCCAAAAGAATCTTCAGATTTTATCAAATGAGAAACTTCTTTTAGGTTATTCATTTAATTTAAAAAAAAATAATACAAAATGTTCTCAGTCTATATTATTTTTTCCTTCTTTAAAATCACATCAAAACTTCGTCATTAAAATTATTGGAAATAAATATAAAACATGACCTTTCTTAATGATTGTCTGCAAAAAGTGATAGTTGAATTAAAAAGACCATGAGATACTGGTTCAGAATAATTATTTCTTTACATGGATATCTTTGCAGACTCTCTACTCGTATTCATTAGTTTAAGTAGCACAAGCGATCACTTGTTATTGAATAGTGTTGCAAATTGCCTTGCTCTTTACTTTTACACCTATTTTAATGCTGTATTCCCCATATATTGCATGATTTTTCTTACATGATGAAAATTCTTTGTAATCAAATAATGTAATTTTGAAAAATGAAAAATCTATTCTGGAACTACCTCTTTTTTTCACTGAGAGTACCCAAGATATTTTATTGAACGTGGAAAAGAACTGGAAGATCATTTTGATCAAAATATATAATTATGTTGGTCAAAATAGTATAAATAAATTGACTAATTTATGTTTTAAATCATCGAGCACGTGATATGTAAAGAATTATTATTCACAATAAAATTATTTCTAAATATGAAAATTAATAAATATTAAAAATAAATATCCTTACCGACTGACAAAAGTACGACAGACAGTAGTACCGCAACTGAGAACTGGCTGGCCATGACTGATGATGGATTCAATTGACGACGTTAGTATTGGACTGGTTCGAAACTTTTACTTTCTTCAAACTCTTAACTCAACTCCCACTACCTTCTAGGAACTCATATATCCTGTTATCTATTAAATCATCCTACGAACAGAAACTAATAGGACAGTAAAATTAATGATCCAACTGAAAACTGCAAATACTGATATTAATATTATATTATCTTTTTAATCTCGCCTTGGTGGGTATTATAAGGAATTAGAAATTCAATAAGATTGATTCCCACGCGTCCTCCATATAATTTTATTTGACCCATTTATGCCTTTTAATTTCTTTTTAATCTTAATTTAGAGGACGATGATGGACATTGGATTCCTGTCCATAGATTTAGAGGACATTGGATTCCTGTCCATAGATGCCGAACGAACAGTTGTTGTTGGATTCCTGTTCATAGATGCCGAACAAATAGTTGTTGTTGTATTCCTGTCCATAGATGCCGAACGAACAGTTGTTGTTGGATTCCTGTTCATAGATGCCGAACAAATAGTTGTTGTTGTTGTTGTATTCCTGTCCATAGATGCCGAACAAACAGTTGTTGTTGGATTCCTGTTCATAGATGCCGAACAAATAGTTGTTGTTGTATTCCTGTCCATAGATGCCGAACAAATAGTTGTTGTTGTATTCCTGTCCATAGATGCCGAACAAACAGTTGTTGTTGGATTCCTGTCCATAGATGACAAACAAATAGTTGTTGTTGTATTCCTGTACATAGATGCCGAACAAACAGTTGTTGTTGGATTCCTGTTCATAGATGCCGAACAAATAGTTGTTGTTGTATTCCTGTTCATAGATGCCGAACAAACAGTTGTTGTTGGATTCCTGTTCATAGATGCCGAACAAACAGTTGTTGTTGGATTCCTGTCCATAAATGCCGAACAAATAGTTGTTGTTGTTGGAGTCCTGTCCATAGATGCCGAACAAACAGTCGTTGTTGGATTCCTGTCCATAGATGTCGAACAAATAGTTGTTGTTGGATTCCTGTCCATAGATGCCGAACAAACAGTTGTTGTTGTATTCCTGTCCATAGATGCCGAACAAACAGTTGTTGTTGGATTCCTGTCCATAGATGCCGAACAAATAGTTGTTGTTGTTGGAGTCCTGTCCATAGATGCCGAACAAACAGTCGTTGTTGGATTCCTGTCTATAGATGTCGAACAAATAGTTGTTGTTGGATTCCTGTCCATAGATGCCGAACAAACAGTTGTTGTTGGATTCCTGTCCATATATGCCAAACAAACAGTTGTTGTTGGATTCCTGTCCATAGATGCTGAACAAACAGTTGTTGCGAAAAAAAACACCTGGCATATTATAGATATTGCTCCAGAAGTGTAATATCGGAGAGTACCTATTTGTTTCTAAAACACAAAATCGGCCATAAATGGGTTAAGATCGAAGAAGTCTGTATCATGCTCTTTCAAAGTGTAGGATTGTCAAGTAAAAAGAATAAAGACGAATAATGAAATGGAAAATATTAGTTTTGCATATAAAAAAATTATGTAGTTTCGGAATTGGATTTAGTCATCAATAATTGATATTAAAGGCAAAACCTTGTCGTTATAACCATTGGAATCAGATAACACCCTCACTGCTTTAAATGGGAAAATAATGCAGGAGTTTTGTGTGATTGCGCTCCAGTCCTAGCAAGTATTCTCTTTAAATCTCCCTATCCTTTTGAAGACAGATGAACAAGATCACTAAAATTCATATTCATTGGACACCATCTTAAATAGGGAGGAAATGTGATCAGAGCTTAGAAGGAAGGATAGAGGAGAAAAAAACAGGAGGATCTGGGAGGTCGGGAATAACTTGTATCAAGGAGAGTATATAGACTTCAAACTCGGAAATATTTGTAGATATGAAAAGGAAAGTTCAGAATAGGATAGAGGGAGATAGTCATGTGGAGCATGTAGGCTAATAATGAACTATTCTTTTGATTTCTGTAAAAAAAAAAAACTTAAAAAACTATTTTTTTTTTTTTTTTTTTTTTTTTTGTAGTTGACAGGACCAGGTGAAGCTTACGAGGTGTGGCTATTAAATAACGAGACTGAGCGCCTGGAGGGCGGCCTAGAAGGGTGGGGAAAAAACAAGTAGTGCGTTGGGTATCTGGAAATCTTCTCTATTCACGTACCAAAACACGTGTTCGTCACTATTATAGTATTTGTGCAGTAGCTGTTTGAAACGAACGTGTTTTTTTCTTGTGAGGAAAAACAGGAGCAACCTATCAATCTCAAATTTCTCGTTAAATCGAAAAAAAATCCGACTGAGTGCTATAAATTGTTACTATGGGGACAGTTTTCTATCTCGTACGAGTGTTTTTGAATAATGAACTATTCTTTTGATTTCTGTAAAAAAAAACTTAAAAAACTATTTTTTTTTTTTTTTGTAGTTGACAGGACCAGGTGAAGCTTACGAGGTGTGGCTATTAAATAACGAGACTGAGCGCCTGGAGGGCGGCCTAGAAGGGTGGGGAAAAAACAAGTAGTGCGTTGGGTATCTGGAAATCTTCTCTATTCACGTACCAAAACACGTGTTCGTCACTATTATAGTATTTGTGCAGTAGCTGTTTGAAACGAACGTGTTTTTTTCTTGTGAGGAAAAACAGGAGCAACCTATCAATCTCAAATTTCTCGTTAAATCGAAAAAAAATCCGACTGAGTGCTATAAATTGTTACTATGGGGACAGTTTTCTATCTCGTACGAGTGTTTTTGAGTGGTGTAAGCATTTCAGAGAGGGCCGAGAGAGCACTGAAGATGACCAGCGCCCAGGTCACCTCAAATCAAAATTCATGGCAATGTTGATTTTTTTTTTTCGACATTAACGGTATCGGGATGACTGAATGGGTTCCAGAGGGTCAGACTGTCAACCAGACTTACTATTCGTCTTTTGCACCAGGATTTTGAACCAGGACAACGCACCTGCCCATAATGGGCTATCTGTGAAGCGTTTATGGCTGATAAACTCACTCCAACGCTCGAACACACTCCGTAGTCGCCAGATTTGGCACCGTGCGATTTTTTTTTTGTTTCCGAAGATAAAATTTGCTTTGAAAGGGACTCTCTTTGAGTCGATGGAAGCGGTAAAGCCAAAAACGGCAGAGCTCCTAAAGGTCCTCACCAAAAAAGACTTCCAGCACTGCTTCGATCAATAGAAAAAACGTATGGAAAGGTGTGTGGCGAGGGAGGGGAGCATTCGAATGTAGAATAATTTTTATAATAAAACCCTTTTTCCTATTTAATTTTTCATTAAACGTCTGTTACATGATAACTCTCCAACACCTTGTCTGATTTTGATGAAGCTAGGAAGTTGCTGATTTGGGGGCACTAATGGGTCAATCGGTGCATCGTGTTGTTAACTGAGTGAAGTCTATAGTTCCTAGAACTACTAGTTTATACAGTAGAAATAAGTTGAATAGTCAATCAATGAAGTAATTTATCTTCAGGTTATAGGTATAAAATGTGGTAAGGTTGCAGTGTCATAATCAACCCAGTGTTCAAATGTAAGTACCTTAACTAGAAATAAGGATGTAGGTATGTTATAAATCCGAGGTTAAGCATTTATGTTACATTATGAGAATGATTTCGTCAGATAAAAATTGCTCAGGATGTGATTTAGTTTTTATATATAATACCAACTAGTCATGTAAATTCAGGTAGAAAATATTATAATCAAAAGAATCAGTTTCAGATTGTTTCATTAATTTCTGCTGTACTGGATGTGTGCTCTGAACTTTCCGAGAAAAGGATTCTTATAATCATGCTACACTAAAGTTTAAGGAAGAAGACCTTACAGATTTTAATTTTTTGAACTAGTAAGATCCACTTGAACACCTCAAGATTGGCCATTCCCGTTCTGGTAGTATTCTATTTCTTGGGTACCTATGAATTAAAAAAAATCTAGCGTCCCAGCCTAATATGGTTTTGAGGGGGGGGGGTCCATTCTCATCAAATTTTCAATATCTCTTACCATTTTGGTAAACAATATAGTGATCCATACATCAAGCTATAGACTTCTCCGTGACAGAATGCGCATCACACTCGGCTTGCACCGGGGAGGTTCCGAGTTCGATTCCCGGATGGGTCCAAAATTTTAAAAAGGTTTTTTCAAATTTTCAACTTGATCTGATTTTGTTTGGGGGTAACTCAGCCTCCCGAGGACAATTGAGTGGCTATGGTATAGCGCTAAAGGTTAAAGTGTAGCTTATGCTTAGTGATATTGGAGTGAATGTTGAAAATACCTTGTAATGCTATGATGCCCAAAATAATGCAGTCAAAGTGTTGACTCTTATTTTTTTAGGGAATCATTGTGGGACTAAATGTGATAGGCTAAGCCTAAGGCTAGTATTACGTTGAAGAGGTCGCATATTTTTCTAAAAACAATAATAATGTATAATGTATATTTATTAAAAATAAAAATGGTTATACAAGAGTACTAGTACTTTCCCCAAACCCATCTATACTTAGACTTCTAGCATATTTTTCTAAAAACAATAATAATGTATATTTATTAAAAATAAAAATGCTTATATAAGAGTACTAGTACTTTCCCCAACCCCATCTATACTTGGACTTCTAGCATATTTTTCTAAAAACAATAATAATGTATATTTATTAAAAATAAAAATGCTTATACAAGAGTACTAGTACTTTCCCCAAACTCATCTATACTTAGACTTCTTTGGTTTATACGAAAAAAAACACCCTCCCAAATAAATCGTTTGTACCTACTATTATGACCTTAATATTAAGTGATGTTGGCTGCACGGAAAAAGTGGAATTGGTAATATACCTAGATATATTACCTACTCCAATTTTCCGTACCATAGTCTTTTTGATTTTGCCATTCTCTGAGGTCGGTCTCAGAGATTGGCAAAATTTGTTAAGACCATTGAGTCTTTGTCGGGAGGTTGTGGGTGTGAATCCCATATTTTTTGTTTCCGGTATGTCATGGCTGTAAAATGGTGCCCTGGTGTAATTCTTTTTTTAAAAAATAGCCCAGGAGGAATGAAGGGCCACCTAAAAGTGAAATTTTTGTTGAAAAAATAGAGTTTAACCTAATATTAAACCCGTATTACGTTTTTACATTTCTCGCAAAAAAAAAAAAAAAAAAAAAAAAAAAAAAAAAAAAATGCGATCCTTCATCACTGTCCGAAGTCATGTTCGGTAATATACACTACACAGTGTTGCTAAACAAAAATAATACATTTTTTAAAAATTTAAATTTTATCCTCTCGTTATCTCTGCCCACCACTTTTCACATCTAAAATTATATAAACAAAATAATGAACTCTGAAAAATACCATTAAAATTTCTAAATTAAAATACCTATCTAAATTTGTGCTAAGATATTGCTCAGGCGATAAAAAAGAAGAATTATTACTATATGTTAGGTCTGAGGATTCTAATGTAGGTACTTTACGTTCAGTGTAATGATTGACACAGTGCTTTGATAACAAGTTTTACAACCCTTGTAGATAAAATGTTCCGAAGATATCTCGTCGTGAATTGATTTGTAGTCAATTAGATTACAGTCCACTGAATTACGCGATTGATGATTTTTGAATAAAGTAACATTACGTTTGGTAAGTTCCTAAATTCTTTAAAGAGCCATCCATAACTATCTAATACATACAGAATTAAAGACTAACTCGTGAATTATGTAACATGAAGATTTGTCCCTTTTTGGAATGATTTGCATCAGATAAGATCTAGGATAATCAGGAAAGTCAAAACGACTCAAGGAGTTTCCATTCAATGGTAAGAGTTTTCCCCTCTTCCGTCCACAACGGAGCAACAACTTAAGACCCTCGTCCCATCACTATTTGTGAACCCTAATATCAGTCAATGTTGCTAAAAGCAAGTTTTATTCAGTTTTTTGGTGCGGTGCTATCTATGGTCAGTGCGTCTACAAAAAAGAAGATAATTATTTTGCGAGACTTGTTCGTATAATGTATCCTGACCTCTCTGGGTGGAGGAATGTAAGATTAGAGCCATGTCTCGCAAAATATATATATATATATATATATATATATATATAAGAGAAATCCCATCTTTTTCCTAAGAGAAATGCCATCCTTTTCCTAATCTATTACTCTCGGCAGCAACCCCCCAGTAAAGTTAGTTTTGGCAACATATGGAACACTTGTGAACAAAGTTGGAAAAAACGGAATTACAGAAAATTCATTGGTTCAATTGAATAGAAAGTTTTAAGAATACAGGAATGCTGTAGTGTGATTTCAAAAATTTTGGTAATCATTTACATAAGGTTTTCATAATGAAGTGGGACGCTTTAATTTGATGGATTCTGTTTTATTTTGATGGATACAACCGAAGGGATATTTTTGGGGAATACAAGAGATTTTTCTATGGCTCTTCTTTAAAGAGAAGGTGTTTTATACAGGATATTATTCGAAGATATTTTGGGGTGACCTCCTCACGGCCCGAGTCCACCTTAGCTGATGGTGTGAAAATATAATGTAAGCTTCGTTCTGATTATTTCTACATTTCTATTTGCAAAAGCGGGATGAAAGGTATTAATATCAGAGAAAATAGGGAAGGTAACAGGAAACCACCGTATATATATCAATTCATTCCTGAGACAAAGTAGTCTACCTAAAACGGAGAACTACCTGCAAACCAGTTGTTTCACTGTTAACTTAATGATGATGAATACTGTTTTAAATAACATTATTTCACATTATCATGATCGACAAACAATTTTAACAGTTTTCTTTTACTAAAATTTCAGACTATAAAATGTTTTCATCAATAAAAAGAGCCCTGAAACCAAAAATTGCCACTCCATCTGAAGAGACATATCCACAGCCTATGTCTCAAACTTTACAAAAAAGATTTGCAAAAGGAGTGGATTTCAACATGAAAATTATCATAAAGGGTGACATCAATGTCGGAAAGACAAATCTCTTTAGAAGATTGCAAGGATTGAGTTTCTCATCTGAGTACAAGGAAACTCCTGAGATACAGGTATGAAAGAATACGTGAACAAATTCAAGTTTTGTATTTTTGAAAAATATTCAGCAAATTGAAATTGGGAACATATATCCTATTCATGGAAATTTTGGACCGTGGTGTTTTTCGTTCATTCATTATTGCTGCATTTTGTTTCCAAGTGTCGCTTGGTTTTGATCATTTCCCATTTTTTATCTTAATTTTTATTGAGCGTTTACACTTCAATTGTGATGGCGAGTTGCAATCACAACTGATCCAATTACGGGCGCAAGTTTACAAACCCTTCTCAAATATGCTGGGTTTGTCAAATATAGGCGGACAGACGCCTTTTCAAAAGTGACCTGTCTTTCCATAGTTTCTAACTAGCCTGTTAAAAGATGGCGTTTGTTAACTTGTCTACTACGATCAAGCTAACTGTATCAAAAATGAAAGATTTGTTTTAAAAATTTCTTTGGTTCATGCGAAACCTTTTTAGATAACGGCGAACAATTTTCATAAAAAAGAACTATTTATATTTTATTCTATTTGTCAATGACGGACATTCTCTCTGAGATGAAAATAGTTTTCTATGTGTGATTTAGTTAGGTTACCTTTATACGGCCATGCCTCTTTGGCATAAGATATAATCTTAAGCATGGTCCATTTCCCCTATGAAAGTTAGTAATTCACATTCATAAGAATTGTAAGAATGTACATTTCGTTTTCAGATAACGAATATTAACTGGAATTACAAAGTTACAGACAATGTCGTCAAAGTGGAGATTTGGGATGTCGTAGATAAAGGAAAAAAGAGACCTGCCCAAGATAATTTGAAATTAGATCTTGAACCTTCAGAACTAAAAGATATAGCTCTTGACGCTCAGTCCCTTAATGTCTACAAGGATACGCAAGGTGTAATATTAATGTTTGATATTACAAAGAAGTGGTAAAGTATAATATACCTTGATATATTGGAAATTCCTAGTTTATAACCTAATTCCCGGATTGTTTTTGTTAAAAAAAAAATTGAAAACACTTAAATTTCCATAAAACTTGAACATATGAAAAAAATGAACATAAATTGTGATACGCTGAGAGAGCAAACTATCAGGAAATTAAAGATAATAATGATGAAAGAAATAAGTACAGCTTCTGTTTGGCCTAACCAAATGTGGCGGAGGCTTCTTACGTTGCTAGATTCCATATCATTCTGTTTGGCCTAACCAAATGTGGCGGAGGCTTCTCACGTTGCTAAATTCCATATCATTATGTTTGGCCTAACCAAATGTGGCGGAGGCTTCTTACGTTGCTAGATTCCATATCATTCTGTTTGGCCTAACCAAATTTGGCGGAGGCTTCTCACGTTGCTAGATTCCATATCATTATGTTTGGCCTAACCAAATGTGACGGAAGCTTCTCACGTTGCTAGATTCCATATCATTATGTTTGGCCTAACCAAATGTGACGAAGGCTTCTCACGTTGCTAGATTCCATATCATTCTGTTTGGCCTAACCAAACGTTGCGGAGGTTTTAGCGCGGCAGTGTCTTTGTTTCACTCGGAATGTTTTTCAAAATAAATGACTGTTTCATTTTACTCCAGGACATTTGATTATGTTTTACGAGAGCTGCCAAAAATTCCTGCCAATATCGCCATTCTTGTTTTGGGAAACCATTGTGACATGGCACACCATCGTGTAATTAGCCACGATGAAATTGTGTCAGCAATAGAAAGATCTGAAAGGTAATTCTTTTTTGTCCTTTAAATTTTTCCCTCCTCACAAATCCTACTAAACGCGAAATACTCTGGACAATACAGGGTGTCCCAAAAATGTTAAAAGGATTACCACGTAATTAGAGATCCAATAAAGGGCACTTTGCTCAATAAACATAGTTCCGGAAATGTACCCCCTCCGCGCAACAGGGCTGGCCAAAAAGAATAAGACTAGAACTCCTTGTTATCTCTTAGTAAGTGAAAAAATATCAAATGAGTTTAATTGAGTAGACTGTTAAATGTGCCGCCCAATGCATTTAAATTCCGGGACCCCGTTTGAGGGTTTGGATCACGTTTGTCAAATACTTCATTCTGGCCTTTTATATGTTCATGACATGCATGAATGCATAATATTCAGTCATAATTATTTTCTCTTAGATACAAAAATATGTGGCGTTTTTAACCCTTGAGAACTCCCATAATTCATCCCCTGGGCATAATAGGACAATGAGTTCTTTTTAAAAGAAAGTACAAGAATAAATAATGGGAATGATTTTTTCACCCCGTTCCGATAACCCATGGCCAGTTTTGGGAGCGAACGCAAAAAAAATCTGGAACTTCCTTCACGGCCCTGTTGCATTCCGGATCCATGTGTACTAACAACGTGGTATTTATTTGTGTTCTAGTATATGTTAATTGGGGGACTTAAAAAGAATACTTCCAAGGCACCTAAGTCCATGCCGGTCGAAAAAAGTGACTAAAGGAAGGATCGGAAACGATATCTTTTCCATTACCCATGCAGAAAGCAAGAAGTAGCTATTGCATTATCCGTAAGGATTCTCAAGTATGAACAATTCATGGCGAGTTGCAGCAATCCAAACCCATTGCTGTTAACCTATGATTAGTATATGTGGTTAAAAGGATTGCATGTTTTTGAGACACCCTGTATAACTATGATTAACAGATTGCAAATTGTATACATCTTAATTATAGGTCTTATTTATATTGCCGGAACAAATTTGACATTTTCCAGTTCAACATGTCCCCACGATGATTGGCTCTGCGTCCCAGGACAAGTTGGAGCTTACCAACTCCACCCAAAAACTATCCATTCCAGCAACATATTGTCGTTCACTTCCCTAAGTCTGCTCGAGTTGCTACTCATAATGACTGGAATCAAACAAAATGCAGGTCCCTTCAGTAGACGGCACAATACTGACAACTTATGTAGACCTGTGACCTAATCCTACCGAAGTGATTAAATTCCTGAAGCTTCCAATTGCTGAGGATATTGAATCGATATGATTTGATGAAACTGCGTTACTTCTCTACCCAAATAAGATTCGACATAGAAACGATTTGATTTTAATTTTTTCCCATCTTCAAAGGATATTTCTTACCCCTTAACTCAACTGGGGATCGCGCCCTGTTTTGATTAAATTGTCAAACAACTTGTCTAGTATTAAAGCAGTGTTGTTCACATCAAAGGATTATCCTCACAATAGCCAGTTCTACGTACCGGACGACCTGTAACGCGTACCAACATATTTTCAGCCAAGGGCCATCAAAATCTTTTTGGTAACCTCATATCAACCTTACAATTTTTAAAAAACATCAATCTATAAATGCGATGAACGGTTTATTTGGAGAAAAACATCGCAACTTCAACAACAACACCAAAGATGATCTCCCAGTCTACTGCGTACGGGCTTGTAGAGAGAGACAAGGGAGCTACTTTTACATTCTATTGCACATTTCTCTTTCAGACTTGAAAATCCTAGGTACATAGAGGCTTCCATGTATAATGGCTTTGGTCTAAAGTTCATTTATAAATGGTTGAATCTCCCTTTTCTGCAATTGCAACACAATAGTTTATTGGGACAACTTGAAAATAACAAACGTGAAATGGACATCAGTAACCAAGAATTAGACGTATTTGCTAGTTCAAATGAAGCCAGTTATGATGCGTAAGTAAAAATGTTTGTTATTAGCAGAAAAACATCGAAGATAAGGATACAAATACAGGAAGGGACAAAAGTTTGGAACCCTTTAATAAGTTTTAAACAGATGTAAATGGTATTATAAAATTTTGAAAGTTATTCAACTTTTCAGAATCTTTTCACTTAATAAACGAAGTTTTTTAATGTGAAAAGATGTTATTAAAAACGTAGTTTTTTAATAACGATTTCCCCTATTGCGATACAATGTTACAGTCCAAATTACGAGAGTTTATACACAAGAAAGAAAGAAAAAACGATTTGTTTACAAATATGGACAGGATATTCAATACATGGCAGGGCGTATTGCTGTTATCATTTGGAGCCTTTATTTTTATTGTTGATAAATCCGCTGTCTCGACTCACTTAATTCTCATGGTAGAAAAGTAGCTTAATTAGAAGATTTTCAACATAGGTTTTAGCTTTTATTATTTGCCGTTACAAAATTGAAACCGATTAAAGAACTCTCTAAAAATAAATAATAATTTCGGCAATCCAAAGTAACATTTTTTTTTCAGATTTATCAACAAACGACGAGCTGAGACTACAAATGCAAATATACCAGCGAGTGTGGTGACATCAAATTCAGAACCTATTGGGGCTGGACAACAAATCATTCCCAAAACCGGAGTTGGTCAGTCAATTAATCCCAGAACCGCTAGTGACCAACTAAATATTTCCAAACCCGGACTAGGTCAGCCAGTCACTCCCAAAACTGCAGGAGGTCAACTAATAATTCCCAAAATCGGAGGAGGTCAACCAATCATTCCCAAAACTGGAGCAGGTCAACCTATCATTCCAAAAACCAATGCTCCGTCAGGTATTTATTATTATTTTTTATTTAGAAAAGCGTTTGGAAACTTTAACTCCCATGTTTCACTCATTCAATGAAAACATACGATTTGTACCTTAGAACTTACGTTTGACAGACTTGGTAACGATTTATTGGTTTGTTGCTAATGGGCTGGAGATTTATAAAAATTTCGGAACGAATATTAAAGATGCGTTTTTCTGGAAATAACTTTGCCCTGAAGTAGAGTTTCAGACACTTTGCATCTGTAAGGTATGTGCGTTAGTATCTGTAGAAACTGTAGCGTCTGACGTGTGCAGGGAAAAAACAATATACAAAGAAGGCGTCCAACGTATTTCCTTTATTGCCCAAAAATGTGAACACCTAAAATCAGCTCAATTCGAACACTTAAAAAAAATTCTCTGATTCAACCTTTTGATAAAAATTTACGTGTGTTGGTCATATAACATTGTATACACAAAAAAATCAAACTTTTCCGGAGAATAATAAAAAAAATATCCTCTCGATCTGGAACTGAACCTTGAACCTCTAAGAGTATAAGCAAAAAGTAAGATAGCCAAATGTGTATACACAGCGTGTCCCATAATGATCGATCACCCGCCCCCTTAACTTTTGAACGGCTTGGAAATACCACTAGTTTTAGATGCAAGTTATTTCCTAAATATTGCATTGAAAAATTCTTATTCCTCTGGACCTGCTGTGAAGGAAATGAGAAGGTTAATATTTTTGTTTTTCTTGCCAAAATGTTTCCTTATTTAGGTCAGTTATCACTGTTTGTCCCAAATAACCAACTTTCTTCAGAATTTCTACCCGAAAAATAAATACCGTTATACAGGGTGTAACAAAATAAAAATTAAGATCCCTCCCTGATATTTTTTCTTTCGAAAAGTGCAAATGAAAGTTAGTCCTTATTTTATTCCAACTTTTAAATTAAAAAATAAAATTGGTACCATTCCATTTAAAATTCTTGAGAAATCGAAACTTTTGTTTAAAAAATGCCATTTTCTGGAATCGAACACTGTATTTTACTGTCACTAATCGAATGGTCATGGCCCCTTTTCTATCCCTAGGATCAATCAGAATTAAAAATTTCAAACCATTCAAAAGTTACAGGGCCTTCGCTAGGACTTCTGGGACATACTGTATAGAGACATTATTAATATCAAGGGTATACGCTGTTTTTTTTTAAATTCCCCTTACGACTTGAATTCAACCAACTGTGTTCGCAAGAACTAAATTTAATGCTGGTTCTGGTTGTTCTATGGAAATAGTATTCAACTTAGAAGATTTGAATGGAACAGTCATGAATGTCTTCTATAAGATTGAATCACCTATTAGTAATCTTTGTTTCTTTGATTTTGTTTTATTAGCAACAACCCCGTCTTCGTTTGAGCCAATTGTACAACAAAATGTCACAGTGTCAAAATCAACTGTTACTTCAGATCAGAATTCTAATGATGCCTTACTTACGTTTGTGCCGGAAGGTAATGCAATGAGTGATGCATTTCTCAACATGTATTCTGAGCTTAAAGCAATTTCTTCTGATACACAACCAGTTCAACAAGAAAGGTAAATATAAAATAGTGTGCCTTGAATAAACCAGACCGAACGCGAGTTTTTGCTACACCGTAAACTAGTCAGCCCAATTCACGCATAATTTTAGATAACCGGAATAGATGTTCATAATCTCGGCCTCTTTCAGTAGTGGTAAATATCAAAAATTCATGAGGATGAAATTCTATTGAACCCACGCCCTACTGTTTACTAGTCAGATTGTTTCACCACCAATCCATTTTAGTTCTCAAATCTATTTCGGCAGATGTTGTGCTTTTTAAATTTTATACATAACTGTGTTGAAATCGGTTTTCATAGAACTTTGACTTTTTATTCAATGTAATGCATATTTTTTCCTCAGTTACTCAGATTTTTCCGAAGATGAAGATACGTTCAACCCTTTAGTTGCAAACATTACAGATGACATAGAGCCGTGCTCATATCCTGAGACGTATACTCCAAATTCCCAGGTACGTAAATTACTGTATTTGTTATTTGGGTTATGATTGAATATAGGCATGTGAAAATTCTGCAACTCTCATGCCTACATTCATTACTCTACTTACCAGTCTAAAAAGACTTGTGAAAAATATTGTTGCAGACTTAGGATTCGAGGATTAAGGTATCGTGAATTTAAAACGCGTTAACTAACTTTAAAAATAATTAAAAATAAAACTTAAAATAGTTTATTAAGAAAAAAAAAAATTACAATCAATAAATAAAAAAATAGAACGTAACAGAAAAGTTCAATTACTTCTCGCCAACA
>CM022885.1:11784685-11797557 GCA_012654025.1 Pachypsylla venusta
TGAGTGAGTGAATGAATGAATGAATGAGTAGTAAAATTAGGACTTTTTGTACCCCTGTATCTTTTGAAATTTTTATCTTGAGGCTTTTAAATTTCCTACGTGACATTTCATAGTGGTCCTTATGTTATATTCCAAATTTCAAGTTATCATCATAATCAGAAGCAAAGTTATGAGGGTAGGGAAAACAGCACGAAGCCCTTCGTGTAAATATACACACTGCGTGCGTCAGGCCGGAACTTGGCCTGGCACACTGCCGTGCGCCTAGATGTTTAGTTAACTGCAATCTTCTTGCAGGTTCCATTGTTTCATGATACTAAAAAGACCAGGTAAAATACTCTGATCGGTCCCAAATTCGACAAGTTCTGTACATGACGTCATACTTAGACATATGTGCCGATCAATTGTAATTTTATGTTTTTGGTATACATCAACATTAATCTTAACTTCTCACTTTTATTTATATTTTACTTTCTAGTACTCAGAAAAGTAAAAATTGGGCTCTCAATGACGTCATTATTTTCTTTCCAAAAACGTACCCTATCTTTTTAGTATCATGCTTTATTATACCCCTGTTTTTTAGGGTTTAAAATATTGATGGTAAAATAAAAGATTACCTATTTATTATTTTTGTTAACTTATTTCGTTCAATTTATTTCATTAAGATGTCTGGTAATTTTATTGTACATTTAATATCATGTTCATATTTTACATTAATTTATAACTTCTATGAAATCTTCTAAAACAGTTTAATTATTTTTAAATTTGTCCCATACCGTCCATGATGAAAATACGAGTAAACGTCCATTGTATAAGGCGCGTTGATTGATGAATTTTAGTTTTGGAGAAATAATCTATGCATTTTTATTTTTAAGGGAACCTTTTATGAAAATAAAAATAGAGAAAAGTAAAAGGGATTTTTTGATAGTGATTTTTTCTTACTCAATATGCTCAGTCACTACGATTCGTGATTAGGGACAAATATTTAGCAAAATATCCAACTACACAAAAAATACTTCGTTCTTATAGGTATCACAATTAATAAACTAATTACAAAAGATTGCTGAATTGGCTTCCACTTGTATCGAATACACATTTTCGTATCGATAAGTGAGAAAACTTTGCCTCTTCATGGGTAACTTTGGACCACTTTAAACAAATCTATCAGGCAACGATTTTCAATATATGAGGGTGACTATTAATTAAACTTTATTCTTGTACACAAAATTAAAGAGCATTGCGCTCAAGAGTAAATGTATACACAAAAACCACTATTTCTGTAATACTCCATGGATCATTTCGCATGACGGCGCTGCGTATTAATTACATCGAGAATTCGATGAATTCTTCAAAAGAATTGCCACCCGACAAATGTAATAAACATACTCTCGGGTCCTCGCTTGGGTTCATACAAGGTCTTAACTCGCTATTTTTCCAAGCGTTCCCTTCGCCTGGGGGGGGGGGACTAGGTTTTAAATAAAGCCATTCATTGTTGAAGATGACTCAGCAATACCCTCCAATGCCGAGTAAACTTTAAGAGGTTTCATTTATTCTATCCTCTTTTTTTATAGTTATTATTTAGATTTATATTCCAATTCAATTCATTAAAAAGATACATAATATTGTATACGTGCTAAAAATTTCAAGTGGTACAAAATTACCCTTAAAGTCAAACTTATCCAAGTGGTACAAAATTACCCTTAAAGACAAACTTGTCCTAGTCGACCTGAACGCTGAATTTCAATGTTCCTGTTCTTCGAATGATATTCTTCTATTCATAATCTTCTACTTTTTGTTTGGATTGTTGTCTTTGCGGTTTTCCACGGCTTGGACCTCCTTTCACTGGTCTAGTCTTTGGTTTGGGATGTTCTAAATTGTATAATTCTTCATCAGTTAAAACTCCTTTGTACCATTCAGCACTGAAATAGAATTTTTAACTTGACCTTATAATGTGTTTTTTAACCACTACTCGTAGACTTCTCGAAAAGAGGAAAGATTTTCTTCTTTCCAAACACCATAAATAGCATTTTTTCATGTCAAAGATTTGACCTATATGAAAATGTCTTGAGTCACGCAATGCCAATCCAAGATGATATTATTTTGGAAATCCAGGGACGTTTATAAGATGAGGGGCAAGATATTTAAAGCGCATTTGGGCGTCAGTTTACTTTAGTATAAGGAGTATATTATGATCGTTTGTATTTCGATGAAAGGGTTTCAGATACACTATTAAAAATTACGAAGGAAAGGTCTAAATAACTTTTGTCTACAACGAGGGGTTTCCTGAAAATGAAAATTGTGTTACAATCCGTGATGAAATTTGTCTTTGCAGAAGGGGAAACTTTGCAAAAAATGATATTTTATGTTTAAAGGTACGCAGAATTCAAGAATCGAGTAAACAAAAAATCGGTCATCTAGATTTTTTATTAGATATTTGAATTCTTCATACTCGTAGCTTGAAATGTAGACAATTTTCATAATGGATTGCAACACAATTTTCATTTTCAGGAAACCCCTCCTTGAGGAGAGATTTTTTTCGTGGTCGATTACAACTTGGTTTTATAAAGGAGGCTGTTCTTTGTAGACAAAAGTTATTAGGACCTTATCTGCGTTGTTTTTAACAGTGTATCAGATGAACTGGTACGTTTTAATATCTCGTTCTATACGGACAAGATCTTACATTGCAAACGGGTAATCTGATCTCATGTGAAAGAATATTATTTCAAATTAAGACATGCAAAGTTATAATTTTCTTAATTAACTGAATTACCCATGAGAATAAAAAATATTTTTTTCATCAGGCTTTCATCTCAGGGGCAAGCATTTTCATGGAATATTTATTGGTTGACATTTATGTTATTTTTTATTGTGAAGATATAATATTTTATGCGCCTTATTATGGTCTTGACATAGTATTCCAATTTACAAAGGTTTTGACTCAATCTTTTGCGAAATAATCGACATTTGTAAAGCTGTATGCACTTCTCTTGTGCTTCGTATACATATTTTGCGTCATGTGTGTATTTGCAGAAGTTCAAGTTCATTTGGACTTGAACTTTTTTAAAAAAGATTAAAGTTGATAGTTCTTTCTTTAAAATATTCGTCCCCTCTCTAAATAAACAGACCTGCCGAAATAATATTCAGGGGGCTGGGCAATATAAAAGCATTGACGTGTTTAGGTTCGTTATTTTTACTTTAGAATAACTCTTGGAGTAAAAGACACAATTTATTTTTTTGTTCTTTTTCTATTTAATTTGTTTGATTTGATATATATTTTTTAAATGTTATCATCAAATAGAACGAAATTCTTTGTCCGTTTGAATGCGAAAAGTAGAAGATCTCAATCCAACGTTTTGATTTTGACATCATTGAATGACCTAGACCAACTTCTCATAACTTTAATCATGCATGAATAAGATTCAGAATTTCATACATTACCGCATATTGTTTAGACCGGTTTCTTTGATTTGCAAACCACGTGGTTTAAGTTAGACTTTTTATTGATCGGGCATGCAAATATTTGTGAGTGCGCACACTATCAATAGTTACAGTATGCTTCGTTACAAATATAATCGGCCGATATTTTTTTTTTATCGGGGTTAGTTTCTGCTAGAAAGCCAACACAGAACTACTGATTTGCAAACTAAGCGGTAGAACATGGATGAAATAAACCCAACTTTAATCTAATAATGACCCCAGATCACTTGGAATTAACATCAAATGCAGAATAAATACTTGAAAAATAATAAAAAAAAATGAATTACCATTCAGGAACATTTTTAGCCCAATCACAGTTTTTGGTTACATCATTGAACACCTGTCCCAATTTACAACCATTTCTTCTTGGAGTTTCTCCATTAATACAAACATAGAAATATTGGCAGTCTTCAGGGTCTGTATATCTAGGGTGTGTTTGTCCCACTTCTGTTGTAACTTTTGGGCATGTGAATTTGAATACCTCTGAGAACAAGATAAAAGTTAGAAAACCTTTAGGACACTTGGTAGACACTTGACTTTATGTTCTACAACTGTAATATATGTATTGTTCGATATGCGTATTTCGGATTCTACTCCTTTATCAAGAATTTTTATTAACTTTTTCAACTTACAGACGTCAGATTTTTTTAATGATTTTTTTATTGTTGGCCCTTCAAGGAGAGTAAAGGAGCATTCACACTATACAGTGATAGTGGCTGTGCCCTCCGACGCCGTACCGTGATCTCACAATGATTTGACTTGAAAATATCCCCATTGTCTGAGCACGGAGAAAACACTGACAGGTGTTATTAAAATCACTGTGAGCTCACTCACGGTTACTAACACTTTCACTGTTGGTGTGGATACCACATTCTCATCTTATTGAATAGCGTACATCTTTGAATGAGTAGTATAAGCAAGGAAAAACAGATACATATAGGTCCCATAAGAATGGGTTATGCAATAAGATTAGTAAGTATGCGTTATGCGTCTATTTACAAGGTCAATCAGAGCATCATGAATAAATTATTATTCCGTAAAAACTGCTGGCTGATTCGAACATCCAGTTGAAAGCTTTTGGAAATATTTATGAAAATATATTTATAATTAGTCTCGTTTCAACTTGCTACATCTATGTACAACAATACTGACGCGAACGTATTTCGCTACTCCACATATTCATCACCTAAAAAGATCTCTGAAAACGAAAATACTTCCAAACGATTCGAGGTAAACCTGTGCAACTTGACCCAAGACATATAATTACTAGACTAGTTAAGAAGATAAGGAAGGTCGTTCTTTGGAAGCGACTTTAAGCGAAAAATCCAACTCCAGGACGAGTTGAAGCTTGTTTCGTGTCGTCGCATGAAGTAGCTTGTCATCGCTTTCAAGGGACGACTCAGGTAAATGCTACCATGTCTGGCATCATCACAGGGCACGATCCAATCTTTTTACTTCACACGCGCGAAGATCAACAAATTAAACTTTGCAGTCTCATAGAGGTTAATAAGTTTCATGGACTCATTTTAGTTGAATACGATGAATATATTGGAGGAGCAGCAGCATCTGTCACTGATGATACAAAAAAAGGAAACCTTATAAATGGAATAATTAATATTCAACTATATACATACCTTGGGATGAGCATCCCTTCTTTTTGGCCTCATCTGGCCATGTGCAAATTCCAGTTTTCTCATTATAAACCAAACCAGAAGGGCAGATGATCATATTGAACTTTCCATCTACACAAAAGTAGAATTTATCACAGACTGATGGGTCCTCATGAGCAAAATATCCATTGAGTCTTGGACAATGCAGGGAGGGTTTTGGTGTTTCTGAAAAGAAGAAAATAAAAATTTCAACAATTTCTTTGCCTTTCCAATATTTGTTTACAAATTAGTTTCTTCTTTCAGCATCTGCACCCTTTGTAGTGCCTACACTTATAACTTACTAAATACGAACAAGATAGTATCGTCTGGAGAGTGGCTTGCTTTTGTACCAAATTTTATCTATCTGTGAGGCTCTGACTATTCCAAAAATCATGAGGAGCGCAGATCTTGAGAGGGTCACATGTGTTCAAGTTATCAGTACTTTACGTGAGCTTATAAAAACCAAGAATAACCTTTTTAATGTGAAATGAATACAAATGCATAAAATTTTCAAAAAAAAAAAAAAAATCGTTAACTCTAAAGAGTGTATCATATTTTAACCAATGGTGTGCAAAAGATGATTTTTATTTACCTACTGAATAATTAATTTGTCCGCATTTTGCTTTGAGATTTTTAGAAATATTTCACGATTCAGAGGTAAATTATCGAGCATTTAATTTTAAATATTTCTGTCAAAAGATAGTACCTATATACGTCATCATTGAATTTATTTGGAACACAATTAAACATGTTCGGAAAAAATTCTATAATTTGAATTTTACATTAAAAGAATCAGGAATAATTTCAACCACCTTTCTTCTACGTCGCAAGTATAAACTCCTATTAGTCGTAAGCATCTTGCATAATATAATAATTACTTCCCTGAAGCTTAAAGTTGCAATTTCCTCACAATTTATTTTAAAATAATTTCTTGTTTCATGGTCATAGAAAAAACAATTTGTCTTCCTGCATCAAACAGAGGTCAATACCTATTCAATATTAGATTTGTCTGCTTTATAGAAATCTAGTGAAACCATTCCTTAGAATGATTAGTTATTATACAGGGTGTAACAGGAAAATGAGTTCCTTAATTGTAACCACTCTTTGGGTTCAAATCAGAGGAAGTATATTATTATTTTTAAAACGATAACACGCGACCCCAAGTAATGATTTCTTGATTTTTTCAGATTTAAATTAAATTTGTACTACTTTTTTTTATTTTTAGATAAAGGTTATGCCCGGGAACCGCTTTTGCATTACTTGAGGTCATATTTTTATCTAAAAATCCAGGATAATTGATCTGTGAAATTAATGCAAATGTTTGAAATTTAAGTTTCCAAATTTTTTTTTTTCAATAAAGTAAAAAGAATAATACCAGATATTGCGTTAGGACTAAAGAGTGAGTTAAATTATCATTTTGGACTAAAGAGTGAGTTAAATTATCATTTTGTACACTAAACAGTGAGTTAAATTATCATTTGAGACAAAATAATAATTAATTCATGCTGTTTTCTAAGTACATACAGGAAAAATGGAAGAATTGCACGTATTTTTTAATTTGAAAGAGAATACCAAGTTTATTTTTTTATCTATTTTTATTTTATCAAAAGTAATTTCCGAGTATTCAGATGAAATACGCTTCGAATTCCGAATCAAAATATGTCATTATTATTTTCATTTGAAATATCTTTATTGTTACAGAACTGTGTCGTAATTCCTAATAATTAATCCAATTACCATTGTTATTTCATCGTAAAAATTGGGTGAACTTTAAATTTAAAACATAAAAAGCTGCTATAAGTTTTGTAACTGACGCATATTCACTCCTATTCTTTTTCTGTTATGTTGAGATAAATAATAAGATCTTACTTGTCGGTCTTCTTTTTCCTTTTTGATGATGTGTCGTCATTCAAATAAACTGTGTTCAGAAAAGGGTAGGTTCTGCGTCGAGTTTAATGTGAATGATTATTGTGTTCCATGCCACCTTCCACCTTTTCTTTTTTTATTAACTAGGAAGTATACATATGAAAGTAACTTACGTAATTCTGATCTCTGTGAACAGTCCAAATTGAAGGGCAAATCACATTTCTCTTGCTGGGAACTATAATCATTAAACACCATACCATCAGGACATAATTTTTCAGTAATTTTTCCATCTTTACACTCGTAGTACTTATCACACTGATATGCATCAGCAAAATAACCATCAGGTTGAGGACATTGATCTGATGTTGATCCTGAGACGGGAGCGTCTTCTTCAGCTATTGGTTCTCTTGAAACTGGTGGTTGTCTGGATCCTGGACGTTGTTGTTTTCTAGATGATTGCCCATGTACTAAAATATTAAACAGAAAATAATAATATTATTAGAACTGACGTCCAAACGCCCAAAGCCTGCATACTGTCTACAAGTGACGGCTCGTATATACCTATTATCTTTAAATTTCACATAGAAGGAGGGCGAAAATCTTTGTCTATGAATCATGAACTCAAATAATCTGGTGTGAACATCAGACGACTTTCCTTATCCATAAAAAAGACGGTTGTATTGGGTTGACATTTTCGATGCCAAAACACGTTTTGAGGTCCCCGGAGCCCAAATCTGGAGCTTCAGCCATTGGTCCGTGTGTTGTAAACAAAATGTCTCGGTAGGATTTGTCGTGGTCTATGTATAGTCTCTGGCAGCACCTACCGTTCCCTTTCCAGGTAGGATTCATGAAAACCGCCAACAGTACATCCCATTTTAATTCAAATTCGAGAACAGTAAAAAAAAATCTTACCGTTCTATTTTAGGTAATTTCTGAAAGCCGCCTAAAATCGGCCAAAACCGCTAAAAACCAACCAGCAACGGTAGATTAAAATTCAATGGAAAATGTTGAGGACTTCATACATAAAATTAATATGAATAGGCGCCAGATTTAAACCTGTAGTTCTTACCGTTCTCTTTTTAGGCGGAATAAACAAAAAAACCGTTAAAAAGCGGAAAAAAACCTCCAACCGTAACTTCTCAACAAAAAGTTTCGTGGTTCGTTACTGGCATAAAATTAACATATTTATGAAATTTCAAGTCTGTGAACAAGATAGAAGGTCAGAAACACACAAGGACCAATGGCTGAAACTCGAGATTTGGGCTCTGGCGACCTCAAAACGTGTTTTAGTACGGAAAACTCGACATAAAAATTTCAGACCATTACAATACTTTCCTTTTTATACCTAGAAAGTAAAAAAAAAAAAAAAAATAGAAGTTTAAGATGTAGTGCAAATAATCATCTAAATATGATTATTTGTTCATTTAAAAGGAAGAAATTTGTGACAACAGACAAAAAAAAATGGAGTCGACTATTATTATCTACGAGGAAGAGCGGGCAAGCTTTCTATTTTTGAATTAAATTTAAAGTTTTTTTTTTTTTCAGAGAAAATTGTATTGCATAAGATCCGTTTATTTATTCACATAAATTACAAATTGAGAATTTATGATCGACTACCGAATGATAGCCAAAATTGTTCTCCCTCGTAAATTCAAATTTTTAATTATAATAAATAAAAACTTATTATTTACGAGTATCAGCTCGAATATTTTATTTTTATTAAACTTAGTTGTTCCACATGACCAAAGAATAAGATATAGAGAGGTACATACTCGATATTACAAATATTACTTCTATTACAAAGGATTAAGATACGAGTATAGAGAGGTGCATACCTACTCGTATTAGAAATATTACTTCTATTACAAAGGAATAAGATATAGAGAGGTACATACCTACTCGTATTACAAGTATTACAAAGGAATAAGCTATATAGAGGTACATACTCGTATTAGAAATATTACTTCTATTACAAAGGAATAATATATAGAGAGGTACATACCTACTCGTATTAGAAATATTATTTCTATTACAAAGGAATAAGATATAGAGAGGTACAAACCTTCTCGTATTAGAAATATTACTTCTATTACAAAGGAATATTTATTGACTCACTTTGTCAAACTGATTTCTCTCCACTTTATAGTTTTGAAAGTGTTGATGACCAACTCACTTATTTTTACAATATTTTCAATCAAATATTGAACGCAAAGTTCCCTTACAGACTTATCTCAGGGGGCCGTCCAAAGAGGAAAAAATGGATTACTAGGGCTTTGGCTGTCTCGTGCAAATAAACGCTCCCTCTTCTACATTAGTAAATATACGGACAATCCTTCATTTCATGATTATTTCAAAAATTACTGCAGGATTCTTCGTAACACCATCAGATTGTCGAAAAGAACGCTCACTATAGAAACTATTAATAAAGCTCCAAAAAATAAAAAATCCCGAGTTATCTGGAATATAGTGAGAGATCATTCTAAACAAAGGAAAAAGAGGAATTCAGAAATTAGATTAAAATCTGGTGATGTAGTAGAAGATGATCCTGCAGTGGTGGCCAACATGTTTAACGAGTATTGGGTCAACGTGTCTAACCACATTAATTCATCTCCTCCTTCTCATTCTAGTCAACCATCCCCTTCTAACAGACTCTCGTTTCCCCTGACCCATGTTCGCACACTATAATACGTCCCAGCTCTCTTCCTCTTTCTATCAATCCTTCTTCTTCTGAGCCAGTGACGGGTGTAGATCCTCTAATGTATTTGTCATCTGATCACCCTCCGATTGTTGGATTCGACCTCCTTCCTTGTACGCCATTCGAAATTGTCAACATCGTATCAATGTTCCCTAACAAACCTTCTAGTGGTGCCGATTCCATTCCCCTGACTCTAATTAAGCTAATCATTCCATTTATTGCAGATCCTCTCTCTCATATATTTAACACCTCAATTAAAACAAGTATATTTCCGCACCTATTCAAACTAGCTCTTGCAATACTAATCCATAAAAAGGGCTCGTTGACAGATTTTGACAACTTTCGACCAATTTCTTTATTATGTGGTTTCTCAAAGATCCTGGAAAAGCTGGTTGCCTTGAGGCTATCGCATTATCTCGAACATCATGGATTGTTGATTAATCAACAGTTTGGTTTCAGGAGGTGGAAATCCACTGCGGATGCTGTAGCATCATTTTTCCATAGACTTGATGCTGTGCTGGCTGATGGTCTGCGGGATGTGCGAATATTTTGTGATCTGTCGAAAGCATTTGATTGTGTGGACCACAGTATTCTCCTTATTCTCCTTCACAGTATTCTCCTTGTCACGGGTGGTGGTCTTGACGTCATCTCCAAATGTTCATTAGTGATGGAGAAGGTGCGGGCCTGGTTCACAGCCAATAAGCTGGTACTCAACTCGAGCAAGACATCTTACTTATGCTTTAAGTCCTCTTCCACATATAGTGTCCTCTAACTTGACCATTAATCCTGTGCATGATGTGAAGTTCCTGGGTCTCCGTATTGATTCAAAATTCAAATGGAGTCTCCATCTGCAATCCGTAGGCCCATCCCTGGCCACTGCTGCGTTCGCAGTGGATTCGGTTAGGAGGAATGTGGATGTATATGCAGCACTAACATCATACTTTGCATACTTCCACAGTGTCATGAGTTGCGCCATTTTGTTCTGGGGATTCGCGGTGGGAACGAAGTAAATATTACTAATCCAAAAAGGGCGATCGTCCTCGGTATATTCTGCGATCTCACAAAAGCCTTTGATTGTGTATATATTGAAAATAATAAACCAAATACACAAATTTTAAACGGGCGTTTCTCTACACTCTAAACTTGCTTTTATATTTTTGTTTGCGGTACTTCCTAAAGGCCAAATATAGTTTTATTTTTCTGTATTAAGAGAGCATTAAATTTAATGTTAAAAATAAAAAAAAAGCTATTAATTTTTTTGCACAATATTCATTTTGGCATTTTATTGAATGATCTTTTAATATTAATGGAGAAAAGTACCGTTATTTATGACGAGGATTCACTTACTTTTCACTTCCGACTAGAGTTTCGTCTAGACATTTTCAAGGAAACTCCTTGCTAAAAAGTTACCAATAGTACCTATATCTAATATAAATTTGTTGAAAAAATTAACATATTTCCACCTTCCTAGTTACTAAATTCTAGTAGCGGTTACCAATACAATGTCTAATATAAAATGTAAAATAATAATTAAAATAAAATATATTTCGAGTTTTCTAGTAGCTGAATTACCAAATGAACGCTCCATATCTCGAAAAACAAAGTCTTCATTTATTCAAACGTTACAATCACCTTGTATTTTATATAAAAATTGAAACCCCAGTCTTCTACTCAACCTTTTCTTTTACTTTCTGATCTCTTTCACAGAATAAAGAACGAGATATACTTTTAAATATCACAAAAGGTCAGAATAAACAGAAATTTTCATTATTATATTCACTTTCTATAAACAAATTTTCAGAATTTTCCAATTTGTTTGAAACAAAATTATCCATGACCCAAGTCATTTTATTGTCGACTGATGATGAATTGATACATCTTTCTTTGAAGGAAATGTCTGGTGCATAATATAACAAAAATATATAATATTCATAGTATAAGGAAAGTAAAAATGTAATAAGAGGTGGAAAAGTCGAAATCTAAATTTAACAATGTCCGCCAGCTCGAAAACAAAGCGAAAACGACATATACTAGCTACTCATTAAAGTTTTGTTGAAAATGACGTGTTCTAACTTCCCTAAGCATTTATCAACATTATTCTGGTTCACCATATATACAAAAATTTTATATCAAGAGATTGATTCTTAGTTCTACTGACTGATTTCATTGAGCCCACTCAAGATACTTCTCACTAAAACACTAAATAACACGATTAAGAGTTTATTATTAAAACTATGACGAAAATTTCAGGTCTAAAGTAAAATTAAGGGAAATGAAATATAGGTATTGTAGCTATATTTGGTAATTAAAATTTAAGCAGCAAGGAAGGATAGAGAGAAAGTATAAAGAACTCGCCAAATGAATATTATTCAACTCTCTTCAGGGTTCCCGACCAACGGGCTTAGCAATTGAAATGATTACTAAGCATACGATGCCCACCTGTATATGACAGTGCTCTTTCTCAAAAACGGTGACTGGAAGTCAGTTGAAAATTTCACAGATATTGTATTAAAAAAACAACTTAATTGGTGTGTCACATCAGGGCACTATCTCAAGAACTAAGGCTTTAGTCAGTTGCAGTTTTGACAGACTATGTTTTACAATACAACTTTTCGTTAGCCATCACAGTAAGAATGAACAACAACAAAATTAAGTTCGGAATGTAAGTACTAGCATATTATAAAGGGTTAGCCTTTCTTTAAAAATATTAATAACTATAAATATTTTAAAATACTAAAAAATTAAAAATAATTCTCACCTAATGTAAAATTAAAATTCTATTATTCTGCCAACTTACATAATAAGAAATTTCTAGATTAAAGGATGATAAAGTTTAGTACGGCTTATTTATAATTTGCACAATAGACTGTAAGTAACACAAGATATAAATGTCAGATATCATTGAACCTCACATTATTCTGCCAACTTACATAATAAGAAATTTCTAGATTAAAGGAAGATAAACTTTAGTACGGCTTATTTATAATTTGCACAGTATACTGTAACACAAGGTATAAATGTCAGATATCATTGAACCTCACTTTATTCTGTCAACTTATATAATAAGAAATTTCTAGATTAAAGGAAGATAAAGTCAGATTGTCGAAAAGAACGCTCACTATAGAAACTATTAATAAAGCTTCAAAAAATAAAAAATCCCGAGTTATCTGGAATATAGTGAGAGATCA
>CM022885.1:11798993-11815287 GCA_012654025.1 Pachypsylla venusta
AATTTATTTCGAATCGATATTGTCTAATTATTTAAATTATTTATTAATAACTATGTTGTTATTAATTACCTATCTGCACGGATGCACCTGACACTAAGGCTGACTTGGGGTTAAGATAATAATAAAAAAGAAATGTAATTTTCTCAATAAAAGTTTTATTTATTTACATGCCGCAGAAATGTCGTCCTTAGTATGAGAACTATAAATTTAAAATACCATCAATAATAATAAATTATTAGAATATTATTTCATTCCATGCAATTCTTGAATATTTTTTTTTTTTTAAATTAAAACTTGGTACGTCGATTGGCAATCTTATTAAAATGTTTGGGCAGAATGAATGAACTGGTACGTAGATTGGCAATCTTATTAAAATGTTTGGGCAGAATGGATGAACTGGTACGTCGATTGGCAATCTTATTAAAATGTTTGGGCAGAATGAATAAACTGGTACGTCGATTGGCAATCGTATTAAAATGTTTGGGCAGAATGAATGAACTGATACGTCGCGTCGATTGGCAATCTTATTAAAATGTTTGGGCAGAATGAATGAACTGGTACGTCGCGTCGATTGGCAATCTTATTAAAATGTTTGGGCAGAATGAATGAACTGTTCTTGGGGTCACTCACCTCAAATTATTATTCTTTAATTCCTCTTTAACAGAGGCTATTTTTGCTTCATGCTGTACTTCCTAACAGAGAATAAAATTATCTGAACCATAAACATTGTCTGGTCGTTAAAAAAATCTCGTAGACGGCCATTCGGGCAGAATGAATGAACGAACACAAATTGCAAGTGTTTACGGGATTACTACAAATATCTAAATGTATTACCCTAAAACAATGCCGCCTTCCCTGGGCTATTCGATTGATCCCACGAGGCTGATTGCACTCTGCAACATATTCTAATATTCGACCTGGCCGAAATTTGAACCCGGTTGTCCTGGGTGCAATTCCAGTGTGATTGCCACTAAACCACGGAGGCCATTTGTATGAAAATTGTTTTCTGTTTTGCTTTTTTACACTATCATTTCAGATGTACCTACTCGGCCCATAAGGACGTCATCCATCTGTCTGACTACTACTACAATGTGTTGAGAGAATGACCTAGATGAGAGAAAGACTCATTCCAAATTTCAAATTTAAACAGATAAATGCCAACAGACTTCCCCTCAACAGTAGAACATTGCTATACTTTTCATTGGTGGATTCCATCATGAGGTACGGCGCTCAAATGTATTGCTACGCACCATCAAGTTACATAAATCCCTTAAAAAATATGCATAAAAAAACAATAGAATTGCTCTTCCAAAACATACCGAATTTATGTCTTTTACCTCCTGATAAACTATCGGCATTCCTCACTATTTACTACAACTTCTGGGACGATAGGTACAGACAAATAAATAACACACCTTACGAGCTGCGTCACCAGCGGTTCACCCAGTCGCGTCCCTGTACAAAGTATGGTGAGAGGAAATTGTCCTATGTAGTACCAGCCCTACTAACTAAATATTGTAAAGAATTCCTTCAAGAGAAAAATAAAAATAAAATTCAGATTATTGACAGATTAAATATAAGAATAATAATATAAAAATAAAACATAATATAGAAATTATACACCCGAAACTTGTCTCGCGGGGGGGGGGGATTTCGGGATACCTTAAATTCTTGACGACCCCCTACATTTCTGCCGCGGGTCGTAGTTTCATTAGATCTAGGAACGAGATGAGAGAAAGACCATCTCCTTAGAAGTTAGCCTTAGCTTAGGAGATATACTCGTATTATACTTGAGAAAAAATTGTAAAAATAAATATAAATTGAATTGAAATTGAATTGAATCTGTTTCTTTAAGCCCTGCTACCTGCAATATCATTAAATCCTGATGATTGAGAAAAAATTGTAAAAATAAATATAAATTGAATTGAAATTGAATTGAATCTGTTTCTTTAAGCCCTGCTACCTGCAATATCATTAAATCCTGTATCTCATTCCTTACTCTCTCTCTCTCTAGTTTTTTTTTACACCTTCTAATAATTTCTCACAGATTCAATTTTGATCTATTTCGCTAGTTTCTGATAATTATCTTTTTAGCATAATTTTTGTATAACTGTTCGTAATTATGTATATAGATTTTTATGACGAGTCAGTTATTTTTGGCATGATTCTTTTTCTAACGAATAGATTAAAGGGTATAGAATCCCTTAACTCTATGAATACCCCTCCTCCATTGTTTATTGAAATAAAAATTGGAAACATTCCCGATTTATTAATCTACAAATTTCTTTCGGAAAAAAACTAATAATATGGGAAACAGCATAAATTTATTTTTCTATAGAAGACTATTGAGCTCGGCCGCTTCGAATTGTAAATGCATTCGTTTTAAATAAATATTTAATCACTATTGAAACACCCTGTATAAATGAGAGTTTTTTTTTTTTAACAAGTCCATTTATTTTTTTGCTCGCACGAATTGTTTTAACGAGTCATAAAAATCCAAAATTCGTTTCATACTATAATTTATGTAAGATATGTGAAACCTTGAAATTCCTTGTTCCATAAAAGTCAGAAGTCAAAACGTGTCCGTCTTCTTATTGCATAGGAAACGAGCCTCAGTGAGAGAATTGTCTGAATTTAATTAGACAAAGAAGATGAGGAAGTAGCAAATATAAGCATGATGGTTGTGGGCTTCATCTCTGTATTGAAACGGTAAAATGACGGAATGCAGAGTTTGAGTGTTTCACTTTCGGCATACTTTCATTCATTGAGATTGGAGTAAAAATAATAAATTTTTGGTCTTTTAAACAATTTAGATTTGAAAATAACTTTCTCGAAAGTAAGGAACGCTTTAAAATTCTGTCTATATTTTTAGTCGAAACAACAATTGGAACTCAATTCGACCTTGATTTGAAACTAATTTTTTTTAAAAAAAACACTTAAAGAAGAATAGCTACGGTTCCAAATTGGGTCCAACTTTGGCAATAGCAATGCTATCTGAGCGAACGGCAGTGCTCCAGGGCAAGTTTCAGAACACCATTGTATCTTTACACAAAGAAATTCACCGGGTTTTGCACACGGTCAGATATCGGGTTCTACAAGGGATAGGTCATTGAAATTTTGAACATACATTCCGTACTATAGTACAATACTACGGGATAAACTTTAAAAGTTAATTTTAACCCGGACAGGAGATAGATAATTTCAATGTTTGCAGTTTTGGATACTCACTGACTGACTGATTCATTCATCATCAGAAGCTTCAGACACTTCCTGTATACCTAGAGCGCTGAAATTTTGCATGAAGTTAGCAATTGACATCCAAGTGAAGGGAAAAATCCAAAAATTTTAACTTTTTAACTCTGCTCCTAAACGGCGCTGCTTTAGGGAAGACAATACAACGTATTTTAATATAGTTTTAACTGATAAAACACTGAAATATTGTATAAAGGTAGAAATTTACATGCAATAAAATGGGAAAGTATTGATTTTCCAACTCATTTTCCCCCAGTGCTCCAGAACGGCTTCGCTTTAGGGAAGGAGATCCACAAAAACTAGTTTAAACTGGGGTATATATACAGGGCGTCCATAAAGTCTCACCCCACCCCCCGTATCTCGAGAATGGCTGAAACTATAAGAAAACGCAAAAATGCGTATCCCTTATATTTTAGGGGAATTAATTTTAGACTAAAATGTTGGCCTCGTAAAATCTTAAATGAGAAGGTATATCAAGTGACACCTTGTTTTAAAGGTCTCGTTAATACGAGTTCATTACAGAAACCAGAGCTCTCTAGGATCTACCGTTCACGAATTACAGGGTGGAACATGTGACATGGACCCTTTGCGGCCGCACCGAAATGGTAGGTAAAAATGCCTAGAAATAAGTTTTTATGATCCCAAATAAGTAATTTAGTAAAAAATAGTGTTCCACCAAGATGGTTGTCCCGCCCACTTCGACCGCAGAGTTCGAGCTTGCTAAGACCAAAATTTTCAAAAAAGCTGGATAGGTTTGGTCTAAGAAGGCTCGATCTCTGCGGTCAAAGTGGACGGGACAACCATCCTTATATTTGTTAGTCTTATGTTTCCAGTTTCTTATTGAGATAGGATAGGTATTTCCTTATATTTGTTAGTCTTAAGTTTCCAGTTTCTTATTGAGATACGATAGGCATTTCCTTATATTTGTTAGTCTTGTGTTTCCAGTTTCTTATTGAGATAGGATAGGCATTTCCTTATATTTGTTAGTCTTATGTTTCCAGTTTCTTATTGGGATAGGATAGGCATTTCCTTATATTTGTTAGTCTTATGTTTCCAGTTTCTTATTGAGATACGATAGGGATTTCCTTATATTTGTTAGTCTTATGTTTCCAGTTTCTTATTGAGATAGGATAAATATTTCCTTAGTTTCTTTTTTTTAGTCTTATGTTTCCAGTTTCTTATTGAGATAGGATTGGTATTTCCTTAGTTTCTTATTTTGTTAGTCTTTTTTTCCAGTTTCTTATTGAGATAGGATAGGTATTTCCTTAGTTTCTTATTTTGTTAGCCTTTTTTTCCAGTTTCTTATTGAGATAGGATAGGTATTTCCTTAGTTTCTTATTTTGTTAGTCTTATGTTTCCAGTTTCTTATTTTTATTGTTATAGTGTTGGATGTATACAATAGCTATCGCCCTGTCATAATATGAAGTTTACGTAACAACACATGAAATAGATTGCTCAAATTGACCTTCTAAAAATAAATATATTTTACTTTTATAATAACGGTAAATTCATTAAGGCATGCATGAATCTATTGGCTACAAGCAGAATAGAAATGAACTGCCTAAAGGTAAAAGTAAAAATGTCACGAAAATAAATATCTGTTGTGACCAACAATTTAACAAAATACCAACCTACCTATTATTTTCTGTTTTGTCAAAATCAATTGCTATATGCTACATAACATTTGTCTCATAATGCTAACAGTCGTCATTATTTTCGTCTTAGGAGGATCAGGTACTCCCTAATACAACTAGACCAACAATAAAATCGATTTTTTTTTTTTACTTAACCAGTATTAAAACCCCTTAGGTACCTCCTTTAGTGCAACACTTATCTTGATCACATCAAATTTCCTTTGGCTGAGCGTGTTCTTTATATCTATTAGCCATAACATGTCTAATAAATATAAACACACAAAGAGGAATAAAATAAAAAATATCACTCCCCCAATAATTTAATTTGACAAAAATTGGGGAAAAAAGAAATCTACTTGCAAATAATTGCATAAGATTTGAAAATAATTATTGCGAATTCAGAACACCTAACACAAACCACGCCTAATATATAAATATTTCATACAGAATTACTATAGAATTTGGCAGAACATAAATATGATCTTTTTTCCACAAAATATAATCTTTTGGCAATATTTTTATCACTTTGTAAAGAATTGTTAAAATGACAGCATAAATGAAATGTTTCTCATTTTCTGAATCTTAAATCATATTCCTTATCTAAAAATAAATCAGGAGAAGGCAGTAGATGCCCTCTTCTGATTATTATTTCATACCTACATTGTAAAAGGATTCCATGTTCCAAATTTCAAGCATCTAGGTTTAGTCATCGTAGAGCTACGTTGATTATGTGTCAATCAGTCAGTTAATACCAACTGGATTTTGTATTTTATAAATATTTGTTTTAGAGGTATAGCAAAGGTGCACATACAATTAATAATAATGTTCCCTTGTTTAGTAGAAATTACAATTCTGCTTATTTATAAGGATTAACAAACTTTGCCTGTCCCACAAGGCATTTATTTACACTAGCATTTTATAATATTTACCAGTTTCTCATTTCAGAAAAACACTTTCCAATGTATTAACTCTTACCCTAAAGATCAACATTTGAACAAATATTTGAGGTATAAGAAACGGTAGACATTTATAAACAAAAACAAAGAAATAGAGAGCACACTGCAAGCGTTCATTAAACAACGACTAATCCTTCTGACACCAGTACCTACAAACTATATTTCCAAATTTTTTCACCTTTATTGAATAAATTAGGTTCAATCATTTGCGATTATACAACCTTATCACTTTCTAATGATCTTATTATCCTAACCACAAGATTTTTATATGAAAGTTGATACGGCAAGTATGTAAGTAAGTATTTGCGCATCCTCTCTGATAAGTCATTGAATCAGTGTTCTTCTATTGTGAGGAAATTACTTATCTCATTAAAAGTAATAGGTAATATTATGAAACAAAAAACTGTAAACTAAATCATAGGACGTCTTCTATGGAGTAAGATTCTAAAAGATCATTGATCTTTTTGATTCTAGAGTGGTTTGTTGGAAGAAGACTACT
The DNA here is from genome assembly GCA_012654025.1 of Pachypsylla venusta. NCBI lineage: Eukaryota > Metazoa > Arthropoda > Insecta > Hemiptera > Aphalaridae > Pachypsylla > Pachypsylla venusta. Next base: position 11,805,335 of record CM022885.1, read on the forward strand.
ATCCGACTCAACCCTTCATAATGTGTATGCTGGTGGGTTTGGTTACACAAGTTTTACCGAATGGAATAATACCTTTCGACACTACGAAATAAACGGATTATGACCCAAAAAACATAAAAACTGTCCCAAAAAGTAATACTTAAACGTTGAAATGGCTGAAATTTAATATTAATACTGAAACACATCACACGGATGATTTAAGGCTGTACTCCATTTGATTTTCACTTTTTATTCCAAAAATCCTTAGAGGATTTATTTATATGACATGGATGATTTAAGGCTGTACTCCATTTGATTTTCACTTTTTATTCCAAAAATCCTTAGTGGGGATTTATTTATTATGACATCTTCAATCGATGGTGAGGCCAAAAATCAGACACCCTGTATATCAGTCTTATTTTACATAACATAGCAGCATAACGATTTTTTAGGCAAGCATTAGACAAAGCCACAAAGCAATATCCTTAATCAGGTTGCAGTCAAATCTGTTAAGAGCAGAGTTCTTATAAATTAATATTATTAACATTTAATAAATAGATTTTATCTTTTATTATATCACAATTTTAGTGGACATCATAGCATTACAAAGCTATTTTCACATATCAGCATCACTATGATACTCGTCCTCACGGTACGATGGCTGATTCTATGCAACAGGACGACCTGGAACGCATTCCACCACAGTTCCAGCTATGGACTATTAGAACATTTTCGGTAACGTCATCAACCTATTTCTATTATTTTTCCAAACTTGAGTCCAAAAATTGGGAGAACAGTTGATTTTTAAGAAGAACATCGCTACAACAACTATAATACTCGTAGCTGTCAATATTACCGTAGCTACTCAATTATCCTCTCAGGAGGATGTGAGGACAATTGAGTTTCCCTCAAATATAGTTGTTTATTGACAAATTATCTATAATACTCGTAGCTGTCAATATTACCGTAGATACTCAATTATCCTCTCAGGAGGATGTGAGGACAATTGAGTTTCCCTTAAATATAGTTGTTTATTGACAAATTATCTATAATACTCGTAGCTGTCAATATTACCGTAGATACTCAATTATCCTCTCAGGAGGATGTGAGGACAATTGAGTTTCCCTTAAATATAGTTGTTTATACCCATCCCTTTTTCCATTTTTTGTGTAATTTTTTTAGGAATAAAATGACTATAATTAGGACTTAGTTAGGTTCACAAGTCATTAAAAATATAGTCAGTCATTTCAAATGAGTTAAAATTTCATTCGCACTATTGACCATTTGATGAAGACAAAGAAGAGATATTTCTAAATATAGACCATGTACATACAGAGAACATTTTCACCAAAAAAAATTGGCAGTTTGCCAGAAAACATTAAGAAAACTTTTTCAAAGAAAAAAAACTCGACAATGATTTTCTATATTTTTCTAATACTTCTCTAATAATAATCAAATTATGATCTTCTTTTCCCCTTTTCTGGCCCAGTCTAAATTTTAGAGATTGATTTAATTGCCATAGCTGTTCATTTTTTAGGGGTAAAGATTTAGAGTTCTTGTAAGAATTCCCTTTGATCGTTAATGACTGTATATTTTGAGATCATCAGTATAATAAAAGTGAGTGTTTAATGTTGTTGAAAAGATTATTGTACGTCATAATAAACAGGAAGCTATTTAGTTTTGCTCATTGGACCACTCCAGACCTTGGCGTAATGAGACTTATGACCAAGGTGCCTAACGTATATTTTTCTGTCTTTTTAATAACTAGAAAAATGTTAGGTAAGAATTTTGAGAAGTTGTTCTGAAGCAGGCTATTCAAAATGACGTCAGGATTTATTTTGTCAAATTATTTTTAAATTTCCTTATACGCAATGAACCTCTCCCCATTTTACGGAGCTTCCCACGGTTGACAAAGGCATTCTGTACGGAAGAGATGATATTGTTAATATTCGTGGAGATTTTATTACACATGTTTTTAGATTTTTTAATCCCCCCAAAAAACACTTCATGTGCAAAAAAAAAAAACACGCCAAGAAAATGTCCCTACAAAAAAAGCTAAGAATTCAAGTGGTCCATCTCTCTCCCGAAAATTATTTGCCCACAAAGGAGGTGATATGATATAGGTACCAAGTTCTTGCCACCTGAAAAGGTCATGCCTATAAAGCAGGTGATATCATAGGGGTGCCAAGATCATGTCATCTGAAATGGTTATGTCAACAAAGGAGGTGATATCATAGGGGTGCCAAGTTCATGTCACCTGAAAATGTTTTGCCTNTTTGATATAAATCAAGAAACAATAAAAAAGGGTCTACCTACCTCAAAAAGGTAGCCATTGTTTTCTTAAATCTAAAATTGAGACAAAGTGACCTTTTTCTAATTGCAAATTTATCTCAGAAAAAAAATTGAATTACTTCGCCGTTCGAGCGATCTCTGTGAAAATTCCAATAAAGTAGATGAACAATCCTACCAAATTTCATCAAAATCGGTCAAACCGTTAAAAAGTTATGACTAAAAACAAATTCGTCAATGTATTTCTTATGGGAAAAAATGCGTCGCAAAAGCGGTCGTAACTCCGTAACCGGTTGATGGATTTTCTTTTTTTGAGAAAAAGGCACTCCTCTTAGCATCAAGGAACACTTGGACATCTTTTTTTTTCAAAAAAATTCATGAAAGAAAAAAAAAAATATGAAACATTTTTTTGGAATTTTCGGGGTGTCTGAAAAACGGGTTTCCGCTGGCGTTACAAGTTCATACTAACGCTAATAGTACAAGATTACGTAAAAAAAAATCCTAAATTTTTTATTCCTTATTATTCAAAAATTAGTTTGAAAATATTGATTTTACATAGGAATCTTGGCTTGTGTTAATATAGCACGCTCGTTTTTTTTCTTGGCGTTCGCAAAACGACCGTTTTGCTTGATCAACAAAAGTCGAGGCTCTCGTCAATAATATTGAGCCGAATTCATAAAAAAGGATATGCTTATACTTGCTATTTATGAAGAAAATCCTCCAACATGCATTCATTACACATGTTTTTAGATTTTTTTTAATCTACAAAAGTCGACCCTCTGGCCAATAATATTGGGCCGAATTCATAAAAAAGGATATGTTTATACTTGCTATTTATGAAGGAAATCCTCCAACATGCATCCATAATATTTCAAGCAAAACAACTTTTTATCAGCTTTATGGTTGGAAAATTTTAAATAGAGGTACTTCATAATTGGACCGAATTCATGAAAGAAAGCATAACCACTTTCAAAATAAGAAGAACATTCTTCTGAGTGTATTTAATGATTGGATGTAAAAACTAAAAAGCTTACACTTCAAATTTCGCAGAAGTGAAAGGTAATTCCAGATTCATAAACCCTACCTTTAAATCTAATGTTAAAATATGTGGATGAATATGGGAAAAAGGAAATGCTTTTACTTCTGCGTTTTAATTTTTTAGCAAAATCTTTAAATGTCATATCGAATGTTTCAAAACGCATTACAAACAAGTTTATTGCATTGTATTGGTGACAAAGGAGATGATGGCAATGGTCTGGTATTCTTAGTGAAATTATTAATTTGCACCCCTTTTTCATATTCAATATTCATTATGATTACAATATAATAAAAAGCCCCTCAAATCCACCCTATACCATTAAAAAAATAATCTCCAAACAAAAATAAAGAGGAGGAAATTTTCTTATTTTCAAGACAACAAAAAGTCTGATTGGTGTCCGTGGTGATCCAATTTGATGATGTAAAATAGACCCCTGATCACAATGTTTCCAGTGTTTTACTTGTAACTGTCTATGGGGGACAACCTTGTAATCATAATGAATATGGAAAGAAGGAAATGTCTTTACTTCTGCCTTTTACTTTAAAATAAAATCTTTAAATGTCATACGGAGTGATTCAAAATGCATTAAAAAAATAATATTCCATTGAATTTACTACCTGTACAATCATAGTAAAAACACTTTGACTGAAAATGAATAAATTTCATAGACAGATAAAACTTTAGCATAAGCCTCCAAAATTTTAGCATAGCTCTCATCTCATCATATAGCATTGAACAAAACAAACGAAAACGTATCATATGACACACTGTATATTGTGACCTTATGTCGAGACTGAAGTGGAAAGCGTTAATGGCTTCCAGATAAATCGATTTTTTATATAAAATAAAATGTGTAGGTAGGGTTGTTTACTGTCTCAGTGATACTATCTACAAAATAATAATTAAACAAAGTGACTCCTCACAAATTTAACATTTTCTTTCGTTCCATATCGACTTTGTACCTTGGAGGATCATTATTATTTACAAATAGTAAGTGAATCCTCGTCATAAATAACGGTAGTGTTTTTTAAAGTAAACCTTGGAGGATAAAAAAATGATATTTTGATAGAAAAAAATCTTGAGCGAGGTAATGACTTGACATTTGACATGCAGTGATATTTGATAGATTAATTGAAATGACGTGTGCGTACAGTTTAAGGATTCATCTAATCGACCGTAGAGTTTTTATTATAGAGACTTGATTTGACTCACGCTTGATTCCGCAATACATAATAAAATAGACAGCACATTGACTGCTTTCAGTTTGACAAAGCTTTAATTGAGTAAAAAAAAATCATTAAACAATTTTAAATTAAAAATACAGAAAACACCAACTGTAGACAACAGTATAAAACAATAAGGCAAGAGGTAAATTAGTGATACAGAATTAGTGGGCCCGTTTTATATTTAATGATATTATATAGTTTGAACTAAGAGAGTTAAGACAGCTTAGTTGTCAAATAAACGTTTATACTTAAAGAAAGCAATACGCAGGCTCTATTTATAATTGTAAACAAAGCGTATTTCTCCAGTGTCGTAATTCGAAAAATAAAATTAACGCAATATCATAAACCCTAAACAATGTGAATAGGTCAAATTTTACATCTGTCTTGTTACAAAGACGATTTTTTTAGTAACATCGTAAATATAGTAAGATTCATTTTAAGAATGTAGTTCTCAATTATAAGTGAATGTAAGGAGATTTTTGTGTATCCTTCGATCTATTTTCCGATAAATTTTTAAGGAAAATTGATGCTTTTTGTAAAAGGTGAAAGTAGTGCGAAGAACTTAACTAGTACCTATTCTTCTACAACTAAATCGTGTATTTACAGTTATTCTGATAGATGTTTTATTTTGAGGAAAATTGACGCTTTTTGTAAAAGGTGAAAGTAGTGCGAAGAACTTAACTAGTACCTATTCTTGTACAACTAAATCGTGTATTTACAGTGATTCTGATAGATGTTTTATTTTGAGGAAAATTGATGCTTTTTGTAAAAGGTGAAAGTAGTGCGAAGAACTTAACTAGTACCTATTCTTCTACAACAAAATCGTGTATTTACAGAGATTCTGATAGATGTTTTATTTTGAGGAAAATTGATGCTTTTGTAAAAGGTGAAAGTAGTGCGAAGAACTAAACTAGTACCTATTCTTCTACAACAAAATCGTGTATTTACAGAGATTCTGATAGATGTTTTATTTTGAGGAAAATTGATGCTTTTGTAAAAGGTGAAAGTAGTGCGAAGAACTAAACTAGTACCTATTCTTCTACAACAAAATCGTGTATTTACAGAGATTCTGATAGATGTTTTATTTTGAGGAAAATTGATGCTTTTGTAAAAGGTGAAAGTAGTGCGAAGAACTAAACTAGTACCTATTCTTCTACAACAAAATCGTGTATTTACAGTGATTCTGATAGATGATTTATTTTGAAAGAAAACATCGTCTTTCATTCTTTGATTTTCGAGTACCCTGGTGAAAGCAGAACTTTTTTTCACAATAAACTACAATTACAAGACTAGTAATAATATCTAGTAATTATAATTGTTTATTATAGTGAAATTGGTCCCAATTTAATATTAACATTTTTGTTAGGTATAAGCAAAACTAAAACCAAGGTAGATAACTAAGGGAAAAAAAATCTCAAAACTATTATTAATAGTAAGTATTTATAAAAATAACTTTAAGAGAAACTTACCTATGCATAAAGACGCGAGAATTATACTTAATATTAAGACAGACTTCATTGTGAAAGTACAAACTCAAACTGAATCGACTTGAACACCAAAGATCTGTGGTTGTGGCATATTAGAATTTTGTACCTCTTATCGAGTTGCTAAAGTCTGCTGGCGTAGTTCATACCTATCACATTTGTTAACTCTTAGCCTGAGGAATACAAATGTTAATTATAATCAATGGTTACATTTCAATTGCCATAGCACAAGAATAGTCATCTGAATGGTAAATTAGACTACGAGTTGTGAACGTGCAGATCGACTTTCACATTTGGAATTACAACTGCAAAGAGACGAACCGTTATGAAAAATCATGGCATCACGAATATTATTATTTTACTGATTTTTTTTTAGACCTGGCATTATGTATGGAAATTTATATCCTTAATAAAGAGAGACCAAAAAATATCAATTCATCCTGACCTTCCTGCATAGAATCTGCATAGAATTGTGAAGTAAAAATCTGCACAATTCTATGCAGATGACTATATGTATGTTTTTGATGGTGACGTAGCAGAAGATGACATAAGTCTAGTATTCTTAGTGAAATTATTATATTACACTGAATTTATAATAATAAGCCCCTCAAGTCCCATCATATGTTTTCCAAACAAAAATAAAGAGGAGGAAATTTTCAACAAAATAAAAAGTATTGGGGTCTGTGCTGATTCAGTTTGATGATCAGGGGTTTATTTCACAAATAACTACAAGTTAATGTTTCTAGTATTATAGTTGAATAGTTTTGCTATGCAAATTACTCGTAAAAGACCAGATTATTCCGGTGTAAATGTTAGTCCATGGATATACCGGTGTAAAAGTTAGTAGAGTCAATACATTGAAAATTACTTGTTCATTCTATCTAAAAAGTTAGTACAGATCAATACATTGAAAATTACCTATTCATTTCTGTCTAGGTACTTACATGTAAACACACTCCGCAATGAATAAATGACTTCTATAGTGGTGAGCGTTCCAAATGGTCTCCAATGTCTTAATGTTTAAACATATTTGTTGGTGTGTTTCATACATGTGTGTGACCAATGGAAAAATACTAAAGGCACTCATTATTTAAAATAATAATCATAACGTAATCCTTCCAAATGATTTTATTTACATAGAAGAACAAATAAAAAGATTGACAACAAAAAAAATTGTTTACTTTCCATGGTATGCCGACGATATTTCTGTAAGAGAATGTCTTTAAACTCACTGAGGGGTATGTTCATAATATCTTGAAATCAAATATGATTTCATACTTTTTTCGGTTCTAAAATATAGATAGCTATTATCAAAAGCGCAAGGGTAAATATTATATTTTCACTACGATCTTCTTATCAAAATTAAAAACACGGATTTATAATTCGCGTAAGGGATAGCTTAGCGTGAATAATAGATACATATTTTTTTCAAGATTTAAAGGACTATCATATTAATAAAGAGACTTCAAAAATTTCAAATAAATGAACGAGAATGCATTATTCCCTTCTGAGACATTGCAGCGCGTAACTAATCCAATAAACCTATACTTCTCTTCTGTCCTCTGATAAAATGTGGAGGAGTTTAAAAATGATTATTACGTAAGGCACACTCATTGATTGCGTAGAAACAATCATAGTATTAGCTTCAAGGATAAGAATCTTTCCTGCAGGAAAAACAGAATCAAAAACAAAAAGTGACTGAAATCTGAAAACAATTTTTGAAAAAAAAAAAAAAAAAAAAAAAAAAAAAAACAGCAGAATATAACTAACTAATACGGGAATCAATAAAAAAAAATTTTTTGTGTGTATAAAAAAACAACTCTATCTACTAAAATGAATGTTGAGGCTACCCCTATTCAGTTTAAAGTATTTACAAAACTAGGTCACTCTTAGAGGAAAAATATAATGTTATTCAATAAAAGCAGGAAACAAAATTACGACTCTAAAGAAAGACGAAAACAGCGTCCCTAATATTGGATTATTGTGTTGACAAGGAAGAGAAAAGAAAACCCATTGCATAAAATCATTATAATTATGTAAGAATTATTTACTCTTAAGAATTCTCTTTGTAACAAAGTGTTACGTCACTATTTTATACCCAAAAACCTTATTATATCAGATATCAAATCAAATTTCTTAACATCGACCGCACGCTATCCACAAAGTTCTATTTTTTGACAACTGAAACCTACTATTTTTTTTACACGTCAAAATTTGCAGTTTAAAAAGGTGGCGGATTTTAAGGTAAACAAGGTAAACGGCAGAAAACCACTATGGCTATTCAAATTTTGTCGCCCCTTCCGACATTTACAATTTGATATCCTAGTTTACAATTATAATTATTACCCAATTACATTTTTTGTAAATGTAACTGTTCTTTTTTATTCGTGCACTTTCGTCCATATTACACCATCTTTTTACCGTAATCAGTATGATCGATTTGTCAGTTTCTAGATTATTTTTACAACCCAACGATTAGTTTTTGTGTATATTTCTGAGCTAATAAAAGCTCATTTATCTAATAGTATTAATAATAAGGCGGGGTAAGGTATGCTTTATTTAATACTATTTACTTAATAATGTACATCTCTCTCGAACTCAATGCCACATCGCGTATGCTTACCACAGCACGACCCAACTTAGGCTCCCACGTCGGCCAAAAAGAGACAAACATTAGACTTTAATTAAAATTTTCGTGCCCCGTCCAATAAATATAATTGACATACTATCATCATTTCAAATCTGTTTTCCTTCTAGAAAGGATTTGTGAAAACCGCCAATCGGCCAAAAATGGCTAAAAATCGGCATTAAATGCAAAAAAATGATATGAATAGACACAATATTTCAATCTCTAGATCTCAACATATAAAAACCCTTCATTTTATGCTGTATTCACGAAAACCACTGAAAAGGGACAAAAAAACTGCCAACTGTAGATTCCATTTTAATTAAAATTTGAGAAGCGTACAATACATAAAATCCATACATTAAAAAAAAAAAATCAAGTCTCCAACTCTTACCGTTCTATTTTAGGCAATTTTTGAAAACCGCATAAAATCGGCCAAAACTGCTGAAAATCAACCAGCAACGGTAGATTGGAATTCAATCGAACATGTCGTGGCACACTCCATTCATAAATTTAATATGAATAGGCATTTCAATCTCTCGCTCTTACCGTTTTCTTTTTATATCAGACTCGTGAAAACCGCTAAAAAGCGCCAAGGGAAGATTCGATTTCAAACAAAAGTGTCATTTTGCATTCCATGCGCAAAATTGATATAAATAGGCAACTAATTTTAAACTCTAGCATTTACCGTCTTTTTAGACAGGAACCGCCAAAAACGTTATATTAAACTTCAACAAAAGGTGTCTTTTTGCAATCAATGCATAAAAGTAAAATGAGTTGGGACCAAATTTCAAGATCTTGCTGTTAACATTCTCTCTGTAGGTGGGATTAACTAAAACCACTGAAAAGTGACAAAAAACCGCCAACCGTATGTAAAATTTAAAGTCTCTAGCGCTTACCGTTCTTGAGATATCTTGTCCACAGACAGACACACTCACGGACCAATGGATGAAACTCGAGATTTGGGCTCTAGGGACTTAAAAAATGTTTTGGCATCGAAATTTCGACATCGAAAATTTCAGACCATTACAATACTTTCCTTTTTATAGGGTAAGGAATGTAAAAATAATCTAATAAGGAGTGAAACATATTACATAAACATATTATATATTGAAATGTTTGTATGAACCTAATAGGATTAGGTACGAGTATGTATATTTACATACTCGTCAATCATTTTTATTTCTGTAATACATACAAAAAAAAATGTATTAAATTTGCCGCCCCTAAAATTTACCGCTCTAGGCTCCAGCCTACTGGTAAATTCAACACTGAGTCATGGGCGTAGGAAGGGGGGGGGGCAGGGGGGG
>CM022885.1:11816845-11855193 GCA_012654025.1 Pachypsylla venusta
CCCTCCCGACATGAAAATCTCAGCTGCCCCCCCCCCTAGGCCAGATGCTGGCTACGCCCTTGCACTGAGTTGAAACTTAATGTTCAGTTACAGAACTCCGTAGCGATTACCCATTTAACTATGGAACCGTGCGAATTTTTGAGTTTCTATAAATAGGAAACGACCCATGGCCGAACCGCTGTTAAAACCTCAGAAATGGTATAATTTTACCTTTAAATAAGAAGATAGTATGAAAAATATACCTTTTAATTGAAAGTTCTCGAGAAATTGATACACCATCAGTTGTCAATGAGTCGTTTCCAGAGAACTAAAAATGGGGCTCACGTTCAAAGGTTACGAGTAATCCGTAAGGACTTCTGGGACATACTAAGCTATTATAAACACTTCATTCCCCAGTACTTATTTGAAAATATAAGGATTCATTCATTTTTAGGATAACGTACCCGAACAATACCTACTAACGGAATGCTAGTAGCTTCTGATTGGTAAACAGTAGGGTGTGGGTTCAAATTTTAGCCGCATATACTTTTATCCATATGAATTTGAAATATTTGCCACATAATAATAGCACCCAAAAAAGTTCTGGGATGATCGGCACACTATTCAAGCGGGAGGAATAAGGTCTATTATTAGTTTACCATTTCCAACAAGCATTCACTATAATTATGTGTATTTCTCACAGAGATCTCAAAAATGGTAAGAGATAACCACCCAAAATTGAGACTATTGTGGCCTTAATCACGGCTAATAATTTAGAAAATGTGATTGGTGAAGATTGTTTAAAGTGTAAACCCGTGTAGCACTTGACCTATTTTTCTGTAAAATAGGTCAAGTTAGTGTTATGGGAAATTAATCGTACATCGGGTCTATAGAAGCTTATGTTTGCTTTATTAATGAAAACACGTCATCATAGTTATTTAAAAAATCATTGTTTTAAAAATTAAGATATGAATATGAAAACTTTTTTTAAAAAAAAATCACGGAGATAAAATCACGGCGTGAGTTTCCCTTTATTGATTCAGAATAAGTTTTCATTTTTATTGAGTCGAAACTTATTTTCAAAAACTAGATCTAATCAAATCCAAATGAAAGAACTAAATATGAGAATATTTTTTTATATTTTGTGTGTTAGAAAGTGAGAAATCTACTAAAAGCAGAGTGACCCATTTATTTTACTTTGGAAAATATTTTGATGAATTTTAAAAAATAAAGATTTCAATGAATGAATCCCATATTAATTTGTCGTTAAAGTTTTTTTAAACTGATTTCATAATCCCAATGACAATATCGTTGAAATATTCTGTGTAATTATGATGAAAAATAAAATATTTAGTTTTTAAGTAAGTATGTAAAAGTATTGCGTGTAATTGAAGTGATTTCTACACTTTTAGAAATAACAATATGCAGATGATTTGAAAATTATTGACAATATACTTCATATTGGACAATATAGTAGTCCGATTATATCCTTAAAATATTGAAATATAATTTTTAGCAATAAAATCAATAACAACTACAAAAAATATAATTATGGCTATTTAATATATATTTAAAGGCAAAAATTCAAATTATATTCCGGCCAGAACGTGTTGAACTTTTTTTTTGGCTAAATCTATGAAAATCAACGAGTATAAATTACGAAACAAATCCGTTCAATTCTATAGGCAGCCTTCATAACACTATTCTAACAGCTAATTCATTTTGATTCATTTGACCACTGATTCGGTTTTTTATATATAGAAATTAAAGTGCAGTCAATGTACCCCGATTTGTGTTAAGGAGGCCTAAATTGAAGCAACATAATTATTTAAGAAGATATTGATTTCTAACAAAATGAAGCAAATTGTTAAGTATACCTCATGGCTCATGGCTATCACTATGCAATTTAATTTTCTTTAAATTACACCATTTTTTTAAAAAGTAAATATATCAATAATTAAAAAACATGTTTAAAATTAAGTGTATATTAAAATATAAATATATATATTTTTCTAGGCAATGCGCAGTATTCAATGAGTGTTAAATATCGTATAACAATTAAATATATCATTTTTAAACTCGATTTTAGGCTGATTGTTTTGGTTTGTTTTTCTCATTTTCTGTAATGCAAAAGTCCTGTGGGAGTAGAGTGCAATGAGCACAGTAGCACATAACGGGAGTGGTCCCCCGGGCTCGGGCTTTTGTTGGATCGTGTGTGAACGTTTCAAAGAGTTTTGATTCCAAATGACAGATTTTAATGAAATATCTATACTGCACCATAAAGTTTCTGAATGTCTAAATGTGACCAAGGCGTTAAGAGACGCCCGGGATAAGCTCAACAACAGCACCAGATGACCTATGTTTTCCCCTTCCAAGAGTAAAGAACTCCTTCTAAGCATAAGAAACGAAGCTGTGCGTAGTAAACGATTTTAATTATTTCTCAAAAATTTCCTAATCTTGATATTGATTGACTCAAATCCTGTGCTATGCTGTTCAAACAATGCGCACATCAATATGATACAAAAATATTTCCACGTTTGAAAAATACCTAATTTTTTACTGAAATCCTGTGCTATGTTGCTCAATTATTTGCATATTAAACAGCCTAATAATCTAATTTATTTCTTTAATATTTTTCGTTAAAATTAATATATCTGGAAAACTTCAAGTAATAGCAACTATCAAGGTTAACATATTTTACAAATAGCATTTTTTCACTTGACAGGAGCTAGTTCAAATCGGTATCAAGTAAAAATTTATGATGGTAACTTTAAAAATAGAACATAAAATTGTGTGGAAAGATTTTCTAAAAAAATGATTTTTTCATTTTTAACGCCCTTTTTCTTCATTTGTAAATAACAGATTTTTTTTTACAAAATTACAACAATCGTTCCAAAACATAAAAATTAAAAAAGTCTTTGGGTTGAATGTTTATTTAAGACTTTAATAATAAAGTTACAAGATAAACAAAGTGTTCAGTTGTAAAGTGTACAGTCTTAAATAACTGAAAACAGTAGCTTAACAATTTAGGCTAAAATGAAAGCGCTTGCAATTATATTGAATTACATTTTTGATACATGTACAAGTAACACGCGTACCCTTCAAATGTTGATAATTCAATTCCTTTCAGACACAGGTTATAAAAATAGAAAAACCTCTACGCCTCTTAAATTAAAAGTTATTATTCGCCCTATTTTGTGTGCCCATTCTAATATTATTCTTTTCACATATCTGAAGTATTTCAAACAGACTTTTTGCCTGTTGAATTCGAGATTATTTGTTATATTTGCAGTACAGAAATCAATTTAGTTGAACACTGTATGAACGATGAAAAACATTATCTGATTTCATGAGTATTATCAATGGCATTTTTATAGGCACTATTTACATTTTACAAAATCCCAAAGAACCAAGTTGAAAATATTCCGGGTTTTTAATTCTTATACCGACAGTTCCTTTTTTCCGACATTCTGTAAAAATATATCTATAGACCTACCTATGCTGTGAAAAAATCCTATTTAATCTAAAAAATGCCTACAGACTAAGACAATAAATTTACTTATAATAAGCCTTACAACTATTTCAGCCTATACTGGTCAATTTTATGACACGATGTGCTATCTCTGATCTTGACTGTTACTGTCTGTCATGGGTATGTTGTATTTTTCTGAAATTAATCAATATACATTTTTGGATACTCGAAGATGGCAGATTAAAAATATCAAGTCTAATTACGTATGTTTGTATTTTTGTGAGACAAACCCAACAAAACTAACCATAAATGGCAGTAAAACCCTATGATTTCATGGTAATGATAAATTGATTCTCTTTAATAATGGACATTGTCATGTGGGTTAATTGGATCACATGGCAAGATAAGGTGAGTAAATTGGCTCACAAGACATGATCATGAAGGTAAATTGATTCACATGACATGATGATGCAGTTAAATTGATTCACATGACATGGTCATGTAGGAAATTGATTCACATGACATGATGATGCAGGTAAATTGATTCAAATGACATGGTCATGTAGGTAAATTGATTCACATGACACGGTCATCTAGATAAATTGATTCACATGACATGGTCATGTAGGTAATTTGATTCAAATGATTTGATCATGTAGGTACCATACATTATAATATATCCTATATTCTACAAAGTTGGATGTTTTTGTAAATTAATTTTGAAAAACGACTAAACAGTGAAAATCTAAAGTAAACAAACTCTACTTCTAGTTATTTACTTAAATCTTATTTTCAATGAAATTTTACATCAAATAGGTGGCTAAAATTAAATTGAATTCCCTAATTTATTATTTAATACTTAGTACCTAACAATTTTATTGTTCAATGAAGTTGGAAAAATGCATTCAGTATTTTAATTCTATTTTCTATCCAAGCTACTCCTGCTTGGATACCTTCTCTCGAGACAACATAATAAATTTACATAACACAATTATACAGTACAATTAATCTTAATTATAGTGTGAATAATCAAATAAGCCTGATACCAAAAGTCATTAACAGATGAATGCAATAAGAACTTACATTTAACATTGTAGATAATTAATAGGTAAATTAATTATAGAATTAAAATATATTGAACACTAGGTACGATTACGGATTCTCCTACTTCACTAAATTTACGAGGAATCACTAAAGCACACAGTGACCATACTGTCTGTTAGTATATATTCAGTTTATTAATAATAAGTTTCGCGTTCCACCCAACCGTTTGGATGTGTTCTCAACCAAAATCTTCTGCATTCATCGTAAATAAATATAACAATAGCAAATGGAACTGCCGGCAGCCACCATTCTGCTCTAACTGGGTATGTTTTCAGAATTTCATCCATGCCTGGACAATATGATACAATACAAGCGGCTACCGTTTCAAAAACTATACCAAAGTTAAGAACCCAGTTATTCATTCCTTGATGACACAAAGAATTATATCGTGTTTTACAAATTAAGAGATCAGCCCACTGTACGACAACTATAGCAATAAAGAAAGCCGTGTGACACGTGTATTCGAGAATTTTTCTACTCGCATAGGTCCACTCTTGTCCATAAGAATCTTCCAAATCATTGATAGCACAAGATTCCCACCTGGCTCTTATTCCTATCAGCTTATCTGGCATCCATCCATTTTGAGCCATAATTACAAAATATGAGAAAAATCCCGCACAAGCTTCAATAACACCAATCTGTCCATATGCTACGAACAGAAGCTTTCCTGTTACTAACTTATCTGTAACCGGATTCCTTGGATGTCGGCGCATGATGTCTGACTCAGCTTTTTCATAAGCCAACGAAATAGCGGGCCACATATCAGTTCCGAGATCAATGCATAAAATTGCAACAACACCTAGGGGTAGGGGTATACCAATGACTATAAACATTAGGAAGGGGGTAATTTCGGGTACATTTGAAGCTAAAGTATATGCAATTGACTTTTTTAAATTATCAAATATAAGGCGACCTTCTTCTACACCAGTTACTATGGAAGCAAAATTGTCGTCGAGAAGAATCATATCGGCAGTTTGTTTGGAAACGTCTGACCCTGTTATTCCCATAGCGATACCAATGTCAGCCTTTTTAAGAGCTGGAGAATCGTTTACTCCGTCACCTGTTACAGCAACTATAGCTCCCAGCCTTTGACAACCTTCAACAATGTTAAGCTTCTGAGTAGGCGAAGTTCGTGCAAATACAATTTCTCTGTGAGTTCTAAGTATCTGCTCTAACTGTTCAGTTGACATGTCTCTTAGGACTGAACCTTGGATTACAATCGTTGTTGATTCCCTAGGATCTATACTACTAACAGGAACTCTTCTTCTCTTTGCAATATCTTCTAATGTTTCAGATCCTTCAGAAATAATTCCGACAGCTTTTGCGATTGCTTTAGCAGTAACAGGATGGTCCCCAGTTACCATAATGACACGGATACCAGCTGAACGACATTTAGCCACAGCATCGGGCACAGCTGGTCGTGGAGGATCAATCATAGACATCAAACCAAGAAATCTAAGACCGGTCAATGGGAAATTAGGAGGATCAGATGAAAACTCAAAACCGGCTGGGAATTTAGCCGGCGGTAAAGCATAATCACAAAAGCCGAGAACACGTTCACCGTAATTTCCCAGTTGTTCCAATATTTCTTCAACTTCTCTTCTATTCTTTGCATCCAGTTCAACGTTCTTGTCGCCGAGTTTCACTGTTGTGCATCGGTCTAGAATGCGCTCTGGAGCTCCTTTCATAACAAGAAGAAATTCGGCGTTTGGCATTATATGAATAGATACCTGATATTTATCCGTAGAATTGAATGGAATTTCTAGAGCTTTCTTGTGACGATTGCGAAATTCTACAACATCGCCTATAGCTAATTCAGAAAATTTAAGAATAGCTGCTTCCGACGCGTCACCCATAACTTCTCGTTTCAAAACTTGAACTTTTTCTTGGTTTGGTGTGAATTCTGATCTGTTGCACAAAGAACCAGCTAGCGTAAGATCTTTGTAAGAACTCATGTTTCTAACCTTTTCAATCAACCCAGTTGGATCCTTAAAGTAATCTACTTCAAATACTTCTTTATCAAAACTCAAATGTGTCACTGTCATTCGATTCTGAGTTAATGTACCCGTTTTGTCAGAGCAGATTGTGGACGTAGAACCCAAAGTTTCGACAGCTTCCAAATGCTTTACAACACAATTCTTAGATGCCATCCTCTTAGCAGTCAAAGACAAACATACAGTCACTGTAGCTAGCAAACCTTCCGGTACGTTAGCAACAATAATACCTATAAGAAAAATAACAGCGTCTATCCATGCATAACCCAGTGCGAAGGAAAGGAAGAAGAATGTTACTCCAAGGAAAATTGCCCAAGCTGATATCAAATGCATAAAATGGTGGATTTCTTTTGCTATAGGTGTTTCACGGGCCTGCAATCCTGATGTAAGCCCTGCTATTCTTCCCATAACGGTGTTATCCCCACATAAGATTACAATACCTTTTGCAGTTCCTTCCACAGCATTGGTTGAAAAGAAAGCCAAGTTTTTAGCCTCCAAAACTATAGTAGTTGATTCATTCGCATTTCTTGCCTGTGGTTCAGCCTCACCAGTAAGAGATGAGTTATCTACCTTGAACCCATGACTTTCTATCACTCTAATATCGGCTGGTATCCTATCACCAAACTTAACATCTACAACATCACCTTTCACTAATTCAGAAGAAAGGATTGTCTTTTTCTGACCATCTCTTATGACATTGGCGTACTGGGGAACCATGTTTTTAAAAGAATCCATGATTCTAGCACTCTTGGCTTCTTGAGAATAAGAAAATATACCAGTTATTATACAAACAGTAACAAGAACTATACCTAACCATAAGTTGTCTTTAGAGGCATCTTCGGAAATATGGAATTCTATTAAATATGCAATAAAACACAAAACGGCACCTGTCCATAATAACACAGAAAAACCTTCAAAAAGATGCTTGAGCAATATTTGCCACGCTGGTGTTTTCTTTGCTGGAGTTAGTGAATTTGGACCATCACGGAGCAAAAACTGTTTTGCTTGTGCACTCGTTAGTCCTTTTTCTAGGTTAGTTTGATACCTCGCACATAAATCTTTCAGAGGTAGTTTGTGATCATCGAGCTCAATTTCTTTCTTCAAGTTATCCAACTTTGTTGAAGATTTGTGATGTTCTGGCTTTTGGGCCGCTGGAACCCCCAAAGAATCCATTTTTAAAAACTTATTGACGAAAACTTTTAATTAAAAATTATTCATATTTACACAAAATCTAGAATTGACTATCTTGTTTTCGTCCATTGAGGCGAGTAAGCCTCTAACCGGAGACTAAAGAGGAAATTTTGAAATATCATAATAAAGCACAAGTGCTACACCAGCTTTATTATCATAAATTGGAGGACTAAACACTTGATGAGCATCGTATCCCGTTCGAAGCTGTGGGAACACAAGAGTTCACTGAAACATTTTAAAATATTGGTTTCAATATAATTATATTGTGTGACGTGAAAGTTATTGTTATAACGTTATCTGAGTGTTATAAAGACAATCTGAAAGTTGATTTATAATTTTGTGAAAGATCACAACGATAGAGATGCTGTTAAATCTTACTCAACAGAGCCCACCACATAACTTCTTTCTCTTGGACACTCATTTTGATTTGATTTTCTGAAACAATAAGAAAGTTTCATTTATTGTGACTACAACTTACAATACATTTACATTTTATAGGTTGGTCCCAGAAACTCAAAGTCAGTGTTAAATTTGACAAGCAAATTTAAATTTCCTGTTAAATTGAACACTGAAATAATGGAAGGTCACAGAACATATACAAAACACCAATTTATACTTAAAATTATTTCCTGGAGGGAATGCAGGGATTCAGAAGAGTGGAATAACCGGAATAATTTAAAAATATTCCACGACTCTAGTCACTCGTAATTTTTTCAAATAACATGATATTTATAAAAGTAAGATACCGGAAATAGGATTTCTGCTGTTCATTTTCTACGTGTCATCTCCTTGTTTTGTGTCTTTTGTAAAATTGAGAGAGTAATAATAACACTAATAACATTTATTTCATTATATTTTACGTTTTTCATATTTTTTTAAAAAAAAATCTTTTTAATTTAAAGTTACATGAATTCTAATAAAATGCAACACTATTTTATAAAAAGTTTGGGTGACAATAATAAGCCTTAGTGAACGTAATTAGAGTTACATTTCGAGTTTTCTGTGAAAGCGTAAAATTTAATAATTTAGCGTAGGCATAAAGAGGAATAATTGTTAAACAAATGGATGCCTCTCCATTTTAACATGAAAGTGAAACGCATAAATCACAAATAGTTACAAAAGAATTCTAAAATCGATCGATTCCACTCAAAAATAAAATGAATCCAAACATTTAATTAAAATGAAGTACTTAATTTTAAGATAAAATGTAGTTATTTGTTTTGCTTACTTTAAATGAAATAACTCATTTCAAGATAAAGTAAAATGTAGATCCGCTCAGTGTTTCGGTTCATTATTTTCAATAATGAACCTTTATAATTTGAATTGAAAATAATGTACCTTTGGGATCTTCACAAAAAATGTAGATGTGTTCAGTATTTCTTCTTTTATTTACTTTAATGAAATAACTTATTTTGAGATAAAGTAAAATGTAGGTACGTTGCGTTCACTGTTTCTTTTTTCATACACATCTGTGTGTATGTAAAATGATTAGCAAAAAGTAACATTCTGAAGTCAATGTTATAGTAATTTTGTTCGTTTAAAAATAAATTTTGTTTTTTTGCCAAAATTAAAGTCAAGGTGCACAAACTGTCTAGGAACTACGAAAAAATAATAACTTCTTGAAAAACAAAACAAAAAAACAACATTAAATAATATATTAAAGATCTACAACATAACTACAATTCTTAATTATTACAAGAGGCACTTTTTATGTAATTTTTTAAGAAAACATCACAAGTACCTATTACTAAGTAGTAGCAGAATAATATTTTTAGGGTCTTAAAATATATTTGAAACTAAAGCAAAGAATATCGAGCAGAACATTTTTACTTGTGGGTAAAACTATAATAAAAAGTAATTTATTTATTTAATCGATAACACAAAATAAGATCCCTTATCAAAGAAAATGACTTCATTCAATTCTGAAACAACGCATTTCGTTTAAATCTTAATCAAATTAAACTTTTGAACTATGAACTGTAGAGCACTTGATAAAGCCGCCACGGGGACTTGGTTGGCCAAAAGTGGCCAAATCAGCTTACTCTATAAACTTAATAAATGTCCATACCATGTTTCAAAGAAATAGGAAGGCTTTAGAAAGTTATTGTCGTACAAACGGACTAACAAACTAAAATTCGTGGAGTAAAAACTAGACCTTCATTTTGTTCGCCAATAATTTTATAAAAATATTTTTTAAATTTATTTTATTTTTAAGAGCAGTTTAGGAAATCACCCTATTTTTACAACTAGGTTAAATAAATAACATCCAGTTTAGGAAATCACCCTATTTTTACAACTAGGTTAAATAAATAACATCAACTGAATAAGTTTTCTCCAAACACAAAAAACAACATGCGGTTTCCCTGAACAGACCTGATGTATTCAACGGGATAAAGTCGTTGGCTGATCACAACACAATTTGTTAGGTTCTCTTATAGATTATGTGTGACGGATAATAAGATGACAGTAGGCACTTTAATACATGAGTCAACAATAAAACACCTAATAGTTTGCATGTTTGTGTCATATATATGTGTCATTCTTTTGAAAAAAAAAAAATCAAAAATTTTCGCAATAACAAAACAATGTATAAAACGTTTTCGTTTCCTTTTTAAAACTACTGGTACATATTCCGATGCTATAATACTATAGAGCAGAGGTTCATAAACTGGGGGGGCGGCGTGAGGGCAAGCCAAGGGGGGGGGACCAGTTGAAATATTATAATGTAGTTGAAATATATGTACACAATTTTTTTTACAAAGGTAATTTTATTGAACACGATGTTTAGAAAATTTGAATGAGATAGCATTCAGCTACACATTAGCGTTTTGAATGGGATAGCATTCAGCAACACATTAGCGTTTTGATTGAGATAGTATTCAGCAACACCCATACCCATTCATAAATTATAATGTAAAGGGTAGGGGAGCGTGGGATGCTTTCATTTCAAGAAAAGGGGGCGCGGTACCAAAAAGTTTGGGAACCCCTGATATAGAGCAATGTTAAAGATGAAGTAGCGAGATAGAATTACAAACAAAGTGCGCGGAGGAGAACTTTCAGAACAAAAAGAGATCAATTGATAGGATATAAATTAGGACATGAGGGATTGTTAAACCAGACTATCGAATCTGGAAGAGGAAAATCTGTTCTCGAAAGAGTACTGACAAGTTACACCTCCCAAATAGTTAA
The DNA here is from genome assembly GCA_012654025.1 of Pachypsylla venusta. Classification (NCBI taxonomy): domain Eukaryota; kingdom Metazoa; phylum Arthropoda; class Insecta; order Hemiptera; family Aphalaridae; genus Pachypsylla; species Pachypsylla venusta. The sequence continues at coordinate 11,827,775 of CM022885.1, forward strand.
CAATGTGCGATGAGAATGAAAAAATTACTTTTACGATGACTTAAAACGGGAACCTAATACACTGGATAACAATGGAATTGTACGAGGGGACTATTGAGTAACCAGTTCGTCTTTTCCAGTCGGATTAAAACAGTATTAGATAGATAAATCAAATTGAAAATTTTATATTTAACTAGGGGAGGTAGCGAAGTAAGGCAAAAGTACGTAAAGCAAGAACTCTATAAGTCTCCTCTTAAAAAAAGTTTAAATTAAAAAAAAAAAAAAAAAAAAAAGNATAAAAAAAAAAAAAAAAAAAAATGAAATGTTATTGATAATAAATAATAAACCAAAAATAATATGACATGTAGTATAATACGCTCGTTTGCAGAAAGAGTGCGATAAATGGATATATAACGTTTTCGAGTTATGGGTATCAACGAAAAGCTCTAATGAAGCGCTATCTAGTGGTGAAATCAAAAATGAACTATCGAACAAAAAAAAAAAAAAAANAAAAAAACGAAAAAAAAAAAAAAAAAAATATAGAAAAATTATTTGAGACAAACTGTTTTCAATATTGCTAGATCGTTTCAAAATCAGCTAGCGTCATGTTAGCTCTCTCTCTCTCTCTCTTTTAAGTTTTATTGTGATATTTGATAAAAGTGCTCTGTTTTTGGAAAAATCAGGCAAGGTTTCTTTATCATTTTTATAATCAGAACGTGTCGTTTATCACATTCTTTCCATAAAAGATTCGTCTTAGTTTTTTCATTAATTTGGGATTAAAACGTTTCATAATCAATTGTAACATTATTCCCGAAAAACAAAACTCTATAAAACTCGGAATTTTGTAGCAAGAATGTGATATTTGCAACTCTCTTCCGTTTTTTGCAAATTTCAACCAGAAACCTGTCATCAGTAGCAAAAAACCAAAGATACAGTTAAAGTTAAGAAAATTGTTTTTTTTCTGATATAAATTTATTTAATTTACATTTTTAATTTATTTATAAGTACCTAATACCTAAAACGATTTGAGTTTGTAACTCAAATCGTTCCAAAGTTATTCTAAAATCAAAGTTAAAAATCGCTCTCCTGGAAAATGACCAAAACTCAAAAGTTACACTCTTTCTGCAAATGAGCGAATAATGGAGTGTCCCAAAGAAACATTTAATCTTTTGAGCGACGTATACTAGAGTTCAAATAAAGACTATTTCGCTTAATGAGCATGGGTCTGGAAATACACACACTACGTGCAACAGGGCTGGCCAAAAAAAGTTAAATTTAAATCTTTGAATAACATGTTAATTATAAGTGTTAAAAAATATTAACTTTTAATATTTTTTATTAAAAAATATGGAAGTTGGTAAGTGTTTTGTTTTAATTTATTTAAAAGTTAAGGCCCCTGTACATGGTAAGATAAAAAGTCCTTTTTCAAAAGAAACTAGCATTCCTTGTTATCCCTTGATAACTGAAAAATGGTCAAATTTAGTAGAACTGAGTAGATCAATAGTGTGTAGAGTTTACTATTAAACATACCGCTCCATGCATAACAAAACATACACAATGCGCACTCACTTGAACTTCGGGGCCTCAATTGAGAGTTTGGATCACGTTTGTTCAAAGAAAAAGATTATTAACCCTTGAGACCCTCCATAACTCTGTCCCTGTACATGATAGGATAATAAGACCTTTTTCAAAAGAAAGTAAAAGTTTAATAATGGGAATAATTGTTTACCCCAATCCAAATACCAAATTTTCAAGACCAGTTATGAAAAATTTACAATTTACACAAAAAAAGAATTATGGAATGTCCTTTCATAGTACTTTCATCAGTCGGAATTTTTTACCAATCTAAATAATATCTAAATAATTTCTTGGAGTTATTTTGGTGCTCACTGCAGCATTGTAGGATTTTCCCAATATCTATCCTTATCCAATTTCTTTGATTTTTTCAACTTAACTTCTAAACCACAGTATCAAATAATTGCCCTTGTTGTTACGCGACCCCGGGTTTCCCGCGTGCAAGACTAGTGCAGTGGCCCCTGAACCATAGGAGCTAGTTACCACTCTAAATATAACTTCTTAAGAATACAAAGCAGTTGATTTGAAAATTTAACGTTTTGAATTAATTGTACTTAAGCCCAGGGTCAAATTTTAGACGGATACGCTAATAAAAATGAACGATAAGCAAATAATACAACAAATAAAATAGGAGGTCCCCCTGGTTACGCCCGCATTTGAAAATCCAATATTGTTAGACGTTTTATATGGTCGAATTAAAATATTTATTTTCACATTACTACACTGTACCTCATTATAGTTTTAAATTATTTTGAGGTTAATTATGAATTTTGAATAAAAACGCAAAAGGAAAATAATACACGAGTAAAAATAAAAAAAGAGAGCCTTGATGTGTTTTGTAATTCATTCAGTGCCTGACTGACTCATGACTCACTTCATGTTTCACTCGTTAAAAAAATAAGCATAACTCATAGGTTTTTATTTTATTTCTTAAAAAAAGAAAAAAAAAATCTTTTATATATTCCATTTCAAAGGGGTCATGAAATTTCCGCGCCATGTTATATTCGAAACCGCAAACTTCAGACCAAGAGTCAATTCTTTTAAAATTCAGTCACGGAGATCGTCTAGATAGGCGTTTTTTGTTTATCTTGTTTAAAAAAAGACCTTTTTATTTCCAGGTAAACATAATGTTTTTAGATAGATAGCTAGATGTTAGGTGATAAAAAATTCACATCAGTCCAAAAGTGTAGTACTTGTAGTATACTACATCGTAGATGAATCAAGAAGTTCTCATGTTTTAAGACAGGTACCAATAATTGATGAATTTAAACCTTGTTATATTACCTCTCAAACAACATCACTCAAAGTTTCAAACAAATTAATTACGTAGTTTTCATTTGGCCGTGATTTATCTCTAATGTGTCTGTTGTATTTTTATACAATTGAAAAAGAACATTATCGATCAGTCGGAATTCCATGAACTTGGCTACGACTTGCTACCACACCCACTTTATTCACTTGATCTAGCTCCCTGTTATATGGGGAGGTTATTGTCAAGGGGTATTTTCAGGAATTTGCCAAATCATCTGTTTGGAAAGGATAGAGGGATAATTTTTTAGTCCTAAAAGAAGATTATATTGAAAAATTAATATGAAAACATATAAATGACCTCTCTCTTTCATTCCCAACAGAGGCACTTATTGATCTGGTCTCGTATATACGCAAAATAGACTTTTTGTGCTTTTAGTGTTTTATGAAACTTAAGTTTAATGAATTGAAATTTAACGAGTAACAGTAATTAAAAAGTGCATAGCAAGTATTTCATAAAGTTTCAAACTCTTTAAACTATAATATTCTGCGGTTTTCATCAAAACATAATCCCAAAGTTTCTTAATGAATATCGGGTGAAATGAGAGCTATAACGTTTAAAGCTATCAATATGGTTATTTTTTAGATATTGGTTCGTGCCACTTTGTCTATGGATTTTTGTATACTAAATTAATGATTATAGATCGCCAAGTTATGCCAACCCTAACACATAAATTTGCTCTTATTTCACAAATAAAACAAAGTTGCTTTAAAATGATTTAAAGAGTGTTTTTTTTTTTTTTTTTTTTTTTTTTTTTTTTTTTTTTTTTTTTTTTTNTTTTTTTTTTTTTTTTTTTTTTTTTAATTAGAGTAAACTTATTACAACCCCAAGAACAAGGTCCAATGTGGTGGCCAACATCATTCAGGTTATTGCTAAAATAAGTGCAAATTTATAAGGAAAAGGGGCTAAACATTAAATTAGTTTTTTTTTTTTTCAAAAACTAGAATTTTATAAAGAAAAAAAAAGAGGGTAATTTTAGGTACATGAAAGTTTCGTTTAAAATTGTTCTGAACCTATATCAGAAATTAAAAAAAAAACATATTGAGACTTTATACCGTTTCAAATTATAACTGTATAGATCTTTTTTGATCACCCTATATACTTGTAAGGAGTTTTAATTAATGCATCACTGGCTTATGGGGGGGTTCCAAGGGCGGCATTTCAAGCGAAGTGGCAAACTACTCGCTTTTTGGATACCTCAAACAGGTGCCAACATAATGATTGCCTCAGCATATCGGAGAGACGGAGACCGATGCATAGATATTTGTTTAATTTCATGTACCTGGAAAATATTGGTAAGAAAAAAGTTCTCCCCAAAAGAAAATCGATATTGAGTTCAAAATACATTTTTAAAGGGAAATGGATCTAAAAAGTTTTCTTAAATTTTATCTCTTGGGAAATATAATTTTAATATCAGCACCACGTGGCAATTAATGTGAGACAAGAAGTTTTCTCCTTTGAAAAAAGAACCGTCGTTATTTTTACTTTGCAAAATTTCATCTGTAAGTATTATATTGTACTTCTACTCGTATTTTTATGTTATAACTTCCACTCTACGCTACGGTGTTCTCAAAACTTGATAGGTGTAGCCTATTATTCAATGATAAACTCATGTTACTCATGCACATTTAAAAGGAGCTTTCTAACTCCCATATCAGTATAACCATCTTACTAATATCATAAATAAAGAAATATGTTTGTTGGTTTTTCCTTCTTTCACGAAGCAGCAGAGAAATATTTTTCAAGTGACTACTTATATCCCACACCGAAAAGCAGCCAGGTGCCTAAGATACTTAGTCCCCCGAAGAAACCTGATCGTAATACAATAAGCTTTACACTGCCCTAAAATGTAAACACTTCCACAATATGTCTCCATGTATTGAAAACCGATTTCGAAGAATTCAATTTCGAGTTGATAGTGACGTTTTACTAAAAAACTAATAAAAGAATCTTACCCTTTGTATGATATTTGGTAACCAAACTTTTGATTAAACTAAACTTAAACTTTAGGTAACTAAAAAGTGGTAACTGAAATAATAAGAAAAAAATAATCACAATTTTCTATTACCAAAAACGGTGGAAAAGATGTTCCTTTGATGGCCGATCAGAGGAAAGAGATTAAGTTCAAAAATGTTTCTCACAAGTTTATACATGATGACTTTATTGTACAATAAAAGTATCATGAAATTTGACGAGAAATCAAGTTCAAACTAATCTGATACGTGCTATGACTAATTAAGCCAACTGTCCGTTTTCTGTTTAATACAAAGGAAATCTTTCATATTGAATATATATTTTATTTTCAAACGAACTAAAGGATCCTTAGAAAAATCCAAAACGATAAGAAAATGTTTTAATGGCCTTAAAATTTAGTGGTAATACAAAATATAAAAAGTTAGCTTAAAAAATCAATCAAAAAGCCAAAAACGTAGTTTTTGGCTTTTTGATTATATTCTTTTATGTTGGTGTTACGCAATTAATTTATTTTTTTTATATTTTTTCGGTCGTTACGTGAATTGAAAAATAGCATAAATTATTTTAAGGTAGAAATAAATATTTGAACAAATTCAAACTCTTTCTTGAAGAGAAAGAGAGACGAAAAATATGATAAAATTCTTCGTATCAGAATTAGGTCAAATCATATATTTTTCCAATAAAATCTTGTTTTTTTAAAAAAAAAAAAAAAAAATACGTATAGGTATGTGTAATATATATCTTTTACACTAATTTTAAAATTGAAATAATCAAAAATTAAAGTATGATAAATAATTCTACCTTAACAAATTTTGGAAAATTGTTAAAAAATATTTTACAGTTTTTTCCTTTTTGAATTATTTTTCAAAAAAAAAAAAAATCAAGAGAAAGAAAGTACACAATTTTACTTCACTGGCAAAAAGCTGAGTCCAACACGAACTAAGGGAAAACCCGATGCCGGCTTTAACACATACGAAAATATTCATCAGAAACATTGCATGGGGTTATTTTTAGAGATTTTTTCTTTTTTCTTGCGCTTGCGTTATGATATTATCATTCCTGTAGATTTTTCGTATAGGCAAACGCTCACTTTTGACTCACGAGAAAAATAACAATAAAAACAAAAAGATCTAGATTGAACTAGCGAACTGAAAAAGAAAACGACGCAGGCGTAATCACATATTATTGATTTTGAAAATGGCATGAAATCTTTATTAATTTATAACAGATATTTTTAATAGGTGTTTTAAATTAAATTCATATTAAATAAATAAATAGATAATATCTAGAACGTCAATAGATGATGAGACCAGTTGAGTATTTCCTACAAAACTTCACTTAGAAAATCATCACCCTTAATTGTCCGCTTCTCTAATTGAGAAGCTTCCTTCCAATTTTTTGACGTACGATGTCATGCACACTGCATGTTAAATAAAATACCAGGGGTTCACAATTTTCCCAATGTAACGGTTTTTACTTCATCTCCCTTATACAAAAAAAACTTCGATGTCGTTTTTAAGTTTGGACATTTTCAACCAAATTCTTGTTATTAAAGTAAGCCATTAAGAACTCAGCAATCCTAAAGACTATTAATCATATATCATATACAATTACTATATTATTTATTGTATTTACTATACTACAAATCCTATAGAATTAATATATCCTGTCAAGTTCGGTCCTTATTTTGAACGTAAATTATTATCTTTATTTAGCATTGTTTCTTTTGCTTACATTTGAAGTTCAATTCAGTGTCAAATCGACACTGATAAAATGTTTACGAACGACAGTTATTTTTAAATGTAACGCCACGAGAAGCCAAGTACATTATTTGTGTTTTTACTCAAATCTAAATGAATGAAAGTAGGTATCAAAAACTTACAACCTCGCTTCAACACTGAACAAGTTCCATATTATATCCTGTGTCAGTTTTATATCATTCACAATTCCTTTGCAGAATTGTGCATGGAGATTCCAGAAATTCTGTCACTTCGGTAAGATCGAACTGTGGCCTCTAAGCGGTCAATAATGTGGAGTTAATAGGGGTGGGGGTGATTTTGTTCAATTCCAAGAGATGTACCACTCGGTAAAAAAAATGTGAACGACATTTGATATTTTGTTGGTAGTGATGGTCTTCGGTTGCAATTTAAATTCCAAGTTGTCCTGGAACGTAGTCCCAACCATCGTCATGAGGACAAAAAAAAATAGACTCTCGAGTGTAAGGTTACCACTAGGCGAGGTTAATGCCTGAGGCATTTTCTACCACTTAACCATGAGAGTAGTCAAAATCCCTCGCTCTCCTGTTTACCAGGCGAGCGCTTAATCACTATGCTATCGATGCAGGTGAGGACAGATGAATGAGTGTATCTGCATATTCGCCTTTATTTTAAGATTCCATTTAACGAGAGACAATTATACGAATCAACTCGAAGATCCTATGTTTGTGAAAAGAAAAACGCTTTAATCATTGTTAATAAAAGTAGTATTTTTTAAAAAATATATGTAACAAAAGGAACTTGACAAAAAATATAATACAAACAATAATTTATTTAAATCCTATTATATATTCATTAAATTTAATTTAACATTAATTAGAATATAATATTCATTTTTTTACTTTCTTTTACCCATACTGTATATGTTGCTGTTTGAAGATACCTATATTGGCTGTATGGCAAAGCTCCCCGAAGAGCAGCCAATGCCTAAAAAAAAAAAAAAATAAAAAAAATACCCATATTGTGTAATAGGAAAACAAATCGGCTGGAGTGAAAAAGGATACTCATTTCATTCTTGTGTCTAATCTAAAATGACAATCAGTCTGGAATTAAGATTACAATTTATGGACAAACAAATTTTCCAAAACAATAGCATCGTTAATGAAATACATAATTTCTTTAAAAGGAAAATACTGACGAAGTATAATATATAACCATAGTTATCTGGAAAACAACAAAAGTGGTAAGGCGATGATAAAACTTATGAAATTTCGGTGATATTTTTTTTTTTTGGTTACTAACTGGAGATGGGAGCATACCAAATTTTCCAAAACAATAGCATCGTTAATGAAATACATAATTTCTTTAAAAGGAAAATACTGACGAACGAGATGCTACTGACGAAGTATAATACATATACATAACCATAGTTATCTGGAAAACAAAAAAAAGTGGTAAGGCAATGATAAAACTTACGAAATTTCGGTGATATTTTTTTTTGAAGAGGGGAGCATACCTAAATTGAAATACTAATAGACTTGTAAATAAAATATGACGAGCTATTTAAAATGGCGTCTATCTCCAAAGAAACACAAATCGAAAAACGCATATAAATTCTGATCTAACTCACTGAGATACTCAAATATTGTACCAAGCGTTATTGTATGTTTCAATAAATAAATGTATATGAACTAGTGTAGTAACGTTGAAAAATCAAAAATTACTAGTCCCCTTATAGAGATAGCAACAAAATACATTTGTGTGCCCCTTAATGCAATGGGTTCATGTACAGCTCAAAAATACAGATTATTAGGTTGAGTAGATAATTTAAGTGAAACAGAGGGCTTCCTTGGCGTATTATTTTATTAGATGACTTCTAATTCAGCGCTCTTCTAACACAACACATATTTTGTTTTAAACTATGAAGAAACATGGCCATGCCATTCTCGTAAAGGCGATTGATTAATTTTATCAAAAAATTCAAAACAATTTTGTTTAGTGTACCAGTAACGTTCAGTCAAAGGAATTCATTTCGACCAATTTTCCGTGTTCTTTTTATTATTTTAATCAAATTCTATTTTAATTTTGTTAAGAACAAGGCGGTGCCACATTCGAATCAGGTAAAAGAAAGTCATGTGAAGATCACACTATTTTTTGTAATTAAATTAATAAAAGAGCCAAAAAGAAAAATATGAGTGCATTTCATAAAATTATCTGAAAATTTTTAATCAACTTTCTTTTTGTAAAAGAGAAAAATGAACATGCGGTGATTCAAGGTTGTAAATATTTTTTTTTTTTAAATTAAAATGAAATCAAATAAAAAAATGGTTACTGATTTTTTCAAGACTACAAATGGATATTAGATTTTAAACATTTCATTTGATTGTAGCATATACCTTACAGACTTTTCTGTGTGGGATAAAAATAGCCTTCTTTCCTATAGGAGAAAAATTAAATAATCCCTATGCAAAAAATCACGTCATTTCGTTGCTCCTTGAAAGGTAGACAAACCAACAAGCATTTTTTAATTAAAAAAATAGAAGTCTGTTTAAAAAAAGAAGACAAAATTTTAGAAGTAATAACATTCCCAAATCAATTCAATTTATTTCCTTTAATATTTCAAACTTGAAAGAGTTAAGGACAAGACGGTACCACGATAGAGGAAAGTCTTGTGAATATCGCAATAGATTTTTTTAATGCCGAATTTTATTATTTTCAGTGATAAAATGAAAATTGTAAATTGAATTTAATTGAGTTTAACTCAAACAATAATGATAATTTTCTGTTATTTCCAATTAAGTGGCACCATCGTGTTCAGTAGTAACCAGATGTAAAAGGTTGCAGTTTTAAATAATTTCTTGTTTGCTACTAAATCTGTCATCTTACATTTATATTCTTAGACTTAGAGACTTATAATTGACATGGGCCTCTATAACCATGTCAAATAAAGACTGTAATATTATAAATATACATATTTTTCTCAAGTCAATGTAGGACCAAAAAGAAAGTTGTAAATTTAAGTACTGCCCCTCTCCCCTGGGGAAGGTCGAATCGAGTTCACAAACTCAATATTTCTTTCCGAGGAAATGTCATCATGCAAAATAATACAATTTTTTTAATCGAATGAAATTTTATTCACAGGAACTTATAAATAAACACTCTTTTATCTTTTCCCTTAATGATTACATTTCCTCGGAACTACATACCATTTTATCAGGAAAATTCAAACGAGAGCAAAACATTAGAAAAAATCGATCGGTATTTTGTCACTGGCATCTTTTAAATGGACTTGTATGTATTTGTTTATAACTACTTTGATGTAACAAAAATATGTTTTACTTCATACTAGTATGTCTAAATAAAATGCACTCATAAAATTTAGAAGTTGGTAGATACCTATATAAGATTATTATTTTTACATTTTTATATATAAAATGATTTTTAATCTGTATGTTGGTAACTCTGAAAACTGACTAAATAAAATACAAATATTCGAAAATGGCAACATAAAAAAAGCTTTGGTATTAAACATAAAAATGGCATACAATAAAATTACCAATCAACTCAAAATTAGATCGACTGAAATTCAATAGAGGATCTTCAGAAAGATTTTTTTCTTCTTCTTTCTATGTCAAAGAAGAATTCATATAAAAGAAAATATTATATACTTATAATGCTACTAAAGATCAGAAAAAAACAAAAACAAAGTAGCAGTGGTTGAAAGTCAAGATATTCATTAGTTTGTCAAAATGAATAATTTAGTAAACTAATTAAAGATATATTATTTAGAATGTCTGTAGTTATTATGAAATATAAATCTCAAAAAATAATTTTGTATCAATTACTAATAAATATTGAAGCACGAGAGCTATCGTCTGTTACGGCATCTTCAAGTGAACTCTTGAAGATGTCGTCGTAGTAGTAGAAGTATTAGCAGTAGTTATATCATATTATGTCGATTCACTATTCCCTGCTGTTGGAATTTTGTACCCTCAGTAGGGTCCAGTCACAGGTATTGTGGCGTTTACTAGACCTGCATTATGTTTGATTCTAGTCATTTAAAGAAGCATCTCGAGCAGATCAACTGATAGGTGCTCCTCAGCAAAAACAAATATTATGACAAAGGAAGTGAAAAATATATGGTATGTTGCTGGTAGAGATGGTCTTTGGTTGGAGTACGTATAAACTTTAAGATGTCTTAAGACCGCTGAGACCTAGATCGAACCATCATGAGGACATGGAGATGTCCTCACGAAAGAGGTCTTGACGGAATTTTCAATTGTAGTTGATACAAAAATATTTTTTGAGATTTACAGTTTACTCAAGTTAATCTCCTGCATAAACATTAGGAAAAAATGCGTTTGAAAGTTATGTGAGAGGGAATATGTATTGCTCAGCCACTTTTAGATTTAAACCTACAAAAACTTATACTAAAGAAAGATCTTTGCATTAGGTAATTTATTTTATAAATAAAAAGAAAACAAACAAACATTTGTGAGATAAAAATCATCAAAGAAAACAAACACAAAATAGTAAAAATTGGGCTTTGTGAAATTTTGTACAAAAAATATTTTGTATAATAAAAATTGCAATAAAACTATGCAAAAACACAATTATTGTAAAATATTTATAAAATCTTATCAAAACAAAATAGACCAGTAAAATTATACCCAATAAAGGTTAAAGTTAAAATTTGACAAGAAAAAGTTTAGTTTGTTCATAATTAGGTATCTTTTTGCAATAACCTAAAATGTTATTTTGGGGGCATTTCAGACTAAAATTCTTTGTTTTTTTTTTCAGGACTAATCCGAAAGTCTTTCTTGAAGGATTTATCACAAGAGTACGGTGAAATTTAAATCTATCAAGGATGTCAACATGAATCATTTAAACTAATGATATCAGAACTGAATTGACAACAAATTATAAAATAACACTAAACTTCTAACTTGCATGTAAAACCATAAAATTGAAATTTGTGATAATAAAATTTTTATGAGCTAAAATACATTTCACGTCAAAATTTCAACTTAAGTCGACATCCTACTGGTCTAAATATATTTTAGTGGCAGTGAAGTTTTCAAAATTTATTTTCATTAATTTAGGAAATTTGCACAAGACGTTTTTTTAAAAAAAATATATATATATTTAAATAAAGAATAAGAAGAATAATAGGCATGTTGTCGAATAGAGAACAATTTTGCAATAATAAAACATGAATCTTAAATAGATTTGTCTTACATGATCCGATGAGTGTGTTACAGATCGATCCCTCCTTTAAGAGATTTTTTTTTAAAAAAAAAAAAAAAAAAAATCGTAAATTCTCAAGAGATATGTAAAAACGTTTTTCAAAGTTGAGTGGGATACCAAGTTAATTAAAACCAAAAATAAAATACTCTCTTGAGAAAATCATAAAAAATATTATTATTGTTCCCTCTCTCGCTCTGTTGATGTTTTCAGGAGAGGATAAAATTAATTATAGTGTTTGCTCTGCCTTAATTGGTGTTATTTTCATCAATATAAACAGTTTAGCATACGAATTCTAATTTCAATATTTATCAGAATTCTTGAATTTGTGGAATTTTCGGATATTTAAAGCTGTTTATTTTGTGTTGCTTTGAACACTATAAAAATTGAATTGAGCTACAACTTAGACTATTCTAGTATTTCTGTTAACTGTAAATCTCATTCAATTATAATGGCCACCATTCCAGGAGTTCGAAAGTTATCGTGGTACAAATAGACAAACAGAGAGACGTTTAAAAAACAATCGTGGACTTCGTTCGGTCAATTATTCTCGTATGCTATATCTTGTGTGAATTTTAACATAATTTTTTTATTGACACATATTAGTGTTATTACTTCTATGATAGATCTCTTCAAATTGTTATTTTAAATCAAAAACAAATTCGAGCATTTACGCAATGAATACCATTTTTTGGGTATCATTCGAGACAAAAATTAATAAAACTTTATATGATCATTTACAAAGAATTAAAACTAATTAAACGTGACAATTATAAATCATTTAATTTACTAACTTAATTTTCCTAAAATTTATTTAATCTTCAGTTGATTTTTTGTTTACATAATTACAATAAAAAAATTACAAAAAACGGTAACTTACCAAAAAATATATATTTGGTTTTTTAAAATATAAAAAATATAACCCTTCTGAATTTCCTACGAGAACTTGCCAAAACTTTGAACTCATTTATGTAATAACTCACTTTTTAGAGTCAATAAAGTGACAATCTGTTTTCATCTTAAGGTTTTTTATAATCCTCAATAAAGAACAGATTTATAGATAGGAGTTATCCTTAATAGATTAAAAATCACCACAATTGAGAAAAGATTTTAAACAGCGTATAAAAATAAAAGAATATTGCACTGATAGAAAAGCAGAATTTCACTTTGTGAAAAATTGCTATTTGCAAGTCTTGGGAAATATAACTGTTGAATCAAACCTTTGATGGCTGATCGAGATAGGTCCAAATATGGTCACCATACTAAATTTTGGTAGGTCCAAATATGATCCCCATACTAAATTTTGATGTAAATTGGTCAAATGGTTTAGGCACTAGGTTGCAGTCAATTTTCGGTTGAATTGTATAAAACGACATTTATATGAAAGTGTAATTATACACTTTCATATAAATGTCGCAGTCCATTACGATAATCCGCCGTTTTTCAAAAAGTCTAGTTAGCTGATCTTTGCGACAAACATATTAAAGAAAATAATAATCTGAGTTACTACAACAAACAAGCTTGTTTTGACCTAAAAGTGATATAATAGAAACACACATTCTGCTCGTCAGTAATTGTTTAAAAATATCTTAATCCAATCTACATCAGAAAATAAATTAAGTGAACAAGGAATAATAACAAATGTAAATAAAATAGTCTACATTAGATGGTAACATCTATGTATATTGTATATGTATTTGAGATCGTAAGAACTTTTTTTTTATAAATTTAAACAAATCCAAAATAATGAATGGGCAAATTAGATTCAGTAGGTCTACAAGTGTGTTTAGTGATCAAGTTTTTCAGATATAAAGAAAAAAGAAATACACAAGAAAAAATATGGTGTTATCTGACCAGTTGATCCAAAGAATCTGAACAGTACACAGTATTCGTCATTAAACAAACACATGTGACATAAGAAGGGTTATATTTTAACTCGAAGATAAAAGAAGAATAAATTAAAAATTGAATTAATAATATAAAGCACAGAATAATCATCTGTGCAGTATAAAAAGATCACAGAATTTTCATTGAATTTCCTAAAAAAGAAAAAAAAAAACATTTTCTATTTTTTTAAAAATATTTGTCGTTGTTTTTGTAAACAAATAATTATGATACAATGACAGTATCTCTATACTATCTTTGAATAGTCGAATTCAGTAGGAATGGTACATAGAACATCTTACTTTCCAAAAGTAATGACGCCGCAGATTGTACCTGAAAATGAGAAGATACAAACGAATTTATTACTATGTAGAAATTGTAGAATGACAATGTTTATTTATATGTAACAAAAATTGTCTTATGAAACAAATGAAACATATTAAAAATAAAGAAGAGACAAGGAAGTCAGGAGTGGGTTATGAAACATTTGGGGTAAAAAAAACAACACATAAGGACGGCAACCATATAAACATTTTAAAAAAAAACATGAATCTATAAATTGGATGAACGGTTGATTTCAATTGAAACACCGCTACTGCTATAACAATATTCCTCTTTGTACTTGTGTAAATTTCAGAATGTACATAATGTGTAGAACCAACTGATGTGGCCAACATAATGAAACATAATTTAAAAACTCATTTTGTTGTAGTTTCTCTAAAAAAGAACTGTTCTTTGCATTTCTATATTCACGTTTGGAAAAATTGTAGACATAGATTGCTATGAGGCTAACTTAAAAGTTTCGATGACACTCGGCTGGAACTGTGATGGAGTTCACTCCAGGCCTTTGGTTGGAACTCGAATTGCATTCGCTCCAGGTTGGATGAAGTAACCTTATTGATGGACAAGTTAAGTATTTTTATAGGCTTTGATGAAGTAGACAAACAAATATAATTGTCTAGATATCACGTAAATGTGTAACTACACTTATATACAATATCGCACTCACCTCAGGCAGTCTTACAAGTAAATCATGAAATCGATTTGGCTGTTGAGGGAAGGTGTGCTCCACAAAAGTTTTCAAACATGTCATGTATCTCTCCTGGATGATTTCTAGTTCACTAGAATTCCCCCTTGTAGCTGCAAAAAAAAAAAAAAAAAATCATTCAGAACTTTATCCAGAAAACAAAAAGTATAATACGGGTAATCATATTATAGAATTTTCAAAGATAGAGATTTTAATTTTGTTATTCCAAACACGGAGGAAGTTGATTGGCACTGATTCAGAGTTCATTAGCACCATTTATGTCAACAGACGCACTTATTTAAACTAATTTTCGACCTCTACCCTGGGGTACAAAAAAATCCTTCCACCTTCGATTTTTTTTATTTTATTAAGAGAGGGATACTGATGATCTTATAAGAACCGTTAGAACATATTAAAAATTAATGAACTAACGAAAGTTTTGTCAAAAAGAATAAGATAAACGAGTAAGAAACTGAAAAACTGGTAGAACTTTTTTTTAAATCACTATAAACTCTCGCAAATTTGTAAAATTAATTTAAAAAAAGTTGTACAGTTATACACTTCCATATGAATGTCGCAGTACTTCAAAATAATCTGTTATTCAATTTTTGAATTTTTCACGTATCGAAACTTAAAACGTTAAATTTTCAGTTTTCTAATTTTTCGTGTTTGATACTGTCTGCGAGAACAAAACCATTGCTTTTCAAACCGAGGAGTTTACTACAAATTAGAAAGAACCTTGTCTTAATTAATTTAGCAGTAGGTACTTACGTGGGTTTAACATAATAATCACTTTTAAACAAACATATTCTTCCATTCGTAACTTAATTTTACGGAACATTAGGGTAACATGAGTAATTTTTTCAACCATCAGTCCTACATCTTGTCTCAGTTGATCCATGGTAATAGGGCGTCCCATCATTGATGTAAGACACGTTTGAAGAGTACATAGGTTATTCGAAACCTGAAATAGAAAGAAAAAAAAACATTATTAGTTATATCTTTTCAGAAAATGAAACTACAATAACATGTATTGCAGATAGTAGAGAAGATATTTTATTTATTATTATTTTATCATAAACTAGCAAGCTCTCGCAACTTCATATGCGTCATTTTCCGAATTTCTTTTGGTCAATTCTTCTTGTTTTTTTTCTATGCAAATAGTGGATAAATCTGCCATAGCTAGCATACGAATCAAGATACATGTATTTTTTTCATATGTCTTTACGTTCAGACTGTTTAATTTAAACCCTAAAATGATTTATTGTTTGGCGATATCTCGCTTTCAGCTAGAGATTCGATGCTTTTCTTTTTGCATACCTACATTGTAAGAGGCACCTGTGTTCCAAATGTCGAGTTCCTATAATTTGTCATGTTGGAGATACCGCCAAACTTAGTTTTACTTCTTTAGAAGTATAGATGACCAATATTGAGCATAAAGAACAATCACTTTTTGTGAAAAAAACAAATAAATAGTCATTTCATTAGTTCGCAAAACCACAAATTGAATAACTAGAAAGAAAGAAAGGAATTTATTTGTGTTAAAGCTAATGCTTTGTCACAATGCACTTCCCCATGTTATTACTAAATTTGCTGTCTTCGCTTGGATTCGAACCAACAGCCTGCTGGTTACGAATCCGTCATTCTTACCAACTGAGCTACTGAGGCTGCAAATTGAATAACTACTTGTCTAAAGAGTTGATGGAGACTAACTAATTTTAGTCCCTCAAATGTGATTATATTAGCGCATTGAACAGTGAAAATCACCTCAAATAATAATAAGGCTTCTGAAGGCAAGTTAAGCTAATGACCAGAAGACCTCACTCTGTTAAACTGACCATATATTTGTCCCCGATGAACGAAGTGCCCGAATTATATATTATTTTCCTACCGGCTGAAGGTTCATTTCTTTGAATTGGCCCATATAACAGATTGTGGTGCAAAGAAACAAAATCGAACAGGACCTCACTACTATAGGTCAATATGATTAAAAAATATTATTTACCTCTTGAGTAAAGTGAGCTTCTGTGCCGTCAGTACTTGTACTGGTTAACTTATGGTGACCATGAATTGCCTGGTAAGCACTTGTAGTCAGTACCAAAAGTTCGTGCCATTTGTGAGTTAGGAGACGAGTATGAACCTGTTAAAACAAATTATATTTTAATTAAAAAAGGTAACAACGAAATATAATAATATCAGCTCAGGTGGATTCAGGCCGTGATAATATTACCTCCAAGTAACATCTCATAATCACAAATATGATCTATTTTTTAGAGAGTAAAATTTTTGGTTCTTCATGAGTTCTGAACCTATATTTTTTTTGAACTTATAATTTTACTATCAAATTTTGGATTAGATGCCTATCTGTTTGAGATAGGTTAAGACCGTTTTAATTATCTATTATACTTAAGAAAATGGGTAAATGTTAAATGAATTACCAAGAAAAAAATGTGATCTGGACTGTATGGAACTCTTCATGTGCGAATGTGACTTGAGCGATTATTTTATTTGTTTCACTTACGACTCTTTCTCTGTTAAGTAGAATCCAAAGACAATTTGTTAAAATTACGTAAGATCTAAAAAATAAATGTTATTTTGAACTACGTATATTATTACACGGAATAACACTAAATATTATCTCCTTGTGCTGCATGAACATGACTTACCTCCACAGGAAGTTCTAGATAAAAAGGCAATCTCTTCGTCCATTGCACAAGTTTGTAAACAATGGAATCCCCAATTTGCATTAGCTTTTCAGAGAGATCTGATTTATGGTTTAAGAGATCATCTAAATTCTGAAACACAATACAATAGAAATCAGTTAACATTAGGAAAAAACAAAAACAAAATTTGTTCCTTTGTGCTTAGTGCATTTGTGTAAAAAAAAAAGTCTGGCGGATTGAAATCCGATCTTATGTCATATGTGAAGATGAAATACTTTTAATCTAAATAAAAATCACAAAAATTTAGAAGTTTGAAGTTATTAAGTCCAAATGTTTCACTTTTCTTAAAGATATTATTTTTTCTGAAGTCAGTTGATTTTTCATTGGATACATTTTTATGGGGGCTTTTAAATACCCATTTTTTTCTGTATTGACCCGAAACAATCAGCTCAGTTGATTAAGCATGAGCGTTTCGACACGAGAGTTGAAGCCCAAAATAATAACGATTTATTCAAAAATTGAATATTTCTATCATTAAGACAACGTTTCTCACGTTAAAACAAATACAATTCTTTATTTTTACTTTATTGGATTTCCTGAAATTAACTCGAATTCATATTGTTCGGATAATGTAAATTATTATTTAGCTTTTTAATGTAAGAGTAATCTTTTTGTATCTCTGGCCCTTTTTGTTTATGAAATAGCTTGAATTAATAACAACATAAATAAGTTCTTTTTTACAGATATAACCAAAAAGGTTTGGGTAACGTAAAAATATCACAAAAACTTACTCTCAAGGTTGCAATGTCCTGAAACTCATCACAGTCGACTAATCCTTGAATCATTGACAGAGTTGCATCTAAAGATAAATTCCTATCTCGTGACGAACTCACGGTATTGTCTAATCGTTGTCTTAAATGCACAATCTAAAAAATAAAGTAAAAAAATATTCTTAAAATGGTTAAAAATTGTTTTCGAAATTAACCGTCTAAAGGTGAGTTTACACAAAACATGCATTGTTCGCAAACAGTGTTTGCATACAATTGCAAGCAAGATGGGTGAGCGGTGTTAACCGCACACGTCAAACATTGTTTGGTGCGGGGAACATTGTCTAAGGTAAGCATGGGCGTAGGAACGGGGGGAGCAGCTGCCCCCCCCCCTAGAATTTTCCAAAAGTATGTAGCACGGAAGGGGCAACTTAGATTTACACTAGATAAAATGATTTTTGGAAGCAAAAAAGTCATCAAGTACCGAAATAGGATAAATGCCACATTTTGTCCCTGATCCAACAGCCCACTGTGAACAATCAAAAAAATTCACAAACGTTATGAACGTATAGTTTCCATCTGTTTTTTTTTTTTTTTTTGTTTTTTTGTTTTTCGGCTTTCCGTCTATTTTTCATTGTAAAACCAATATTATTTTCCTTGTAACAGTAGTTCCTTGAGTACGTCAGAATAGGTATATCTAACGTGTTGATATCTATGAAGAGGTGCTTACTGTTTAACTCTGATCGACATATTCTATGTATTCTATTAATGTATTCCTCAGTTAAAGTCTCTTTCGTACTTTTTTGGTCAATTGATCTAGCTTGCTGATATCCCAGTTATTTATAAAGATCTCGTCCATTCATTGACTCAATCAATCCTCCTTCTCCTAGTTGAATTTCGCCGGTTTGGCACTTTCCTTTATCGATATTTATCACCTTGCATTTGCCAAGCCCAAACTAAATACATATATCCCTGGAGAACTGTTCCACTATTCCGACTAGTTCTTTCAGTTGATCATGGGATACCGCGTAAAGTTTCAAGTCATCCATGTATATAACTGGTGTGAGATGGTGTGTTTCACTTGGTTGTTTAAGGTGTATCCTATTTTCGTTCTATTGAACATTTTGGAAAGCGGACTCAAAGAATCTCCCTGGTTATAGATGCTTGTTTTGTCGTTAGGAGTATGTTGGCGTTCAAGGATTGCATCATTTGGTGAAGGCATTCCATCAATATGGGGTAGACTTTGTATAGTTGCAAGACCTTAATCTTAATTTACCATTGATGGGGTACGCTGTCATAAGAATTCTGGTAATCCACGTAACAACAAGATAGTTTTTTGGTTTTCTTTTTGACTTCTCTGATTATTAGGTACTGAGTCTATGATAAGTTGCTCTTTACATCCTTTAGCGCCCTTCCGGCATCCTTTCAGTTCCTCACGCATTATATTTTGGTTTTCTTCATGTTTGTTTAGAGATGAGTAAGACATGCTGTCATGATCTTATAGATAGTCAGCAAGCACGTGATTGGCCTATACTTCAGGGGATCTCTGGTGAACTTGCCTTTTGGTAGTAGATATGTTTTGCCTTCCATTATAAATGGAGGAATCTGGTCTGGGTTTTTAATGAATTCATTGATAAACTGAGTTAGCTTGATGTGAGTGTTAGTTATTTTTTTATACCAATAGTTGCGAATTTTATCACTGCCAGGGCTTTTCTAATTATGACTTTTCATGATTATTTCTTTTAGTACTTCTTCTGATACCGCTGGTTCTGTCATAGATGTTATATTGGTATTTTCTTCTTCTTCTCTCTTCATCCAGCTAGTTTCAAGATCACATGGCGTCTCTCGGTTCCATATTGATTCCCAATATTCTGTAATTTGTTCTTCATTGGGTATGTCTGCAGACCCATCTTCATTCGTTGTTTTTGTCTTAATCTTTCTATAAATTTTTTTCTCGTTGTTCTGAAAATCGCTGTTTTCTTATTTTCTCCCATCACATTTCGTATACCTCTTTAGTTTGGAACTGAACACAGATAACTTTTGTTGCAAGGTGTCTAAGGAGTCTTGTGGTACAGTATTGGGGCTATCTATTGGTGTATAGATTTTATATTTCTCAAATATTTTGTTCACCTTTTTCATCAACTTATTACCCATATTTCCATTTCATTTTTTATTTTAACTTTATTAATTAGTCTCTTCTTCCACGCTGGCGGTTTGATTCACAATAGCTGCTGTTAATACACCAGGTCGTGCAGATTAGTATATGTTTGAATGTTGAGGAATTCACGTATTACATGTATGTTTAACGTATCAACAGTTTTGGCAAACTTGATTGATGATTTCTGTTTTGGAATATGCGGGCTTTTAGGTGGATCCATTCCTTTGTATTTAATTTGAGTTGTAGACAACAAGTCCTTGAGTTGAAGAGTTATCTCATCGTTGGCGTTTATTCGGTCATTGGTTGATTCTATTCTCGTTTCGATATTTTCTGTAACTTCTTGAGTGTCAATAACACTTATGTTGTCACTTTGAGTTTCTACCATTGTGTTGTTTTGGTTGGTATCAGATTTCCAACTTTTCGCGCACTTCTCTTTTGATTGTCTCTAGAGTTCATCGGTTAAAAGTTTGTTGTTGACAATGGTTTGTCTTTGATCTGCAATTCTTTGTTCAGTAACCGTAACATTGGGGTATTCTACAACAAACGCTTGGTGTAGTTTTAGGCGGAAAGCTGTTGACTCTGTTTCAGGTCGTGTGATATAGTAATATATGCGCATGATGTATGTGTTAATATCTTGGGTCCACTTCATACGCACTCGTTTTCTTCCTGCTAAGGTGGTCTCAGGTAATAAGACACTGCCTAACTAAGAAGCTCTCCTAGCAGTCACAGTCCTTCTGGATGTATTTTGACTGTTATCATTTGTGCCGGCATTTTGATTGTTTTCGGTTACCCCGGTCGCAGTCTGTCGCATTCTTATTGTCTCCCTGCGGACACCCCCAGGAGGTAGCGTTTATCCGAGGTCTTAATAAAAATCGTTTTTTCTCCATTGGGAGATCGCAGTTGATGTTCATATGGTATTAAAATGTTACCACACTATTTCCTGGGACGTTACTGATACTTGTAACTATCCAGGGATCATCAACCACTTGCTCGGGCCCTCCCCACTAACTTAATCATCAGTTACACCTGGGGGTTTATTATTAAATAAGTAACGAATTACTTTATCGACCACCCCCTCCCTCCCGACATGAAGATCTCAGACCCCCCCCCTAGGCCAGATGCTGGCTACGCCCTTGAAGGTAAGTGCTATTCTCCTGAAGCTGAGAATATTCCAAATCACAAAATAAAATTAATATTTATTTCGAACCATGAAAATTTTGATCATTTCGGAGAACTATATACATAAATGCAAATTATATCACGAAACAGAGAACTGTGATTGAGGGTATGCTCAATGAGTAGATGTGGAAAATAATTTGGAATAACAGAAGAAGAAGAAGAAGAAGAAGAAGAAGAAGAAGAAAAAGGGAAAAGAAAGATAAAACTGGCAGGACATCTACTCAGGTAGGATGAATGATTTAAAATTGTTTTCTGGGAATAATCTTAGCAAAAAGATCTGAAGGAGATTCAGATTTCAAAGATAAAATCTCGTGAATTTACTTTCAATGGTTAGGGGACTGTGGCTCTCTCAACAAGGCGTTTGTAGTTGATGCTGATGTTTTATAGGGGGTAACTTACTTCGCCAGGATTAGTAAGCGCAGTCTTAAGTATAGTTCCATTAACGAGATGCTGTGATATACCATGTTCTGGGGACGACATAGTAACATTCTTCACGGGCGGTTGTAATTGTTTTTCTTGTTTTACTTGACCATTACGTGCAGTTTTTTTATGTTTTTTATATTTAACCTGTAAAAAAAAACCAAATAAATTTGATTTTAATTGTATGGCTCGTGGTCTCCCCTAAAAATGGAATTTACAATCAAGTATTGGACTATCAAAAATTCTAGAGAACACAATTTTCCTTGGAAGACAAAAATTGGAAGAAATCAAGAAAAAAAAAAGATTTTTCAAAATGTTTTTTTCTTTCCGAGAAAATAAAAATCTTTGAGTAACTCTCAGGACCAAGTGTTGCCATTACAAGATTTTCGTCTCCTCCACTACATTTTTGTGGTTGTACCTAATAACTGTAACGCATGAGACTGAGTTCTCACGGCGCTATACAATTACGAAATCGAGATTTCCAAAGTTCTGGAAATCAATAATAACCCCGTCAATAATTGGGACTCCTGGTACAATTGAATTCCAGTGGGATGACGACTATACCAGAGCAGCTATTGGGAAAAAAATCTCTGGTTCTGGTGAAGATCGCAAATGATATTCCTATAATGATAGTGAAAGATTTTCTTAAAACAAAACAACAGCTTACTTTATATAAATTGTATACAGCACCCGAATTTCTACCACCAGGCATTCTATCTTCTCGCACAGCTGAAAAAGAAATAAAATGAATAATTAGTGAAAGCGTCTACTTATTTGTTACTGTGATCCGGTTGTATTTTTGTATGTGACGAAATACAGTCAGATTCCTTCATGAATCGTTAATATGAACGATAATATGCGAGAGAGATAGAGAGAGAGGGGGGGGGGAGCAATGTATGAGATAGATGTGATTCGCATGTGACACAATTTCACGAGTCGCATACGAGTGCTATTTAAAATGAAAAAAAATATGCAAACGAGTTGATCAATGTAGGAGATAAAAGTGCATACCCAATTGGATAAAATTAGAGATAATCAGATTTTCCCGATTTTGGGGATCCAGTTCTCAGTCAAAACAATGCCGCTGTTACAACTCTAAATACAGAGGGAATCAAAACACATTAATTTTTTTTCTATTATTTAGAGTCTTCTTCAAGGCGCCCGGACAAAGTTTCAAATTAACCTCGGTATACTATATTAATTTTATGTGCGATTTTTTTCTTAAGCTATTTTTGTTTTGGTATCAAATTTGTAGTTTAAATTCCAATTCTTTGGATCATGGTAAATACAGGTCGCTTCTTTCCAGTGATTCCTTGCTATTTAAGTAATTATTACCTTGCAAAACCATGCCTTGTTCTATACATTTTTTAAATCTGCAATACTGGCATCGATTTCTTTGTGCTTTTGTAATCTCGCAAACGCCATCCGCAACACAAGTATAAACCCGTCGGTTTTGTACAGTTCTCTTGAAAAAGCCTTTGCATCTGAAAAACAATAAAAATCAAATAATTTCAAACAAACAGAAAAAAATCTAAAAATATTTCACATTGTAAATACAAATATTGAAAAAGAGTGCCTTCCCACTTTCGCGAGTAAGATATACAAGTAATAACTAAAACCTTCAAATAATACTCAAGTGGAAATCATCGCTAAGGAAAGCTAGAACAGAATCCAGTAAATCGCTTTCCGAGAAAATTCCAAGTAGGTGGAGAAAAAAATATTAAGACGTTCTACTTTCGACTCAATGTTGTTTCGAAAACAAAATGGGGGCATATACACCTACATAGATTTGAATATAGGCGAATAATTTATTACAAATTAAAACTCCTTATTTTCCGTTATTCTAACTTTGAAAATAATATTCTAAAAAGGAATAGACGGCCTACGTTCGATAACATTGTTTCTATTTACATATATAATATATATTAATAAATTCTAATTATTTTACCCGCGGCCTTACGTTGCATTTGCGTGGTAAGACTGTTAAACGAGATTAATATTTTGCCTTCAAGTTGATGAAGGAAAGAAGTCCTTATTTTGTCAGTTGGTTTGGTTATAAAGTGATCAATAACTAAGATCTAACTAGGTTTTGAGAATCGAACAACGGTCAAAACAAAATAACAATAGCACTCTGTTGAAATTAATGGTTTCATAATTAGTAGCATTGTACATCATCACAAAATAGCAACAATAACAGTTACACATCGAGGCCAGAATATCCTACAAGGGGCATTGACTGACAGAATGACCTTGCGGTCTTCATTCTCATCAATCGTTTTCACTGTATATAATTCTTACTCACCCCTCACATGTGATGATTCCATAGTGAAGTCCCGTGGCTTTGTCCTCACAGATCATGCATATCATGGGCTGGTCATCTTCCTCATGCTCCTCGGTATGCCCCACTTTGTTGTTGCTGTTGCTGACAAGCTCGCCGTTGTTTTTGATGAATGACGATGATGATGACGAAGAAGATGAAGATTGCAACCAAAGTGGCGACAAATTAGACGAAGATGCACTAGAAGTTAAATTAAGAGCAGTCATTTGCTGAGATGCTGGTAACTGAGAGAGATCTCCGGCCCACAACCTTTCCATGTTGAGAGTGGCCGGGTATTGTTGAGATTGCTGTTGGTGATTATTGACGGAAGATATATTGCGAGCATTGAGATGATGATGATTATCTTGGCCGAGGTTGAGCAGTAACTGTGCCGCTGATTCCTCATTGTTCACATTGCTACTTGAAGTTGACGACTGAGAAGATGTAGACCAACTTGAGGTGGAGGCCGCTGCTAGAAAGTGTTGTTGGGGTTGTTGAGGGCTGTGTTCTTGGTTAGGTTGGGACCAGATCATAGTCCGCACTCCTCCCGCTTCTCCCATAATGACAGTGGGTGTAGACCGTATAATGCTGGCAGGTCTCTGCTGAGGAGAAGGAGGCGGTTTCATTTCACAGAAATTATTCACACCTCCTATGAGTTCTGGACGCACACCATTTATCCTACAAGCAGTAACCACCGAGGAAGCTACTGTCGATGAGGCGGATGAACCCCAAAACGTTCGTGGCGATGACACTACGCTCTGGGTCTGTGTAATGTTGGGACATGTTACTGTGCATGGTGACGAAACCAATCCCGGACTCGAAGTAACCACAGATTCTCGTCTCATCTGAAGGTGGGACGGCATTTCTTCCTTCACTCCATTCACGCGACACCAAGAAGCAGGAACTACAACAGACTCTCTTTCTCTCCTCTCTATGACGCCTCCTCCATCGTAAACTCCGTTGTTGATCTCTGTTTTCAGTGAATGCTCCTCTACTTTTAACATTGGTGATTCCTCAGTCATTTCGTGTAAAGCTGAGTCAGGGGAGGTGGTCCTAAAAGAACGAAGAAAAAAAAAACAATCTGCCATTAAACTGCTTCATAAAATCAAATTATATATTTACAGCAATATATAACTTTCCTAATTTTCCTTAATTTTATTTTTTCCGTCTCCAGTTCCACAAAAAATCTCTCTATCTATTTATTTACTTATTCCTTCGGGAAGACATGATATGAATGACCATGTGAAATAAAGAGTATCTTAATAAATAAATAACACCAATTGTAGGAGCAGCCTTTGGAAACATTTTATGTTTAGAACTATGAGTTTAATTGAGGTATAGCTACTCACTTGTCCTCAGGTTTCTGAGCACCCCACTAAACAGCAAAGAACATGTGGCGACTCCGAGCGTAGTACTGACCACGCTCGACGTTAATTTCAATGATCAGATATGACGGGAAATCAAACACTTGTATTCGATAATAATTATTATTTTTTCTTAATTATTGCAACTTTTTGATTCATTACAATGATGTCTTTTATTTCTATTTTTTTTTTTTTTTTTTTTTTTTTTTTTTTTTTTTTTTNTTTTTTTTTTTTTTTTTTTTTTTTTTTTTTTTAATGAAAATGCTAAAGATCCCGAACATTATTTATAAAATAATAATTATAATAATAAAAAAATACCTTTCGGTTGTAGCACAAGGGCTGGGACTAACAGGTACTCTGGGATCAATTTTTGACGAAGGTGAAGCTGGAGCTAATACGTCTGGGGAAGAAGTACTAGTATCTGCCACACTTTCACCTGGAAAAAAGTGCAATTATATCATTTTATTATTAGTTTCCTCAAGAATGAACTTCAGCATTTAATTAAGTTTAGAAGGTTTTTTTTTCTTAACTTTCCAAAAGGGTAAAATTCGCTGACCTTCCCAGCTAGCTGTGTCCACTTGTGCTAACAGAGAAAATGTAAAATAATATAGTTACACATCGTTCCCACAAGCACGAAGTTTTTTTGCCGAAATTTTCTGACGACGGAAAAAAAATCTTGTTACTGGCATACGTGACGGGAAAAAGAACGCTCGACGATCCGGTGGCATTTATAATTCAATGGAGATGTTCCCAACGTACCTTTGTCTTTCCTTTCAGACTTCAGTACGCTTTGAGATTTGTGAAGAAAGTACCTACCTATTCATTATTTTGTAATTATGAAGGTTTTTTTCAAGTGGGAATACAACAACCGTCCGAGACGATTTTTCGTTGACGAAAAATCGTCTCGGACTGTAATGAGATGAAAGTATAGTAATGAGTTGAAAGTATAGTAATATTTCGCCTCCATTTAAGGCATGAGTGTATGGTGATAGTTTGTCTACACGTGATGTGGATGAAAGTATCTGAGCGCACGGCAGTGCGCCAGGCCAAGTTCCGGAAAGCACCAGTGTATCTTTACACGAACAATTCACCAGGTCATTGAAATTTTGAACATACATTCCGTAGTATAGTACAATACTACAGGATAAACTTCAAAATTAATGTTAACCCGGGTAGGAGATAGGTAATTTCAAAGTTTGCACTTTTGGATACTCACTGACTGACTGATTGACTCACTGATCATCACAAGTTTCAGGCACTTCCCGTATACCTAGAGCGCTGAAATTTTGCATGAAGTTAGTAATTGACATCCACGTAAGGAGAAAAATCCGAAAAATTGAACTTTTTAACTGTAAGTGCTCCAAAACGGTGTCGCTTTAGGGAAGACAGTACAACGTATTTTAATGTAGTTTTAACTGATAAAACACTGAAATCTTGCACAAAGTTAGATATTTACATGCAATATAGCAGGAAATAATTTATATTTGAACTCTTTCACTGCAAGTGCTCCAAAACGGTTCCGCTTTAGGGAAGGAGATGGTCGAAAACTAGAATAAACTTGTAGGACGCTGAAATCTTGCATGGAAAAATAAATATATTCACTCTTTTACTACCAGTGGTCCAAAACGGTTCCGCTTCAGGGAAGAAAATGAACGGAAAATAGCTTCAACTGCTAAAACTCTGAAATCTTGCATGAAGTTAGAGGGACTTAAAATTCAATTAAACCCGCAAATGTCAAAATTGAAACTCGTCAATTCTCAGTGCTTTGACTTCAGGCAAGAAGATACACTATAAATATTGCTGTTTTTATTTGCGTTGTAGTGTATATTACTTTATCAATACTT
>CM022885.1:11856981-11887029 GCA_012654025.1 Pachypsylla venusta
ACAAAACGTTATCTATGACACCAACAAACAGTTAACTTTGACAAAACGTTATCCCTGGCACCAACAGTTAACTTTTACAAAACGTTATCTATGACACCAACAAACAGTTAACTTTGACAAAACGTTATCTATGACACCAACAGTTAACTTTGACAAAACGTTATCTATGACACCAACAAACAGTTAACTTTGACAAAACGTTATCCCTGGCACCAACAGTTAACTTTTACAAAACGTTATCTATGACACCAACAAACAGTTAACTTTGACAAAACGTTATCTCTGACACCAACAGTTAACTTTGACAAAACGTTATCTATGACACCAACAAACAGTTAACTTTGACAAAACGTTATCTATGACACTACCAGTTAACTTTGACAAAACGTTATCTTAAAATAACTATCAAACATTCGGAAAAGGTAGATAAACACATTCTCTTATTTATCGATGGGGTCTTATTTATAGACAGGGAATTTGATATTGTTTGGTCTATAGATTATGTAGGTAGTTTGAAATGTACTGATTTTTTTAATTCCCCCTTATCTATACAAAATTGTGCAATTCAGCATGCGTGTATCTGCGAGCATAGATTACAGCCTTGATAGTGTAGAGGCTTCCCAGATTTATGAGTACATAGATACGTCAGTAGGAGTGCGTACTAAACTATTTCCGGACTAAAATATCTCTCAAGAGAGTTTATAGTAGGCTTTATGATTTCTCCAAATTCCTATGGATGAGTAGACAGCAGTACCAATACCAACATGTGCAACGATATTAAGTATACGTTTACTACAGAAACAGTTAGTTCACAATAAGTAACTGTAAACCGTTACATTATTCTCATACTGGGTATCTATTCTATTCTATTGTGTTTGTTTTATATTAAAATCGCCCACTCAAGGTCAATTCTAGTGCTTCGTGATCAGTTTCTCTTTAACTGAAGACATTCGTGATAAATCGTAAAGTTTCTAGTCGCTGAATTAAATTACGATGAATGAATCATTATGATTTTAAAACATAGACAAAATAAAAATATTATTGGGAACAAATCTCGCACAGATTATGACTTTGTAGAGAGTGAGTAAAAAGTATCCCTCAGAAGGCCTAAGTTCTTCCAATCCGCGAGTATTTATGATTTGCTAATTTGAGATTGTAAGAAGCTACCTGACGGTGACATCCCTAATATAACTTCTCACAATCCACGTGACCCGATAATATATTATTATGTTTATGTTGTACTGATCTAATGTAATTGGCATGGTTCTGGGGCCAATGTCAATTATTAATTAGCCTCCAATATTTGAAGACAAAAGACTTAGGCAAAAAACAACAAATTACGAGTATTTAGAATTACAGTCTCATATATCTGGTACTAATATCAATATTGATTGAATATCTATAGCGCCAAAACATTGCGGAATTTCTTTCTTTCAATTTTGCACGATTACAAAACTGCACGAAATTTGGTAGTCCAAAAGCAAATATTGCAAATGTTAAGCTCTCTTTTTTTTAAAAAATAAAAAGTTAGTTTCCGTGATCGAATGTGCAATACACTCGGAGCTCGGAGGTATCGGGTTTGATTTGAATCCTCAAATAAGTAGATTATGTTACCAGCGCGCATTACGAAAAAAAATATAATTTATAACACAGTGACATTAATGATTATAAAAAATATCTTGTATTGCTATGATGCCGAGTAAATTTGATATACATATAACAACACAAAGAACTGTTCTTTATTTTATTTTTTTTTAAAAAAATTAAATGGTTTTTTTAACAAAAAATTCTCTTCCTTAATAAACTCTATTTACAAAAATTAACTCCCAATTTTTAGGTTCAAGGAACATTTAGCAGAATGTTCCAAAATATTTGCAAAAATTCCCCAAGAATCTATTTGCAATGGTGAGTACTTACCGTCACTACTGCACCGTGAATCTACTTTTCGCCGTTTCAGCTTCAAATCTTGAAACAAGCTCATGGCGAGTACTTACCGTCACGACTGCACCGAGAATCTACTTTTCGCCGTTTCAGCTTCAAATCTTGAAACAAGCTCATGGTGAGTACTTACCATCACTACTGCACCGAGAATCTACTTTTCGCCGTTTCAGTTTCAAATCTTGAAACAAGCTCATGGTGAGTACTTACCGTCACTACTGCACTGTGAATTTACTATTCGCCGTTTCAGTTTCAAATCTTGAAACAAGCTCATGGGAGTACTTACCGTCACTATTGTACTGTGAATTTACTATTCGCCGTTTCAGTTTCAAATCTTGAAACAAGTTCATGGTGAGTACTTACCGTCACTACTGCACTGTGAATTTACTATTCGCCGTTTCAGTTTCAAATCTTGAAACAAGCTCATGGGAGTACTTACCGTCACTATTGTACTGTGAATTTACTATTCGCCGTTTCAGTTTCAACTCTTGAAACAAGCTCATGGGAGTACTTACCGTCACTATTGTACTGTGAATTTACTTTTCGCCGTTTCAGTTTCAAATCTTGAAACAAGCTCATGGGAGTACTTACCGTCACTACTGCACCGTGAATCTACTTTTCGCCGTTTCAGTTTCAAATCTTGAAACAAGCTCATGGTATCAAAATCACACGGGGTTCTCGTCAGGGTCATAATTCCTGAAATCATATTAAAAATATTTTATTAGAATGCATCTTTTTCATTTGAATAGAAAGGTATATGATTATGACACAAAACACATATTAATTTGTTCTGCTGCTCTGAACATATTAAGAGTATAACTGCAATGTACAACTGATTCACTGACCGATACGCATGCCACTGTGTCCCTTGTTGTTTATCGTAATCAGGGGAAACAGTTTCAGTGGGAAATCCTCCGATACTATTTTCCGAGATTAAAATTCAGAAAAATCAATCATGACTTAGTAGAAGTCATAAGAAATAAGCATAATTTATCATTCAATACTAAATTCAGCAGAGTTTGAAATGTTTAAATTTTGTCTTTGGGTCCGTTACGGAATGTAGAGGGGACAATTTAGCAGCCCACTGCCCAGGCGTAGCGCACCTAAAACTTTCATTCAGAGGAGGACTTTTTTTTGGGGTGGGGCTATCCATCTAATTTTAGAGATGAATCGGTGAGGAATCTATTTTGACCTAAATACCAGGTGCACGATTTTCTTTGCAAAGTCACAGGTAAAATCAAAATCTACATTTTTGAGGGAAAAACCAAACATAGAATCAATTAGGTAGGTATACGCCGTTATGCAGTTCAGTTGTTTATCCGCAATAATGTCACATTAGTAAAAGATTAATCATTTATAATTGAGTGAGATTCTCGTATCAGAATCACTTTGGAAACAGATCCCGTATACATTTTTGTTAGAGAAATTTCTTTAGAAAACAAATTTATTGCTAATTGAAATGACAATATACATCAAATGAGAAGGATGCCCTTGATTAAAGTTTTTAATTTCTCTAACTCTAACAAAAAACAAAACAATCAATCATGTTTACAAACAAAAATAATATTTCTGTTTAATTTTGGCGACATTTTGAAGGTTTTGTAGAGGAACAAATACGAGTAGATTGGCAACGTAATAACAGTGGGTATACTGACATAACACTTCCAACACATTTGACACCCGTGGAAAATTTTAGCTTTGTGTTAAGAATGTTGATGGTTCAACATTATCATATTAAGTAGTGGTGGCATAATGTGTCACCAACTCAACACCTCTTAGAGACAGAAATTACTTTTGCTTTTGTAAGTCCCCTGTTCTAGTTTTTGGAAAAGATGGAAAAATGCAACTAGAGAAAGATCCAGATAGTCTAGTACAAAAAAAATCGGCAAGAATGTCTAATAGATAATATTAGGAAAGCACACCACAAATAAGCTTTGGCTTTCAGCTTTCGGAACGATAGTTATAATAATTCAATTAGTAAAAACTTAGCCTCCTATTTGTTGAAATCCATACTGCCTGGAGGCAGCTGGTTTGAATACCAACATGGACAATTTTATAGTACCAACACGGGGATGGACACTGTGACAAGTATTAACAACACGCGCACATTTCAGAAGGAAATAAATACGAGCATTTATTTTGCCATATTCACTGCCCTTTGTTTAGAGTAAAGCAATGATAATAACTTTCGCTTCTCAGTTGGAAAGTTAATCATCATCAATAAGCTTACCTTTGAATTTCATATACATAGAAAAATATTCAAATTTCACTCCTTCTAAGAATTCAGTTTGAACTATAAAATTGAGAAGATTTCTTCTGAATTAAAAATCTTACAAAAACATACATTCCATAAAAATAAGAAGATTAAATTAAAACACAGAAAGAAAGTTTAACATTTAAAATATATTTCAAGAAAATTACGAGTAACATTCTTACTGTTTTTTTTTTTTTTTTTTTTTTTGAAGAATCATTTATTTAAACTTAATTTTTATAAAATGACAATGTTTTAAAACTTTTAATGTTCATAAGATTGAATAAAGTATTTGAATGATTCACGTTATTGGGACATATTGGAGGCGAAATCGAACATCAAAGATAAAAGTCCAGTATTAATTATAAACGTATACACAACTTTTACTGTGAATCTATGCACATTTTATTTTACATAAGGAAAGTAGACGAAATATCGATGCTGCCTTTGACGAATGCTCAAGGAACATATTACTATAACAATCACTATGAAATTCCATTTTATTTTTTAAGAACATGCATCACGAAACATAAATATCAATTTTCGGAACTAGAGAACTAAAATCACATCCATAAATTAAAATTAACAGTTGGAAATTTTCATAATTTATAGGTAGATATTATTAGATT
This sequence comes from Pachypsylla venusta, assembly GCA_012654025.1. NCBI lineage: Eukaryota > Metazoa > Arthropoda > Insecta > Hemiptera > Aphalaridae > Pachypsylla > Pachypsylla venusta. The sequence continues at coordinate 11,861,800 of CM022885.1, forward strand.
ATACAAAAATTTACACTTGGTAACATTTTAAACACAAAATTAAGCAAAAATAACAGTAGCAATTAAATTATAGCCATTATGAATATTTAATTGACGATTTAATTTTAAAATATAAGTCTTTAATAAAGTCTTTGTAATTGCGAGTCAATATAACTTAAGTGATCAACTGAACAAAATAAACTAATAAAAACTTAAGGATTAAAATAGTACACTAAATGAATGTTGATTTATTTTTCATTATTGCTAATTTATAATATTCCTCCTTATAAATAAATGAATACCAGTTTGTGGCGTTTTCACTCGTTTTTTAGTTTTTCATACTTAAAAAACGTGATATCTATATTTTCCATTTTCAATTTTAAGAATTAAACTTATCTAAAATACGGTATTTTTTTATTACATTCTATAGATAAACTAGTTTCTCATGTAATAAAATTATGTATTAAAATTTAGTATTATAATATAAAATTAAATAAAAGTAACAGTATTTTTTTTATATATTTTTTTTAAAAAAAAAGTGAATCCGTTTTTGTAACAGGTATAATGCATAACAAGAAGTGGCGTTCAGTTTACTCTTGGGTCGCTCACCCGGGTTTACGTTAGTAGGTCAGTAAGCCCCCACCTTCACATTATTATGCCATTCTGAATAATAATACTTATGGCTTATCACTGAAAATAATACTGCCATTAGATTCATTCTATAGTTCAATGTCTCTCGCCATAGAAAATAAAATATAATATAAAAGATACAAAGTGCCCAAATATTTTTTATAACATATTTGATTTTACAAATTTTAAGGATGATGTACTCTGCTGTTTTTGCATCATAAAAAATATTTGGTAGATACTGAACAAGAATTATTTTCAACGTACAACATTTTCTGTATCGATTGAAATGTTGCTTAGGTCGTACATTCTTTTAAGACAGATTTAAATCTGGGCGAAAATATCTTTAATGTTTTGAGTAAAAAATAAGATCCTAGCGTCTCTTGGACGTTGAACACGCCAGTTCCCGGTCGATCACTGAGGTTGAGCAACGTCCAGCGAGGTTGTACCATGTGAGTGTTCGCGGCCTCCCACGCATACATGTTGGACGAACATACCGACAGACTTTAGATGGAAATACTCGTACATCTCATTCAATAAACCATTTTTTAGTCTATTTGATTCTTAGTAATATTAGATTGATGTAATTAATAAAATATAATAATGGATCTTATCCTAATCCTCGTACCTCGTACCAATACCATGCTATTTTCATAGAGAGAATCATAGCAGAAAAAAACATTGCAACGAGGATGATCAATATGCACATTAATTGCATTATGCACTGATGATTTTTTTTATCAGTATGCTATTGGACCACTGACCGCTATATCTCATAAATACTTGTAGTTTCATATTTTTTATTGACTAATTTACTGTTGATAGGGTAGGCGATAAATGTTTCATCAGATTTCTGTCTTGTCTAAAAATGACTTGTGTTTTTTTGTATCAATACGACTAAGAGGTATGCTTATGTGGTGAAAATATGTATTACACGTTACATAGAGAAGCTCAAAAGGAGGAATTTTGATTTTCTTTGCCTGTACCCAAATCATGACTCGTGACTTTTTTCATAAATACTGAAAAATCAGTTACGAGCCTGTGTATATCTCGCTAGTATGTCAATAAAGAAGAAGAAAAATGCCGGAAAAAGAAATAAGTATAAAATAAAGTCGAACACTATTTGTATGCATAGAAATGTAGGTCGTATGAATTTGTCAAGGATATACGGTCAAATACCCCTCATTATTATTTTTTTCTCTTCTATACAAAATATAGAATAAGAATAAGTATTGGCATGGTGAAAAAAATATACAGGAATATATTTATGAGCAAATTTAAATTATTTTGATGTTTCGTATTATGAAGGTACTTTTCATGACAATAAGTTTAGCATACAGTCCTGATAAAGGATGTATTTACTGCTTAAATGGGTGGAAATATTTTGGTCGATATTATTCAATACTTAGCGTGACAGACTGACATGACAATTAATTACATGCAGGCTCCCTGGTCTAGTGGCTAACACACTGATTTTGCATGCGGGATACCTGGGTTTGAATCCTGACAGAAACGAATGTTTTATTTGGGGATGCACTCAGTCACGTGGGGACAACTAGGTATCTACTTAAGGTGTGAGCAGCGACCAGTGGCAGCATTACAAAAACAAGTATCCTAATTTATTGTAGTGGCCCTTGCAATGTTGGAATACCCACAAAGTTATGTTGTGATACAGAATTTTATGCGTTAACACAAAAACATATTTATTATTCTACTTTTAGACTAGTGTGATACTGTGTACGTGAAAGGGACATAATCTACCCGATTCTGTGCAAAAAAGAAGGGCGCTGGGTTTTACGCGGCATATCGACCTGCATACTACCACAGTTCCAGCAAAAGGCCGTCAAACGCTTTTCCGGTAACTTCTCATATCAAACTACTTCAACAGTTTATTTTAAGAGGAACACGTCTACAACAACAAAAACATGATAATCTCTATTAAATGAAATCTCGTACTTAAGAATGAGATTTTCTACACTAATATTGACCAATGAAATGTAAGTAATTGAAATAGGTAAGTAAATAACAGGTTCTAGCTCAAAATATACTAAAAGAAAGTCAATGGGTCTATTCTGGACTTTGATAAATTGTTACGGCCTTAATCTCAACAAAAAAAACTATCACAGGGATCCACAATCTCAAAATATGAGGGCCTGTCAACAGGAGGGAAAAGGGTGATTTGGGCAAAAGACTGTTCAATAATAAATGAATGCATTTTGGGCAGAGTTGTTTTGCTGTTCATCCAATATGCCATTGCCGACGATTTGTTTTTATCATTTCCCGTCTTTCCAAAAAGACACTGCCGTGAAACAAAAAAAAAAAAATCGTACAAGAAGGACTTTTCTTAAAAAGGAAATCAATGTTCGCTTTGGAATTCCATTTTTCATGAGCAATTGTATTTGCAGCCAGGGAGAAGATGCAAACAAAAAATATCAATATGTACGCACAAGGGTTAAAGCAAATGTCAAAGATAAAAAGATAAAAATCACTTGACATAGAAACAGGTCGTTGCCGTGTTTCGAAATATAGGCATAGGCATTAGGCACATACAGAGTTTATATGTTTGAAGGTTAACCCCTTCTATTTGTCTCCTCAATTTTGTTTTACGTTGAGAGATAATTAGCGTATCTACTAAAATTAGATAACCAAATATGTCCCTTTTTTGCTATGAACAAATTTAATAATCCAGCTTCTGTGATTGACCTTTTCTTATCATGCGCATATCACCAGTTATAGTCGAACAGTAGTCTTATGAAAGAGATGACAGATTCCGATTGTCTGAAGGAAGTGCACCATGAGGCATACTGGCCTAACGAGACACGTGGAAGTTCCTGATGGGCCGGTCGGGACGCAAAAGAAAAGAAAGAAAGAAAGATGGGTACAACAATGAAGAAGAGAGAGAGAGAGAGAGAGAGAGAGAACTCAAGGACCGAAACTTTTAGTGATTTTTCATCTCTGAGAATAGAAACAAAATTTGTAGCGCCAACTTCAGCATACCTATGGATTTTTGTGCATTAAATCCACCATATGCATTATTCCCATATTTTTTACAAATAAATGAAAAATTATGAATGGATGAATATTTCTTCATCTCGTATGCGTTCCGATAGGTTACAAATTATCCGATTTAAAAAGAAATAAAAAAATTGGTGAGCTGTTGTTCGCCTACCCAAAAAGATTAATCAGAAACAAGAGCCACATAGAACGGGCATGAATCTAAGGTGCTTGACATGGCAAATGATGCTCGTTACTTAAGGCTAGGTTCACATGACCGCGCGGTCGTGTAAACAATATGCACTATTTAGATAGCTCTTGTGTCGCACGGTTCGTCGTACCGCGCGGTCATGTGAAAATAGCCTAATGACGCAAATCGTCCCGGGTAATGAACGCAGATATCCTAATTCTAATTTCAAAGGGATGACCTAAAAACCACAAAGGCATAAAAAAAGAATAAGTTAAAATTCCAAATTTTATTTTATGTTTTTAGTATTCACATTATTCCTCAAAAGAATTTAATATCTTATGTTTTACGGTATTTAACTAAGTCAAATATTTTTTTTACCAGACTTCGGCATGTGTGCAGTAGATTAATGATGGAACTAGTCAAATGAACGATAACAAATCCGGCTCGAATAAGGGCAGCAGTGCCTACTAAAAACAATTGTATTCTAATAGCCTGTGTTCTCTATCTCTATCCACAGGATCCAAAAGTTTCATTTTCAGTCTTTGTTCGATTTTCATATCTGCATCTACCACTCTTCACATTACCACAGTCATAGTCAGGGCCGGATTAATATAGTAGCCAAAGATACGGTACAAAGTTACACTGCATGCTTGTCTAAAAATGTTATTTGTTTAAATAAAGAAGTAATTTATAAGATATAATAAATATTTCAATAGTAAGTTATGTTGAGAATATCGTAATTGACGGAAGTGGTCCGTAACTCTACAAAATTCTTCTCTGTGGTCCTAGACGAGAGGTAGACCTAGAAGGATGGATTCATAAACAGGCTAATTTGAACCGACCCTCTAAATGTAGGCCAAAGCGGACCAGTCAAGAGAAACACGTTTGCGCCTGCGAAAGCGCGGGGATGTAACTCAAGAATGAAATTGCGAAAGCGCAGAGGGAATTTTAATGAAATTTATTCATCTGGGATGTAACTCATGAATTAAAAAAAAAAAAAATCATTAAAATCGGATGAACGGTATAAGAGTTATTGTCAGGACCGCTTTACTAACATACTTGACAGGCACTTTTTTGTACGTACATAGGACCTTCAATTTCGAAATGGCTTCAGACCCCGAGTAACTTATTTTCGGCCCTGGTAATACTCACTATCATACATAACATTTCACGAAAGAGAAAGTTGCAAACAAGTTTCTCCAATCTGTATTATGTTTTTGTTGTGTGGCTATTATAAAACTATGTAATGTTCACTGCTATAATCACAACTCAAAGTCAGTACGTACGTTAAAACTTATTTCAGTTTTGTGTGGATTACGGCACAAACTATGATCATGCTTCTATCAATCACGCTTAAGAATTCCCCAAAGGCAGTCAAACTTTGAATTACAAACAACGATTGTGCTTCTACCGATGAAAACATTACGGCACAAACTATGATCATGCTTCTATCACGCTTAATAATTACCCAAAGTCAGTCAAACTTTGAATTACAAACAACGATTGTGTTTCCACCGATGGAAGCATTACGGTACACACTATGATCATGCTTCTTTCACGCTTAATAAGTATTGACTCACAGCCTACGATTGTGCTTCCACCACGCTTAGCTCCTTCCCCAAAGTCAATGTTTCACTTGTGCTTTACTTCCGCAAACTCAAGTATGTACTCACAGTCTACGCTTGTGCTTCCACCACGCTTAGCTCCTTCTCCAAAGACAATGTTTCACTTGTGCTTTACTTCCGCAAACTTAAGTATTAACTCACAGCCTACACTTGTGCTTCCACCACGCTTAGCTCCTTCCTCAAAGTCAATGTTTCACTTATGCTTTACTTCCGCAAACACAAGCATTAACTCACAGCCTACGATTGTGCTTCCACCACGCTTATTACTTCCCCAAGCCAAATTTTGATGCATTATTATTAATTTTTTATTGAACCATTGAGTCATAGACAGAGAGAATTGAACCATTGAGTCATAACTTACGTTTCCATCATGCTTAATACTGACTCAAAGTTTGATTTCTGCGTTTATTACAACCCAGAAGACAGGCATTGGGTCACAACAAATTAGGATTATTATTTTCTCTTGGTTGATAAAAGAAAGAAAAAGAACAAAGAAAAACAAAAGGTAATCCCACAATGTAGCATTCCCAAGAAAGTTCAAAAAAAATTTTTTAGATGAAAGAATTCAAGAAAATTGAAAGTGCAAGGGAAATATTGATTCCAAATCAATCATTACTTTTGTTTCTGCGTAGAATCTTTTTCAGTTATGTTAAGCAAATAAGTGGAACAAAAAATTAAACAAAACAATAATAATCATCATAATCAGAATGCATTACACGCTACAATAGAAGAATGAATGGAGATGGAGAGTAACAAAAAACGACAAAACAAAACAACAAGCGTTCGGTGCGAAGGAAAATCCTTGGCCTAAATCATATTTTAAACCAATGAGAAACACGGTAAAGCAGGGTTCAAGGCAGTTCAACTTCTATAAATCGCGCTATAACACTTCTCTCAATTCACTAAACTCAAGTATATGACATACGGGACGTTTAAATTAAATGAATTCTGCTCGAACATAAAACTCAAGTCATCCTAATGGTGAAACAACAAAAGTGCACCAAAAATAAAATGAAAATCATCAGCAAACATACCTAAAAGTTCCTAATGGCCATTGCTGAAATCTCAATTTGAAATTTTACTTTGTCATTGTAACTTATTTGGTATTTCTGTGTGCGATGAAAAGTAGACTATGTCACTCTTCGGCCCATAAACTATATCTATCCAAAAAACAATTCGAAAAGAGGTAAACTGAGTTAAATTGAAAATTAAATCTGAATATAAAGATTTTTTTATTAGATATTGAATTCATTTTCAAAAAAGATTGTTCATTTTTTTTTTTTTTTGAAGTTACAGAAACATGCAGATACAATTTTATATCATCTTGCGAGGACAATCAACTTTCGTGCTATTTATGCAGTGATGATAAGATATTTACCTACTATCTTCATAGGTATCTATGATCATTTATTGACTTTATTTTTATTCAAGCCAAGTTCTATTCACACTCTTTACTAATATCAGCTTCAGGCGCCATCAATTAAAAAATTTAAATCTTTGCTCTCGCGACTTGGCAAAATATATTGCATGACCGATGCATTTCATAAGGAGATACACATTATACATTGCGAACTCATGCTATATTTGTCAAAGCATATGAGAAACGAACCGTTTGACCGCGCCTGTAGAGATGTATTAAATTAGATTTTTAATAGGTTACGGGGATTCCTCTGATCTAATACTCAGATTGCAATATTTGATGCTCTTAGTGATTGACTTTTCTAATATTACTGGCACAACCATATAATTGTGCGCCCAAAACTCATTAATAATTTTAACACTGACATGGTGTTTCCGCACAAATAGCGGTTGAGTGAATAATTGAATAATTTGTATTAAATCTATAAGAATCGCTCAAATTTAATCTTTCATTCTTGAATTCAATCGACAATGTCATACCAAATTTCTATGTAATCATAACACGTGCTCAAATTTTCAGTTGGACATCATTCATTTTTTTCCGGCGCAGCTAAATAGGTGGTGGATACCTAGAGAGATATGTTCCTCCATTGAGGATACCTGCAGGGACGATCTTTCAATTGCTCATAGTATCTTCTCTGCCCATATCAATGATACGATGACCAGTTCCTGCCTTTCTATTGGTCCCTTTATTTAACAACCTTTAAGATGTTCTTTTTCTTTTTAGCAACAATAAATTGGAAACGTTATGCTGAAGAGGTGATACCTTTCTACATTAGTTCAGTTCACCGGTATATTTCGTCCTCACGATGACCGGTTCTACCCACCAGGACAACCTGAAACGCATACCTTCACAGTTCCAGCCAAGGGCCATCAAAATCTTTTCAGTAAACTCATAGCAATCTGTTTCTACCATTGTAATTAATCATGCATCTATAAATGGGAAGAATGGTTGAGTTTGTGAAAAAAACCGCTACTGCAACAACAACGGGTAAAACGGCTTTCGAGGGAAAAGGGTCAGCTTGAATGAAGAGATCAATAAAACGGATGAAGATTATGTTGAGATTGAATGTGACAAAATGTGAAAACTCTGCTTCTCAAATCTTAAAATAATAATTTTCCCCCCATTATTCTTTTGTTTATTTTAATCGGAGCATTTGTAAACATTGAACTTTGTTTTGACTAATTTACATTTAAATACAGAAATATCCCTCTCTCAATACTATAGCTATATTTCCAATCAAAACAACTATTGTTTGTGGCAACTCGATAGCCAAGTTAGAAGTAAAAATCGTGCCCTTGACAATAAACAACACTAACAAGAGAGACAGTCGGGCGGTATAGCATTTAACCAACAATACCATTTCAGTAACATTCTTATTCCAGTGTATTGTGTATTATCTTACTATTAGACTACTACTATGATGAGGGGGAAATGGAACCCATGGATTATGGTTCGGTCAATGGCGCAATACTATTATTTGACGCATGTAACTTCACACGGCGAAGTGTACATGCACCAGGGATGTATACGTTCGAAAACGAGTCAGATTAAAAATATGTTTTATTTTCCAAATAGTGGTTCTGTGAACTGTAGACCCTACTCACTTAAATGGCCACTATTTGGGACCAGGTGGCCCAAAAACGGAAAAGGAGTTCGAGATTTATCGTGGGCTAGCAGACAAAAAAATCGTTTTAAAACTAGACCTCACTTGGGTCGGTCAATGATTTTTTATTTCAAATTCTCTACAAAAACAACGAAGCTTTATGTTTGTGGTACCTCAGGCTTTTGAGGACAATCCAGTAGCTCTGGCAGATGAAAGTAAAATGTAATGTAATTTATATTATGTGCCTACTAAATTGAGTGCCATATAAACACAAAGAAAACTGAAATTTCATACCAAATCGTTCCGCAGCATAAAAAACATTTTGCTGAAGAAAAGTGCAGATTTGACATATAAACAATAAAGTGAGATATATAAATCAGAATCTGCTGTAATCAGTTAACTCTTAGCGAATTAAATAATTCAAAGCAAATAATTTTAAAAGTAAACTCAGCAGATACCAACATGTCACTGGTATGCACTTGCTCCCTACCACGTGGACTGACTGCAACGAGCATCTCAAAATTCCAATTAAACCTGCCATCTACATTCACACTCTATTAAAAATGTAGGTAATCAATGCTTTATAATAAAACACTGAGCAAACTGCGGTTTCAGTCACCAGTAGTTTCAGATGGATGGAATAATTTCTTTGTGGTACACTCCCGTGAGCGTTTCACTATTTTAAGTATTCATCACAGCTTGACAGGGATTTTTATATCCAAAACTTCAAAAATATCGTGTACTAGGTATGTTTACTCAAAACGCTGCCACTCATTGTTGCCTTATCCTTGACTACTCAGTTGTTCTCACGAGGTTGCGAGAACCCCGTAAATTAAACCCGGTTCTTCCGGATGCAACTCAACTCTGATGAACACTGGACTGCGCAAATTGTCTCCAATAGTTTTAGACAACAGGACCATCATAGTAACCTCTATTTGGAATATTATCTCATCTAGAAAAGTTTATTCATTCATATACTACACGTGTAGTATTGGGGAGTGTCTGTGACAAGGAGTAACCCCTATTAATATATTTTATACGAGAATGAGTTTCCAAATCCAAAATCAAGCATAGCTCTGTCATCGAAATTGTGAGGGTTAAAAGTGGACAGTTAGTTGAACGGCTAAAATTGAAAAAAATCCGGTCTTGTCAGAATATAATCTGTTTGTGGCACTTGTCCATACATATTCAGCACAAGTTGATTGACAAAAATTATAAAGCGTAGAACCCATTAAAACGACTTTTACTATTTTTGTTACAATAAAAATTTGCCAAAACAAGTGCGCGGTCAGCGGTTTCGCTATTCCTTAACTAGATTTTCATTAGGTTTAGTGCTATGAATAGTTAGTTTACATTTACATGAACAAGTTTGCAAATTCAGAAGTAATAACCTACACTGATCACATTCATATATATTTGTTCAGGGGACATTGCGAAGGTCTTTAGAGAAAGCTCGACTCACTCCTCTTCGGCATTGACACAACAGTAATAAAAAAATAACAATTTTATGTTCTTGACATCGGTCGTTGACCAAGTCTTCTGACAATGAATCTGGACTAACAGTAGAAGGTGAACTGAGATTAACCGGAACGAGCTTTTTTAGAGATTCTATCTTTGTGGAAAATGGATGTGCTAGACGAGTTAGATACTCGATACAATCTTTTGAGAGAATATATTATCCCAGTAGTTTAAGAGAATATATTATCCCAGTATTATGATAGTAGATACAATAACTCGTTGGCAGAGAGGCGGATTCTAAACTCAGAGGCGGTTGGTTCAAATCCAAGCAGGGATATAAAATGTAAAATTTAACATTGGGGTTGCGATAGGCATTAGATAGATGAACAAAATTAAATTCCTTTGTTCTTCTAAAAAATATGTTCATAAAAAATAAACTAAAGGATCCCGACCGTAGTGAAAAAACCCGAAACGTATTTTCTCCTTTCTGGTATGGCATGGCTGTAAAAGGAGCATATTTGAATAAGTACATCGAAACCATTCGAAAACAAAAATACTGACGAATGATGAAAAATTGTTCTTTTAGATAAATGGGGGAAAAACCTCCAGATGTCGTTAAGATAATCAAAGGAATTTTTATACCTGTGGCCCATTTCATTACAAATTAATATTACTAGGTTTGCTATAGAAATTACACGGATATCTACAATTCGTACGAGACTAATAAAACGAACTTATAGTTTAATGTCGTAACAAACTTTTTTTGTACACATTCATGATTTAGAGTTGCTTATTTCTACCCAAATTTGGAAACCATTTTCTAGTAAAGTATGATCCATGATTTTGTAATCAGCCACGAGTAATACGAGTATGACTATGGCAAAGTAGAAATAAATCTATACAATTTGGGCCCAATGTGAATTTTTTTTCCTCCCTGACCTTTCTGTAACGGTACCATTTATTTTGATAGGAGAGGTAAATTTTACAGTAAATTAGCAGATACTAATATTGCGATGGTTGACTGAATTTTTACTGCACAGTCAGGGTGATTGTTAACATTTTAATGTTCAAGAACAAACGCGGTGATTGACTTAGTAACCTCGACCAAGTTAGAAAGGGCAGCAGTGTGTAAGTGTGCGATCGTACAAACATAGATATTCTATTTATATTTCGAGATATGATTGAGAATGTGTTCAAGTGTGCAGTTATAATGTCTACTCCGATACAATGAAGAAGATTAGTGCATTTTTTGTAGTTCTTATGAGCTCGACAGAAAAAATCGCCTACGAGTGGCAATCGATTGCTTATCTTCAGACAATCTGGAAATAAAATTCCAAAGGCCTTATTCTCTTTAGTGTTTATCAATTTATATATTTATTCAGTTGGACCACATGTTTTTCTTTTATTTTGAGCTTTATACTGAAGAATAACAACAGATTGTTTGTGCTGTTCTAGCGAGGTCAAGAAAACCCACAAAAACAATTTGACACGAAGGGGTTAATTTTTTTTGTCGTGACGATTTCAGATGTTCATTATTGAAAATATTAAACTAATATTGAATGTTAACATTGTTCATCGATGATATTTTTTATATCAGGAACATGCAGGATATATAACGAACGTTAACAAAATATGTCCACAAACTGAAGTTTGCCCATCGACACACGATTAATGTCAAACAGGTTTTTTGAACTCTATACAGGTGATTTTTGATGATCTTGCAAGATACTAAACAAGGGTTTAGCATAGTATGCATATCAAGCGCATGTTTCTATTTTTGATCATAAATGGAACTACAAATTCGCAAAGGTAGCAAAATCGGATGATAAAGTAGGAAAGGACGGAGTGAATGAACAGATTTGAAAATGCGAACAACATTGAAACTATGTAGTGGGAAGCATTCTTATAATGAATGATGGGTCACACTGTATGAAGAAAAATATTTGATTGAGCCGCCAAGTATATCCTATTCTAGGTTACTGAAGTCAATCACCGAGTGGTATTCAAACTAAAATCCTTAAGTTTTATGCAAGGTTTTATCATCTACCAATAACAGGAGATTAACTCAGTAAAATAAAATCCGGTTGTATCCAAAAATAATGTTATTCTATTATATGATGTCAATCAAATACAAAACCCGACCTATGTTAAAGTAATAACGCTCATTCATTCTATGAAACATAAAATAGTTAAATTTTCATGAACTCGCAGTTCGTCAAAAATTAAAGAAAAGAAAGCAGAGAAGCGTGTTATTTTTAAAAAATAAATAAAGTGTAAGTATTAGCTGTGTACCCGTGCTTCGCAAATATGTTTTTCGTCAATTTTAGCATATAATTTATTCTATGTGCTTCGCAACAACTTTGCAAGTTTGGTTTTACTGTACTGAACCCCTATCATAAATTGGGGGAGGGGGGGGGGCTGAAACATCATCATTGGAAGGGAGGGGGCATTTTTTGTCATATATCGTTATCTTCTTTCGCCAGAAAAATCTAGTCCTTTTTTACGATAACTCGTTTCGCGTTGAACTTTAGATTTCTGCCCTTCCTTGTTTCGTACCTCCAATACCTACATACCACAAGGAAACTAGGAAACTGTGTTCTAAAATTTCAAGTTTCTAGGTTAAGCCATCGTCGAATACATTATGAGTCAGTATACCAACTGTGTGTTTGTGTTTTGTGAAGTGTTTAAGTTCATACGAACAGATACTACACTATGACCATAGCCCATTTTGTGGAGATTCTACTATTTTACAATTATTATTATTATTAAGAATTCCAAGTGCTGCGTCCAGTGGTTAGGGCTATTGCACACCAGTTTTTCCACATGCTTAGTACCTATCTCTCACTCAGCTACACATTGACCATAGTTTGCAGGGTAACGGTATCTGTAACCTGGTTTCGTAAGCTGGTAGCTGGTGGTTCAAATCCATGCATAGATATACAAATTTAGTGTAGATTTAGTGTAGTATGCGGAAGTGCATAACAGTAACTTGCATTAGTTTAACGCATTAATTTCCTTTTAAAAAGTGGTCCATAATAGCTAGTGGTTCAAATCCATGCATAGATATACAAATTTAGTGTAGTATGCGGAAGTGCATAACAGTGACTAGCATTAGTTTAACGCATTAATTTCCTTTTAAAAAGTGGTCCATAAAACCTGTACTATTATTGTTTCATAAAATTTGAATGATTCATTTTATGTCACGTGAGAGAAAAGGATAATAAAATCAAGCTTTACAGTTACATATCAGAATACGTACATTCAATTTATTCAAATGTTTCATAGTGATCACGGTTTAGTGATCACGATTTCGGGGAAATATTCTCTATCATTTACGATTTAGGGGAAAGAAATTCTTGGCTACAATCACTTAGACTTGGCGTTTTGGTTAATAGATTGCGTTGATTAATTAATTAAAGCATTAGAATGAAAATAAAATAAATATCGTTTTTAATAATAATAATAACGATTTTTTTGTTGTTATAATTTCAGAATCAATCAATCCGTTATATATATTTTACCTACTATTTCAACTATCAATAATTTTGCTTCTTGTAGGAATAATAATAACAATTCTAATTCAAATGTTTCGATATTATGTTTATTGTACTCGTGGACAAGCATCGCCTGCTTAGTAGCATGAATATACTGGATAAGTAGTTTACACCGCACTCCTAAATATAAAGTTGAGCATCTTTAAACCTCTCCATCTTTCCCCTAAAACGGGGTCAGAATGAACTCAGCAGAAATCAAACCAGAAAACAAAGGGCATATCACAGGGAATCCTGGACAAGAAAAACCCCTTTTTCGTGCGCAAGCAAGATTGTTCATCAAGGCATGGCCGTAAAAACGTTTCTTAACCTGTCCAGTTGGGTTGAACTATGTCAAAAAAAGCTAACAAGCAAACATAAAAAGTTAAAAACAAAATAATAGAAACAATTTTGATCTCAAAAACCAGGATTGCCTGTGATATGCCGCTTTCATCAAACAAGCTTGCATGTAGGTACATAGAAATGTGTAGTTTAAAAATTTGTATTCATTTTTCTGATCTCATAAACCAGGATTGCCTGTGATATGCCGCTTTCATCAAACAAGTTTGCATGTAGGTACATAGAAATGTGTAGTTTAAAAATTTGTATTCATTTTTCTGATCTCATAAACCAGGATTGCCTGTGATATGCCGCTTTCATCAAACAAGCTTGCATGTAGGTACATAGAAATTTGTAGTCTAAAAATCTGTATTCATTTTTCTGATCTCATAAACCAGGATTGCCTGTGATATGCCGCTTTCATCAAACAAGCTTGCATGTAGGTACATAGAAATGTGTAGTTTTAAAATTTGTATTCATTTTTCTGATCTCATAAACCAGGATTGCCTGTGATATGCCGCTTTCATCAAACAAGCTTGCATGTAGGTACACAGAAATGTGTAGTTGAAAAATTTGTATTAATTTTTCTGATCTCATAAAAACAAGTGACAATATTAGTACACTGATTTTTAAGGTATCATTGAAGCCTCGCTTAAAATTTTCAATCGCGAATGTTCATAAGGCATTAGGGATAGAGCATTTTAGTGATTGGTTCTGGAGGCTCTTGTCAGTTAACAATGAAACAAGAAATTTAATTAATTTACATTACATACACCTCTCTACCATCAAACAAGATGATGCCTTTTAGTAATGATAGATACCATCGAATCGCTCTGTATAATTTTAAGCTCATATAAATATAGACGACCCTTCTATACCTTGATTCGTGCCTGGCTCAGGTATAATACTGTCGAGGTTACATAGGGAGTCAATCACCGCGTGGTATTGAACCAAAATCCTTATGCTTTGCACAAGGTTTTCTTCTATATATCAATTCAAACTATAGCTAGTTCCAGTTATACGTATCTACAACAGCCAGTGACTAATTTTAATGAATAGGTTTACCAAATATAAAATTACCAATAAATATGATATAGGTTATACAAGATACCTAAAAAAAGCAGCACGGCCGGTAGAACATCAGATTAGGGGCCTCATAATACTACTACAGAAGGTCACCAAAAAGATATCGCGGTGATCATCTTATCTATAAATATGATATGGCTTATACAAGATACCTAAAATGAGCAGCACGGCCCGTAGAACATCAGATTAGGGACCTCATAATACTATAGAAGGACACCAAAAGATATCGCGGTTATCATCTTACCAATAAATATGATATTTTTACAATCAATATTCCAATATCACTGAACAATAGGCTACATAAACATTTACCATGCTACCCTAGAATCGCTCCCCCATAGCTACTCAATTCTCCTGAGGAGTCAGAATCCCCAATTACAACTAGACCAAATAAAAAATTCGAAGATTTTTTTCAAAAAAATTGACCCGACCAGGATTCCTGTACCTCTCTGGTGCTAGCCGAGTGCGATGCAAACTCTGTCTAGTCTTCTCTGTTACGGTACGAGTAGATGCACCGTGAACAAGACTAGAACACCGTTTAAAGTGTGGGGCTGAGAAATATTTTTTTATATAGGTACATAGTTAGTACAAGTACCAAGTTTCACCGTCAGTTTTTATATCATCCCGGAAATTAAAGAGAAAGGAAAAATAGGAAAGGAGAAAAACCAACCGACGGAGGAACATTTTTTCTTCTAAGGGAGAAAAATACAATGCGGGCACTAACGAACTCGTAAAATCCGAGCCAAAGGCAAGTGCTCTTACTGCCGATGCACATCTATGGATATATATCATGAAAGATACAGAAAATTGATGACATACAAAAAACACATTGCTGCATTTATAATAATACTATTAAAAGACTCGGTACTGCCCATGCAAAGGTAACCTCCGGGAATTCCGGGATAAGTTAATGCCTAAGGCAATTACTACCAGCTAAGTTAAAGATTTAGTAATAATAATAATAATAGACTCTCAAGGGAAGGTAACCTCCGGGATAGGTTAATGCCCAAAGCAATTACTACCAACTGAGTTAAAGATTTAATAATAATAATAATAATAATAGACACTCAAGGGAAGGTAACTTCCGGGATAGGTTAATGCCCAAGGCAATTACTACCAACTAAGTTAAAGATTCAGTAATAATAATAACAGACTCTCAAGGGAAGGTAACCTCCGAGATAGGTTAATGCCCAAGGCAATTACTACCAGCTAAGTTAAAGATATAGTAATAAAAATAATAATAAATTCAAACATTTGGCCAAACTAAACACAAAATTATTGTTCAACATTAAATATTAATTTTCATCAAAGATAGAAAGAAGAAGTCACCAAATCGAATTAATTTCACTTTGGAAGTCCAAAGTCTACTTAAAACAAAAAACAATCTCTAAATACAATCCCAAACATTTCACCAAACCATGTCACACAAATATAATCTTCGTAGCAGAAGAAATGAAAACAATTACAACGTAACAACACGGAACTCTGAAGCAAACATAAATGAGGAAGATGCAAATTCTTCTACAAACGACACCTTATCGGACAGTTCTGATGATATATTAGAAAATATTTATAATTTATAGAAACAACCAAAATCATGTTAGAGAAAATCAACAAAACAATGATCAAAGAAACAACGACGAAGTGCTAACTGAAGAGTCAATTGAATGATCGGCGAACACAAAGAACAGAAGGGAGCCATGGACTAAAAATGAATATAAAGAACTTATGTGGCGTTATTTCAAATGTGAATTTCAAAGTACGCCTTCTGAGAAAAATGTTTTTCAATTATGGAAAGATAGAAACCCAAACAAAAGAATGTACTTAAACTGCACTTCATTGGCAACATAAAGAAGATTCATCCTCAGAGAGAACAAACTATCTGTAGTAGAATTAGATACGATAAAACAAAGTATAAGAGGCAATATACCTCGAGAACCTAACGTCGAAGAGATAGTACTTACTAATGATATCTCTGAAGAGCAACCAGCAAACAGCCAAATCACTTAATATCATTGGTCGATAACATGTTACCTCACACAGATATCGATGAAGAACAAAATCTAGAAAACGAAATACTCAAAGAAATGAAAACAGATGAAACTGTTCATTTTCACCTAAGAACATTCCTACCTAATTTATTTGAAAGTAAAAAATTGAATAAAATTATTGAAAATGCTAACAATATAATAGAAAAATATATAAGAAACAACAATTTATCAGACATATCTGATCTGAATAAGCTAATGTACGCGACAGCGAAAGTAATTACCAATAAGTTTAAAGCACCAACACCAAAAAAGAATAACACTTATAACAATTCAAACAAACTTCTCCAAATCCAAAGAATTGACAAAAAAATAATAGACCTAAGAAAAGAAGCTTCATGGCTACATGATATAAAAATACACCCTGAATCTTGAAAAGTTAAGTCAAAAATAAACAATCTAAAATATAAATATCAATCAGACTGCTTAACACAAATAGAAGAAACTGTAAAACAGAAAAAAAAAAAAGTTCTACCGTAAGCTTGGAAAAAAAGAAATTCCTATTAAAAACAGACCAAACCCATTAGAAGTACAAGCCTTTTGGTCAAATATTTGGAGCACATCAACCAACATCAACAAAGATGCACCCTGGATACAACGAGAAGAAAACAGAGTATCACATATTAATTGGATGCCTAATTTCCAAATAACAACTGAGGATATTGCAGACGCAGTACAATACATGCAGAATTGGAAAGCCCCTGGAGTAGATCAACTCTCCACATTTTGGGTTAAAAAACTTAACGCCAGCTTTACACATCTGGCCAAAATATTTAATAATATTATTGATAACCCCAATCTATCACCCAACTGGTTCACACAGAACACAACTTATTTGTTACCTAAGAATGAAATGACAGAACAACCAAAAAACTACAGGCCTATCACATTTTTTATATAAAGTATTAACATCAATAATAAAATCAAAAATTTATCATCACCTAAGTAGTATAATGCCAGAGGAACAAAGAGGTATATTAGAAAGTACATATGGATGTAAAGACCTGTTACTAATGGACAAACTTATTACTGAAGATAGTCACAAATACAAGAAAAATTTAAATATGTGTTGGATAGATTACATAAAAGCATACGACAGTGTTTCACATGAATGGATAAAGAAAATTCTGGAATTATACAAAATTAATGTCAAGATAGTAAATTTCGTTGCCGAGATTATGAAGAAATGGAAAACAAAACTGATAATAAAAGCAGACAATAATAATATTACCACCGAAAATATCCAAATTAAGAGAGGCATATTTCAAGGAGATGCTCTATCCCCTTTATTATTTTGCATGACATTAATACCTTTATCAGCAGAACTGAAAGAGACAGAAAAAGGCTACAAACTTAAAAATATGTCAGAAGCTACTAGTCATCTACTCTACATGGACGACATTAAATTATTTGCTAAAAACAAAGAAGATCTAGACACTTTAATCAATACCGTCAAACTTATTACTGACGACATCGGAATGAAATTCGGTTACGAGAAATGTGCAAAAATTTGTATAAAAAGAGGCAAAATTACGAACAGCCAAATTCAGAACCATAATGATTCTGAAGAAAATATCAGGGATCTCGAACAAGATCAATATTATAAATATCTAGGAGTTTATGAAAATTTACGTCTCTAACAAAATGAAATAAAAACGAAAATCAAACAAGAATATCTTAGAAGACTACAATTGGTATACTTAACACAGAATTAAATAGTAGAAATCAAATAGAAGCCATAATGGCAGTACCACTAATAGACTACAGTTTCGGCATCATCAATTGGACAAAGGAGGAAATACGGAACTTTGACTTCAAAACCAGAAAATTACTTACTACTCACAGAATCCTACACCCAAGATCTGACGTCGAGAGAATATACTTACCAAGGAGAATTGGTGGGCGCGGTCTTAGACAAGTGGAAGAATCATTCAACATTGCAATCTTACGGTTTGCTAAATACATAACGGAAAAAAGCAGAACGGACCAATTGGTCAATACAATTCAAACCTACTTGATCAACATGAATACTGGAAACATCTTGACAGAAGCCAAATCCCTAGAGAGGAAACTAAATAACAATGAAAGAGAAATCCAATATACAGAAGAAAATAATTTTAAAAAATTTAAAGACAAAATCAAAAAGAAATATACAAAAATCAAAGAAAACAAATGGACAGAAAAATCGATGCACGGACAATACAAAAGACAATTAAATGAGGGAACAGCAATAGACAAATATAGAACCTTCGACTGGCTCAAACTTGGCATGATGAAAAGGCAAACAGAAGCATATATAATATCTGCACAGGACCAATCACTGCGTACCAAATACTACGACAAACATGTGCTAAAGATAAGTGGAGACGATCGGTGTAGGCTTTGTAAGAAAGAACCTGAACACATATGGCACGTGGTGAGTGGATGCGAAATCTTGGCACGAGAAGAATATCTAATCAGACATAATAAAATCTGCACATATGTTCACTATAATATAAGCAAGTCATTTAAGCTAAGCACCCCCGACAAATGGTATAAACATAAACCAGAACCAGTAGTCTCAAACGAAGAATTAGTCATCTTATACGACCACCCTATCCACACCGAAAGAACCATCTATAATAGAAGACTAGATATAACTTTAAAAGAAAAGAAAAATAAAATTTGCTACCTAATAGATGTGTCCGTACCATGCGATTACAACACAGATTCAAAAGAAGCAGGGAAAAGATTAAAGTATAAAGATTTGAGTATAGAAGTGGAAAGAATGTGGGGCATGAAGTGTGTCATTGTGCCTATAATTATTGGGGCCTTGGGAACAATCCCTAGTTCATTGAAACCAAACTTGAAAATGATACCCGGCATCTACAACATATTACAGATCCAATCATGTGCCCTACTCGGAACGGCACATATTATGAGGAAGTTTGGGATTTAAAAAGAAATTTAATATTTCTAAGTATCTAATCATTATGGTTTAATGAAGATACTTAGACCAATACTCACAGAGTAAAATATAACTCTTGATGTTTCTGCCATAATAATAGACTCTCAAGGGAAGGTAACTTCCGGGATAGGTTAATGCCCAAGGCAATTGCTACCAGCTAACGCATAGGGCTTCTTCATTAAGTGGTTAAATAGTCAAATTAATAAGAAATAAATACTACCAAATGTGCGGATTTAACTAACACTCTTATGTTTATCGGGCGATCGCTTGAACACTATGCTACCGATGCAGCAAATAAATGAAAAGTAACATGGACCATTAATATATTAGTAAGAGGGTGTCCCACTCAGAGTGACAGGGTGATAATCTGCCCCAAAATACACTCAGAGTGACAGGGTGATAATTTGCCCCAAAATACACTCAGAGTGACAGGGTGATAATCTGCCCCAAAATACACTCAGAGTGACAGGGTGATAATCTGCCCCACATTACAATCAGAGTGACGAGGTAATAATCTGCCCCACAATAAAATCAAAGTGACAGGGTGATAATCTGCCCCACATTACAATCAGAGTAACGAGATAATAATCTGCCCCACATGACAATCAGAGTGACGAGGTAATAATCTGTCCCACATTACAAGCAGAGTAACGAGGTAATAATCTGCCCCACATTACACTTAGACATATAAACAAGAAATTCCATTCATAAATAAACTACAAATAAATTATAGTCGAGTAAATTAGATATACAAGGTCGCTTCATTCTGACTCGATCTACACATCTACAGTTAGATTACGAGATATTTTATTTTAGAAACAAATTATGAATGAAAATAATGGATACTCCCACACAAAGAAAGCTAATTTCATGTGCAAGTCATGAGAAGAGTATCTGCTAAGATACTATGAATCCTGACATAGTGGGCAACAGCGGAACTCATCAATGAACCAATGGACCTCTCTAACTTTGTTTTTAATAAGCTGTCTACGTTCTATCAGTACTATATTTTGAGTAGTACCACTTACTCTCAAAATAATTAAATCATATTGTGATCGCAATAGGTGAGCCTCAGCCTTGTCAAGAAATAATAACAAAATCTGATGTGCCATTTCAAAGATGCGTACGGGTGTGGGTGGACGAAAGTAGTGATTCAAATTCAACGAAACTGATATGGGAACATCGGGACACCTACCCGAAATCAAATATCAAAAGTGGATTAACGGATTTAACGGTGCAAAAGTTTTTGTCGAACACAAGAAAATGACTACAAACAGACGGTGAAATTCAGATTGGTAATTTGTAATTTTTGTTATGAAGATATTGAATTGTTCTTGTCGTCTTTTTGCGTTCAAGAGAATGCTCCATAAACAAACTGTACACCATGCACCACAATCAGTTGGAGTTTGGACTTTGGGAAATGAAACCATCACAATAAGGAATTAAATCATTATTAATTTATATTAGACATCCTAATGGTGCTTTAAAAAACACTACCGATTTTTATGACGAGGATTCACTTACTCAGTAAGTGGAGTGAATCCTCGTCATAAATAACGGTAGTATTTTTTAAAGAATTAAATCATCACAAAACATTTTTTCCCTTCGATCATTCTTTCATATACCTTATATAAAATAACCTTATGTTTTTCTCAAAGTATTTCATGCAATATTTGAACCCTCAAATAATTGAGGGTCGTTTCCCTTACACCTTCGAGCGAGACCTTCCCGCAAAAACATTTCCTAACCTTTCTGATAGGGGGAAAAGTTATAGAAAAAGAGAAGTGTATCAAGAAATGCCATTTCATTCAAGTAGTGTATCAAGAAATGCCTTAACATTAATTCCCAGAGTCAAATCCTTTACCACATTGAATACACCATTTCCAATCAGATCACTGAATTTAAGCAACGTCATGCGTGTTAAGCACTCTTATGGGAGTCCGATCGAGGAAACCGCGTGTTGTTGGCTATTCGAGGTGCACTCAGCCTCGTAAGGAAAAATGAATAGTTATTGTTGATTACATTGAAACAGCTAAATGTAAAAATAAGATTATTCCCAAAAGATGATCAACATCAACAATCAATCATCATAATAAGGAACGAATATATTTTGTGCTCCAGCTTTGTCTATTATTTCTAGGTTGACAATAAATACATGAAAGTGAAACCGCAGTTACATATTTATCCCATTAAATACGTATATAAATTTAATGGCTAGCCTAAACACGAAAACCGGACACAAGCGCAACATTTGTCTTAAATGTTTCGCTTGTATCCTCTGTAAAATTTTATCAAATAATTTAAAACAAAAACATTTATCTTTCCTAATTATTTTCACAAAAAAGAAAGAAAAAAATAGAAATGGTGAGGAAATTGAAAATCATTTGATATCAAAGGGCAAAAAGAAACACATAACAAATGTGTGACTAAAGTCGACAATACTGCATTTCCGGATTTTTTTTCCAATTCGCGAAATACAGCAAAGAGAAATATATTTGAAAATAGAAAGAAGAGGAAAAAAAACATAAGGACATCCTCTTCTAAGCAGCACATATTCTTTGTGAACGTTTCTTTTTAGAGAAATCATTACGGTTTGAATTTTGTCTAGTAAACCAAATCACCTTAGTATAAAAATAATAATGTTTTCTCTACCTCATGTGGGTATCCATTTGTATGAGTATTCCTGATGACAAGTCCAAAAGTAAAACTGTTTTTTTGAAAAAAGAAAACTTAAAAGTAGTTATTTCAATTGAACAGCGAAAGATACACAAATTAAAATTCAAAAGTTTAATTAAAAAGATTAAATATTTGTTAGGTTACCTTTATTTTAAAAACAATCAATATTTTATGAAACAGAACTTATTTCTTAGAAATAAATAGCACCAATCCAAAAAAATGATGAAATTAAAAAAATAAATACAGATACTTTTTTAGCTGAAGGACGAAGTTGTTACCAACAGCTCTGAATTAACTGTAAGAAATAAAAATGAAAGTTTTCATTTCCTGAAAGATGGGCAGATTGTTCGTCAAATCATTCGCAAAGTGGGGCAAACACTGCGACCAACTATCTTACTGTTCTAAACCACTTTCTCCAATCCCCTCTATACACAGCAAATCAACTTTCCTTTTTTATAATGATAATTCAGACATATATTTTTTTACCAATTACTTCCGTATCGAGGAGGGCGGTGGAACTTGGTCCCGCCAAGTTTGCAAACAAGTCAGTCAATGAAACATTATTTTCCATGAATTGATATTATGAGTATTAAAGGGATACAATATTTTTAAAAGTCTATATACAAGCGGTCATTTAGTCCGAATTAAAAAGATATTAGAAGCATAGCCTTTGCCACACTGAATACATCATTTCCAATCAGATTACTGTAGGGGAAACAAGTGACTAGTTGTTGTTAATTACTTTTAATCAGCTGGAAAGGTTTAGCCTCAAAGAAGAGGCTGATTATTCCCAAAACTGTTCCAAATCAATCAATGAACACAAGAAGGTATACCAATCATCAATTGTATCTCAATCTTTTAATAAGCGGAAGTGGTATTGTTATAGAGTAAAAATGTTATTTAGGTAATTTGCGTCGATTAAACGAGCGGAGGAATAGCTGTTCATATTCCAATAATAATATTGTTTCGTGGTCAAATTGTGACAATATTATTTTTCCTACAAGGTGATATAAACTTCTCCAACAAAAATCAGGACTTTGTTATTAAGCCAAACAAAAATAGTCCAAGAGACTTAATGCACATTTCAATACAGAATGAAATGAGACAACGAATTTAAAAGAAATAATTTAAGATAAAAATTTAAAGCATGCACTCACACACGGTGCGTTTAGTCTTCAGATATTTATCTAAAGAATTTTGGAAAGGTTCTTTCTTTCAAGTTTTTGAAGAACGTCAGTTCAAAATTGAACTACCATAAAATTACTAATTTATTCTGTTTATACATATTGTAATCGTGACGACTATATTATCAGGAATAATAAATTTAAGAAGTCCTTCAAACTCAAAAACTTTGCAATGGATTTATTATTTTACTGGCTAAAAAAATACTCCCCCCCCCCTTAAATAAAATTTTAAAAAAATTACATTCCAAGGTAGCGAGAATCTAAAAATCTGTTAGCCTGCCGTAAACGTCACATTCGCCACCTAGAGTTGACCGATTTTGATTAAATTAGATGTTAGTCACATATTTAGGGTTCTATACTAAAATGAGACCCAAATTGCAACCTATACCAAATTTCATCCAACGGCGTAAGGTGGGCAAACGATTTTCTTTATTCGATTTTTGATTATTATGATTTTTTGAGAGGTCTAAGATTCGCCTATTGAGCCCAGATTCTACGTATCTACTTGAAAGCTAAAATATAAAATTTTGAGGGGGTGGGGGGTATGTATATATTTTTCGTGACGATTCCCAAGGTTCATTACTGAAAATAATAAATCAAAATTGCTTGAATCGGAAGACCTGTTTGGTATGAGAACAAACATTGAAACAGAATTCAAACTCAAAAATACCAAGAATGTTCTGAACAGTTTCCTAAACTTTACTTCCGAGTCTTCGTAACTTAAATGTTTTCAGAATAAAATAAATACTCCTGAACTTATTTCGTTTTATTGATAAACACTATCAAATGAACTATAAGAATTTTTGTTTCTTTTTAATTAAAAATATTCATAAATATTGTTTTCATAAACACAGTAGGTAGAAGATATTAATCAGTACAAACGTTGTTTCAATTAGTCTGTATTTACTTTACTGTCTTCCTTCAATTCATTAAAATGTTTTGCAAATACGCTGCATTTTCCTATAACTTTTACTCTAGATAGACCAAAATCATAAACATCATTTCTGGACTCTTTAAAACACTAACGTTATGGGTGCGTTAAGTTGGCTGGACCCAAAAAGCTATCAAAGTGGGGTAAAGTGCAATAATATGCACTCGATATGCACCGGAAAAAAATTGATTTGCACCGACGCCGTTTTCGGGTTATAAGCCTTTGAAGGTGATCCCGCCAACTTAACGCCTGGTGGGACCCAACCTCCAAATTCGCCCAATGTAAAAAACTCGATTTGCACGACACCGTTTTCGAGTTATAAGCCTTTGAAGGTGGTCCCGCCAACTTAACGCTGGTGGGACCCAAAGCGTTTTTCAACTTTTTTCGACGGATTCTGACAGATTTCGATATGCACCGATATGCACCGAAAGAATTTTGATTTGCACCAACTTAGTTTCCGAGATATGGCCCTTTTCTGTTCAGACCACGTGGTTTTTGTCTACCAGAACAACACAAGATATCAAAATGGGGTAAATTGCAATGATATGCACTCGCCAAAAATGTAAAAAAGTCGATTTGAACCGACGCCG
>CM022885.1:11888756-11922414 GCA_012654025.1 Pachypsylla venusta
CTTCCCATTTTTTATACTAAACACGGCCGTAACTAGCTCATCCATTTTGAATAATGGTATTTTGTCTTCTTCTACTCGTTCTTTTTCCCATACTAAAGGTTCATGTTGCGGAAACAAACTCATTGCAATTTCTTTTCTTTCCTTTTCCTCTAGTTCCACCATCGATCTGGCGTTGTACTTTTTTCGAACTATTTTGTAGGCTTCACCCCATACATTGTTGTCTAGTTCATTACAGAGTTCTTTCCAGGATTTAGTTTTTGCTATTTGTATGGCATTCATCAGTGCCTTTCTACTAGTTCGATAGTTGGTGATTGCAATTTCCTTTACCTCTGCATATATGCTGTGCCTTTTATTCAGTCTTACCATTTTTCTTTTACTTTTGTGACACTTTCTTCTCAATTCGGCTATTTCTTCTGACCACCAATGTATCGGCCTTCTTTTGTTCTGCATACCCTTTTTCTTGAATGTTTGATCACAAGTTTTGGTAAGTATTTCTGTGATTTCCTCAGGACTGAATTTTAATGTTTCTCTTGTTTCGATTTCCTGCATGATTTGCTTCAAGTTTTCAGTGAAGCAATCACCTTTCTCCTCAATAAAGTTCCAGCCATTATTTCTTGATGGGGGTGGAGCTGGGACTCTTCTGTCAT
Organism: Pachypsylla venusta; assembly: GCA_012654025.1. NCBI lineage: Eukaryota > Metazoa > Arthropoda > Insecta > Hemiptera > Aphalaridae > Pachypsylla > Pachypsylla venusta. The sequence continues at coordinate 11,889,404 of CM022885.1, forward strand.
CGTATTCAAATACGATCATTTGGTGATCACTTAATGTTTCTTGAGTGAGAACTTCCCATTTATCAATTAATTGGAATGCCACCAGATTGCATAGTGTGATATCTATGAATGATATGACATCCCTTCTAACAAAAGTAGGTACAGTTCCATGATTTAGAATTACTAAATCATTTTCCATTATCCATTCAGAAAGTATCTCTCCGCGTTTGTTTTCAACTGAACATCCCCAAAGTCTTGATTTTCCATTGAAGTCGCCGCTCACAATGACTCTTGCATCATTGGGCCAAATATCTAAACTATTTTTTAATCCCATGAGGAAGTCCTTGTAGTACTCTTCGGTGACGTTTGGAGAAATATAACAACTGTACACTATCAAGTCTCCTCCAACTTTTACCCAAGTGAATCCAAAGCCACTTCCAGAATCATGTACTTTATGTTTATTACTGCTCCTTTTTATAGCTGTATCACATCTATGATCATGTTCCCATTTAGATTTTTGTGTAAAATTAACGTTTGGTTCGCTTAGTAAAACAAAATCAATGTCTCTTTCTTCAATTGTTTTATCTAATAGCGTATGTGCCTTTTTACAACGGTTTAGGTTTAATTGTAGGAATCGTATCTTCATTTTTTTTTTATGTGTATGAGAAGGAGTTTGTATTTTTCCTTTTTTCCTTCAGTAGGTCTCTATATGAAGGACACGAGAAGCTATCGTTTCTGTGTCCTTCTACACCACATTTGATACAATATTTCTCCTTGTCGCATTCTTTCGCAATATGGCCTTCTCCAGTGCACTTAAGGCACTTTTTAATGTTACTTCGCGGTTGATTACAGTCTCTGGCTGCGTGTCCTACGTGTAGGCAATTAATGCATCTTTCAATAAATGTTGTTTGTCTTATGCGACAGTATGGTGGGACCCAACCTCCTTTAAATTAGATTGTTTCCCCCAGAGTTTTACATTGTGTAGAACAGAATTAAGATGCCCTTTGTGTCTTATAAAAAGATTTTTATTTAAAAAAAAAAATATTTATTTTATTTATGTTTCTTAATTCTCTTCTAGACAATGAAAAACTTTGGGGAGGGGGGAGGAGCACAAAACAATGTTATCTTTCTATAATAAACAAACGGGATCTTAATTCTGTTCTACAGAATGAAAAACTTTGGGGGGGGGGAAGCACAATACCATATTTTCTTTCTATAATACACAAACGGGATCTTAATTCTGTTCTACACAATGAAAAACTTTGGAGGGGAAGTACAAAACAATATTATCTTTCTATAATACACAAACGGGATATTAATTCTGTTCTACACATGAAAAACTTGGGGGGGGGGGAACACAAAACAATATTATCTTTCTATAATACACAAACGGGATCTTAATTCAAAGAAAAACTTTGGGGGGGGGAAACACAATACAATATTATCTTTCTATAATACACAAACGGGATCTTAATTAAAAAAAAACTTTGGGGGGGGGACACAATATAATCTTATCTTTTTAGAGGACTTTGTGTCCTATAGAACAATTTTATTATCTTTCTATAATACAAAACGGGGATCTAAATTCTGTTTTACGTACTGAAAAACTTTGGGGGGGGGGGNATTATAGGGGGGAAACAGAAAACAAACTTATCTTCCTATAATACATCTTAAAGGACATCTTAAATCTGTTCTACACAATGAAAAAATTTGCGAAACGAAAAACAAGACAGCGTTAAGTTGGCTGGACCCAATTCAAAAGCTTATAACTCGAAAACGGCGTCGGTGCAAATCGACTTTTTTACATTTTTGGCGAGTGCATATCATTGCAATTTACCATATTTTGATATCTTGTGTCGTTCTGGTAGACAAAAACCACGTGGTCCTATGACCACGTGGTCTGAAAAGAAAAGGGCCATTTTTCGGAAACTAAGTTGGTGCAAATCAAAATTCTTTCGGTGCATATCGGTGCACATCGAAATCTGTCAGAATCCGTCGAAAAAAGTTGAAAAACGTTTTGGGTCCCACCAGCGTTAAGTTGGCGGTACCACCTTCAAAGGCTTATAACTCAAAAACGGCGTCGGTGCATATCGAGTGCATAGCATTGCACTTTACCCCACTTTGATAGCTTTTTGGGTCCAGCTAACTTAACGCACCCTAACGTTATTTATGACGAGGATTCACTTACTTTTCACTTCCGACTGAAGGCATTTTCAAGGAAACTGACTGGTTGGTGTTGTTATTATTGTTGGGTGTTCGTTGGTTACCCAGGACCCACGTGATCAATCAGCTGATTTCTCTCATACACAAAGTTTGGAACAGTGTCGTCGATCGCTGTTGAGGCATTTATATCTTTACTCATTGACGAGTGGATTTAGATTTGTTCATCGAGTAGAATTTCCTTTTCTACCAGAGATAAAGAAATTGTAAAATACTTAAGACTACATTCGAAGTCAAGACTTTTCCTTACAAGACCTAATAAAAAATATAAGCCTTTGACGTATCTGTGGGTCCTGAGTTACCCATGGACACCCAACAATAACAACAACACCAAACAGTCAGTTTCCCTGAAAATGTCTACGAAATAGACGAAACTCGATTCGGAAGTGTAAAGTAATTTAATCCTCGTCATTTAAATTTACCAGTAGGATGTCTGATATATTTTTTTAAAATAATAATGATCATTTCTGGACTTTATTTGAATGCTGTGAAACGCAAATTTGTCCCATCAACATAAAAAATATCCGTGCGATATCAAGAAATAATGTTTCTTACGAATCTTCTCGTCAAAACAGTAAGAGATTTCAAAAATTAAAAATCGACCGCTATCAGGGGAAAAAATCATTTGCCGGCACTTTCAAATCATATTCTGATATGAGCTCCTTGAGTAAAGCTCATAATATATCTAGATACGATTTATTCAAAGTTCAATAAACATTGCAACACGTGTTGTGTTACTTCGTGTAAAAAATCAACGTGTATCAACGTGTATCAACGTGTTATTATAATTATTTCCATTTTAGATTTGCCTAGGCTGAGGGTGCAAGTGCATATCGCAACTATTCGAAATACAATTTATGTGTGTGTTCAGTTGTTTGAAAAAAAATCTGGTATGAACATCACACGACTTTCCTTATCTATAAAAAGAAGAAGACAATATTGCAATGAGCTGAAATTTTTAATGTCGAGTTTTCAATGATTTCCCATGACTTTGGCTATTAACAGGTCCCCATAACCCAATTCCCGACTTTCAGCCATTAGTGTCTGTGTGCTGTCTGTCTGTCTGTGAATAAGATATCTCACTAACGGCAGTTCAAAACTTTCCATTTTATAAGATAAGGAAAATAAAAACCTTAAAAAACCAAGACAAATATGTTTCCTTACTTATAAACTCCTCACACTTTTTGTGCATTCCACCTGCTGAAAACACCTAAAAAGTAAAAGAGTGTGGTCCTCAATATCTGCTTGATTATTCAACCAAATTGACGATTCTCTTCTGAGATGAAACAGTGGTCAGTTAATATCGAGGTTTCTAAACTAGGTTAGCTTAATGAACAAAACAAAGTGCTGTGGTAACAGTTCTCATAAATCTCTTGGCATTTGAATTGCACATCTTTGCATGCAAAATCTTTCAAATATTGAAGATTGAGCTTTGTTATGTCCAAACGAAGTGAAGATTTACTTTTAACACGAAACTTTTTTGTCGGTTTGCTTTTTTGTACAACGACAACTCTCGAGGCCTTATCCGATTTGGATGAAATATGGTATAGACATATTTTGAAAAATTCAAATCTTTAGTATTCAAATTTGTTGAATACTAAAGTCCCCTTCAATTTTCATGGTCATGTAATCAAAATTCGCCTATAGCCATGCGAATAATTGGAGAAGATTTGTACCAGTTGAGAATTAAAGGGAGGCAATAAAACAGAAATTGATTAGTCTGAAATAGAAATTATTTAAAATATTTTGGCAGAATCTAACAAGTGTTTCTTGTCGAGGGTCAGTTGTTCGAGCCGAGAGTAATGACAGATTCCTATCATTGTGTGACAACATTTCTTACGTTAACACAAATAAAAATTGTTCGTTATTATTTTGGAAGAATGGTAAAATAATCAATTAACTGGATCATAATATCTATCAAATCATAATAATACTCAGCCCATCATCCACGGTGTACTCCGTAGAGTGAACATCAGCCTAATAATCAATAAGACTTGGTAAGCCAAATACAATGACTCATTCGTCGAACCAAGTCAATCAGCCTGACAGAGCTGTAAATGTATGAACCAAAATATTCAAGTGACGGTAGGTTGAAACAGAAGAAACATATGACTTAGCATTTGCCCATCATGTGTTTGGAGTTAGGTTCATAAGTCCCTCCAAAAAACGACCCTGGTCTTAATAAATCTGGAAATACCTCAATATGTTGTACATCAAAATCCTTTTTCAATAAACATTGCAACACGTGTTTTGTTACTTCGTGTAAAAAATCTTTATTTTTTTGTAATACTTTTCAGAAAACAGAAGAGTTTGCCGTACTAAAGATGTTCAAAATCTCAACTTGGAATACTCATAACTGTTTTGAGCGCAGATCTCAAATAAATCTCAAAGTACCTTCACTTTCTTGTACTTCTCCACATTTATGACAAAACGGGTGGTTCTATATAAGATTTTAAAGTTGAACTCCTAGATCTCCTCCAATAATTCCGATAATTTGAAAATAGCTAAAAAATCTCTATACAATTTTACAATTAAAAAAAAACATTTCAGCATTTTTTCAACATTCGAAACGGTTCTCAAGATATTGAGCTCCATTCTATTCTTTGAGACACCCAAATGAGACTCATTATCATACCGAATACAATTGTCCGTAAAAACTAATGTTTCCCAGAAATTCAAAATCATATCTTAATATATAAATCAGAAATTTGTGTGTACCTATGTATGAGGGGTTGTCTGTTACAACCCCTCATAGCCCAAACTGTAGCAGATAGCGAAAAAAATATGGGAATGGACCCCCCCAAAATCACGACCCCAGGAAAATTATAAGAACTAAAATGTGTCAAGCCGTTTTCGAGTTACGGCCAAATTTATAATTTATTCACAAAAGCCGGACAGTTACGGTCCGATATCTTAAAATTTGTCGCGAAAACATATCAACTCAAAGCGAGAAAGATTTAGGTGGCCCTTTAGTCCTTATTTTAGGACATTTTCTGCAAAGGTATGCCCAGCCATTCCAGAGTTACGAGTTCGTAACCGGGAACGGGTAAAATAAAATTTAGAAAATACTAAAAAGTCAGAAAGGCCGTGTCCCTAAGGCGCCTGGCGAAACTTTAAATCTTGGTTTTTAAAGGTTGCAATATACAGGGTGGAAAGAAACCAATTTCCCCCCCCCCCAAATTCTATTGTCCTTGAAAAACAAAGATAGCAATATAAGAATCGTAGCGAAGCACGGGCGAAAAAGCAAGTAAGTTTATAAATGAACCACACTAAAAATCAAACAAACGTGTGTTCAAAAATTTTGCTCCAAGAAAAGTGGATATCGTGAATTTGGTACTTCACAATTATTGTTATTGTTTTTAATTTCTAAACACGACAAAATAAATTTTGTTTGGCTATTTAATAACATCGTTTGCTTCACATTTCAAAGTAAATAATTAATTGGAATGGGTAAGTAAATGCCTCTTTGGCAAACATTGTGACACTACACTGTGGCGATCACAAAAACAGGGCATTCATTTTTTTTAACAACATTTTATTTTAGTTGTGTTTACAATTTAAAAAAAAATGTGTTAGCTAAGAAGTTTATTTGGATCTTAACAATTATATTTCTGTTTCTTTCCAGATAGCGTGTCTTTAGCGGCAAAAATAAAGAGCGTCAGAATTGGAAACATGTATTGAAAATACATGTCCCAACCGCAAATAAAATTAAAATGAATTGTGGAGCTTATATTCCATAAATTTAAATAACTTAGGATGTCAATCAAGAGTAATAGTTAAAATAAATATTCCGAAAAATTTGGGGTTCCGAAGTTGTAGAAGCATTTTCCTTAAAAAATAACATAATTTTTTTTTTTACTAGTTTTGTTTTTCTTGGCTTGACATTCCCCCAAAGTAATTTTTTGCGCTTCTGAAGTTTTAGTCATATTTTCCATAAAAAACATTTAAAATATTATTTATTATTTGCATAAAAATTAATTAAAATATTTGTTTCATTCTGATATTTGGCTTAGCTTTCGTTTCTATTTCATATAAAAATATTATCTTAATATTAAAATTTACTTGAGATTAATGAACATGATCTTGAGGGCGACACATACTATTATGGGGCAGGTAATTTTCTCAGACTGTCAGCTTGGAGACGGAAGACACTGTCAATTATTTTGTTCCAGAGTAGTCCCGTTTTGACTCACTTTTTATGTTGCTTTTAAAAAAGAAGAATCACGCAAAGATCTTTGAATTTGGAGACCGAAATGAAGATTTTCTTATTTCATATGCATATTATATTATTTGGGACATCTGTATAATATATTTTTTTTTTTTTCGTAATTTACATATAAAATTTATTTTTTCCACATAAAATATTTTTCTTCAAAAAAAGTACAAATTCTTTTACTTATTTTATAGCGAAGCCGGTAGTCATCAAGAGTATTATTAAAATCTTACTTTCACAAACAATATCACCAGACGAACATATGCAGCATCCGTGCGATCCATGCGCGGATATAGGAGAGGGCCCGGGGGCACGTGCCCCCCAGTTTTTTTAAGCGGGCGGTGTTTCTCAAATTTCATTATACCTAATCACGTAATTTTTTAAAAAAAAAATCAAATGAATGGTGCCGCTGGGGGGGCACGGGCCCCTAAATAATTCCCAATCCTGGAACGAAATAGAAATACGTAAATAAAAAATCGTCAAAAATTCTGTCATCCGTCATGGCACTTTTTTTTCGTCATCACGCATAAAAAATCGCTTATCACCCTTATGAAAAAGTACTGCCCAGGACTCGAAACCCCGGTCTCTAGGTTACGAGTCCCTCCCCATGCAAATGTTCTATTAGATATATTGTGCGATTGTGCCCCCCCCCCAAAAAACAAGAGGGCTATGTCCGCGCATGGTGCGATCCTTAGACGGCTCTCGCTCACTATTTTATTATAACGCCCGTCACTTCATTCAGAGGCGAATTAGTCCACCAGGACACTGGGAAGTTCCTAATGAGCGACCAAAAAAAAGATAAATGAGATTAAATCAGAAAACGACGGAAAGAGAGTAAGATAATTAAGGAGATAAAAAAATAGACGCTGAACGAATGGAGAAAATCTTGGACACGTCAGCTTCAGGAGGGCAGGACAAAAATATAGAAATATCGGGACTTTACATCATTTACTTAACTTTAAAAAAACGTCGAGAGTCAGGACGTAAAATTATAATGTTTTCACTGAAAAGAACACATTTACTGTAAAAATGCGAATAAAAATAAATTCGAAAAGCTACACAAACGAAAAGTCCACTAACTGCAACTAGGCCTGTTAAATAAATTCCATTTTCCAGTAACGGGTCCCGCCTCTGCCTGTGCGCTTTCAACATTGAAATATTATTCAATATTCCTCAAGAAAAATATGATGAATTTTCAGTTTATAGAAAATCATATTAAAATCCTTAGTGATGATGAAATACCTATCACTTGTCAGGCGCACTAGGCTTGTTATAGAAAATTTTAGAATATAATTTTTTTTAGGATAATGTGGTCATTATCCCCAAGCCTCTCACTTTTCTCCTCACTATGTAAAGTTTGAAATACGCTCTTAGTTCTTATGGTAACATGTAGAAAATTTAAAAAACTTACTTAATTTTTTGACCCGATTCTCGAGATTTGAACTCTGCATTTCCCTGAAATCTGAGTGTGATACTCACCATGCAGATAGGAGAAATCTTTTATTTTTAAGATGGTGAATATGACTTTTCTAACCATGGAATGTTCAGCTAAAAAAATGATATCTTTATATATACAAGGCTATATCCTGAGTGACTGATCAACGTAGATCCGAAACTATTAATGCTACAGACTTGAAATTGCAGGGATCTTCGTTGCACCATGTAAGTGTGCACTAAGAAAGGATTTTGCAAAATAAGGGGTACAAATCGCGAAAAGTAAACAATCCCTATAAGAAATACATTGGAGCATGATACATCATTTAAAATATGCGTGGGCGAAGCCGCGATCGGGGGATGCTAGTTAATTATAAATTTAAAGTTTAATTAACAAAAGCAATATCATGTATCGAATATTTTTAACCAGACTCTTCCGTTGTTAGGATTTACATCTCTCTCTTCCTTCCGAGACAACTGTTCGCCAAGTCTTTATTATCATTACCAACGGTTAATGCATAATGTAGCAAAGAATACTGAAAGAGAAAGTGCTCAGTGTCAAAAATTGCACTCGACCGTGAACCCTTCCGAGTGAAAGTATACAATCTATGAGGGAGAACCTATGAAAACAAACTTTAAAATTTTATACTAGTTTTAATCATTCACATAACATTCGATATTGTGCAATAAACTTTTAATTACAAAACTAAAAATAATTATATGATTAGTTCACTTTAGAAGCAAAAAAATATCATCCTGATCGAAGAAATCGACATCCAAATAGTTTCGCCGCATTCCAAAAAGTACCTAGTTTGACTGTCCATCTACAGAAACCAAAATAACATGTAAAGAATTAATAATTGAACAGATGTCTTGATATCTTCCCGTGCCTCATAATTATCTTCTAATCGAAGTCTGTTTCTGAGGTTGACATGGACTTTGAGCTCACCATTGAAAAATTCCGCGCTGTAAAAAACTTTATGTTATTATGTCATATGTTTTTTTAGTGGACATTATTTGTATAAGTACTCGTAGGTATGCTATAACCTAATACATTATTTACCTCATAATGCTACCTAGCGCTATTACCCCAGGAGGCTATGTTTCCCCCTGAACACAAAAAAACAAACAGAAATAATAAAAAAAAACGTAAATTTTTAATATACGAATATGGGTGCCTTCCTGTTGCAAATCACTCTGTAACCTATGCGTTCCTTATATCAGTCTTTAAAAGGTGTTGACATAAACCAAATATTGAAAATATGTCCAGAAAGTAAGAGAAAATGACATATTCAATCCTTATTTTGGGTTCACTTCTGATGTCTGTCAAGGCAAAAATATTTCCGCACGATTACAACAATTAATCTTCTATAACAGAAGAGAAAGTAACATTGTCGAGCGGTTAGTGATAATTCAGAATATTTTTTCATTCTTAACAAATGAAAAAATATTCTGCAAAAACAATGTCCAAAAAGTGAATTCACTCATAAAAATGGAAAAAAGGAATGGAAAAAACAAGGAATAGAAAAAATTATCTGCGTAAACAATGTCAAAAAGTGAATTCACTCATAAGAATGGAAAAAATTATGTGCGTAAACAATGTCAAAAAGTGAGGACAGTCACAAGGAATGGAAAAAATTATCTGCGTAAACAATGTCAAAAAGTGAGACTGACAAGGAATGGAAAAAATTATCTGCGTAAACAATGTCAAAAAGTGAGGACAGTCACAGGGAATGGAAAAAATGATCAGCGTAAACAATGTCAAAAAGTAAGGACAGTCACAAGAAATGGAAAAAATGATCAGCGTAAACAATGTCAAAAAGTGAGGACAGTCACAAGGAATGGAAAAAATTATCTGCGTAAACAATGTTAAAAAGTGAATTCACTCATAGGAATGGAAAAAATTATCTGCGTAAACAATGTCACAAAGTGAGGACAATCACAAGGAATGGAAAAAATTATCTGCTTAAACAATGTCAAAAAGTGAGGACAGTCACAAGGAATGGAAAAAATTATCTGCGCAAACAATGTCAAAAAGTGAATTCACTCATAAGAATGGAAAATATTATCTGCGTAAACAATGTCAAAAAGTAATGACAGTCACAGGGAATGGAAAAAATTATCTGCGTAAAAAAATGTAAAAAGTGAAGACAGTCACAAGAATGGAGAAATATCTGCAAACAATGTAAAAAAGTTACAACAAAAAACAGTGATGACAGTGAATCATGAAGAACATAATAAAACTCTCCAATATGGATCCAAATAAAAATTACTACAAAGGACTAATTTGATGACAGTGAATCATGGAGAACATAATAAAAATCTCCAATATGGATTCAAATAAAAATTACTACAAAGGACTAATTTGATGACAGTGAATCATGAAGAACATAATAAAACTCTCCAATATGGATCCAAATAAAAATTACTACAAAGGACTAATTTGATGACAGTGAATCATGAAGAACATAATAAAAATCTCCAATATGGATTCAAATAAAAATTACTACAGACGGACAGATTTGATGACAGTGAATCATGGAGAACATAATAAAAATCTCCAATATGGATCCAAATAAAAATTACTACAGACGGGCACATTTGATGACAGTGAATCACGAAGAACATAATAAAACTCTCCAATATGGATCCAAATAAAAATTACTACAGACGGACAGATTTGATGACAGTGAATCATGAAGACCATAATAAAAATCTCCAATATGGATCCAAATAAAAATTACTACAAAGGACAAATTTGATGACAGTGAATCATAAAGAACATAATAAAAATCTCCAATATGGATCCAAATAAAAATTAGTACAGACGGACAGATCTGATGACAGTGAATCATGAAGAACATAATAAAAATTACCAATATGGATCCAAATAAAAATTACTACAGACGGACAGATTTGATGACATTGAATTATGAAGAACATAATAAAAATCTCCAATATGGATCCAAATAAAAATTACTACAGACGGACAGATTTGATGACAGTGAATCATGAAGAACATAATAAAAATCTCCAATATGGATCCAAATAAAAATTACTACAGACGGACAGATTTGATGACAGTGATTCATGAAGAACATAATAAAAATCTCCAATATGGATCCAAATCAAAATTACTGCAGACGGACATATTTGATGCAAGCCCTATAGTGTGGACCAGCTTCGGAGAAAAAAGCTGTTACAGAAAAGCAAGTTTACTTCGAACGTGTACGAATTTCCGAAAAAAATAAAAAAGTATACATTTGATTTTTCATGCGGTGTTTAATGCTACTTTTGATTTTACACGGGTTGGTCTAGAAATACCTAAAACCAATGCCAACTTTCGAATTTTAAATAAGAACTTCCATTTTTTCTTCTATATTTGCGTTTTCCATAAAATTCTATATACATTTGACTGCTCATTTTCTTTTTTTCGATTTGGGATCATAAGGGAGCTTACATTTTCCGATTGATTTCATATATCAAAGGAAAATAAAAGTGTGACATATTAAATAGCTTTAGCTTTCCTTGCTGAACATAATCGTGGCATTACATAAGCTTGATTTGCGATTGACGAAATTATGTACAATGACTTGAAAAGATAAGACGAGCATTTCCAAAGGACCGAAGGGATTCAATTTACAATACCCTGCTCTGATCTGTGAGTAATTTTAGTAGTTGCTGAAACTGCCTTCCTCCTTCTCGTATTCTGCACGCCTGTACCACTCTTCCTGCAGAGCGGAAGAGATTTAACATAGATCAAGGCACTCACAAGTATCGATCACTCACCTCTTCAAATCTTCTACTAACTGAACAGGAAGTTTTTTTTTATATATAGACTTGGTCTTTCAAGAGCCCCATAAAAAATAATCCAGATTTTTGGTACACGCTATAGTTTTGTGCAGAGTTATCCAGGGGCTTATCAAATTAATAGGTAACACTTGTAATTTTCAATGATATAAAATGTATCGAAAATGTAAGCGCCCTGTATATTTCCACATCAAAAGTATGTAGAATTTTACGGAGAATGCAAATATTAAAGAATTTTTTTAAATTAGAATGTTGGAACCTTTTTTCCGCACTTCTAGATACTAATACTCCAAAAACCGCATCAAACATAAAAAATGAACGTGTTTTTTTTCTTATTTCGAAAATTCGAACATGTTCGGAGAAAACTTGCTGTTACATAAATGCTGGTCCACCCTGTATATGTGACAAAAGTTTCGGGGCATAATTAGCCCCACATATGGCATACATACCAAATTACTATGTCTATTAAGTCTTTTGACATTCAAATAGACCCAAATATGACATACATACCAAATTACTATGTCTATAAAGTCTTTTGACATTCAATTAGACCCCAAATATGACATACATACCAAATTACTATGTCTATTAAGTCTTTTGACATTCAATTAGACCCCAAATATGACATACATACCAAATTACTGTGTCTATTAAGTCTTTTTTGACATTCAATTAGACCCCAAATATGACATACATACCAAATTACTATGTCTATTAAGTCTTTTGACATTCAATTAGACCCCAAATATGACATACATACCAAATTACTATGTCTACTAAGTCTTTTGACATTCAATTAGACCCCAAATATGACATACATACGATATTACTATGTCTATTACGTCTTTTGACATTCAATTAGACCCCAAACGGGACCTATATAATCTATATATCATCCACATCGGTCAACGCTAAGTGGCAAATGTGCCCATACGGCACAATTAGACCCCAAACGGAACCTACATAATCTATATATCATCCACATCGTTCAACGCTACGTGGCAAATGTGCCCATACGGCACAATTAGACCCCAAACGGGACCTATATAATATATATATCATCCACATCGGCCAACGCTAAGTGGCAAAAGTGCCCATACGGCACAATTAGGCCCCGAACGGGACCTATATAATCTATATATCATCCACATCGGTCAACGCTAAGTGGCAAATGTGCCCATACGGCACAATTAGATCCCAAGCGGGACCTATATATCATCCACATCGGTCAGCGCTAAGTGGCAAAAGTGCCCATACGGCACAATTAGACCCCAAACGGGACCTATACATCATCCACATCGGTCAACGCTAAGTGGCAAAAGTGCCCATACGGCGGACGAATGGATTTTTTTTAATTAGATTTTTTGGATTCTACATACCTTGAACGTAAAATATCAAAATTGATGGAGGGTGATATATTTCCTCGTACCGATTACAAAGTATCATTATTTAAAATAAAGATAATTTGGATTATTTAAAATCAAAAGACTACAGGCGGAAAGGCGAGAATACAAAGTTTTTCTTTGATGTCTAAAACGAATTTTGCGAATTTTCTGTGAAAATTTTGAATTCGGAGAACAAAAATGTTATTCAACATCTGCATAAATACACACAAGATTCGGAAGAAAAATGTGGACATTGCTATTTAGTGAAAATGTTCAATAATTCCTTTTGAAAAAAGTATGCGTAAGAACATGAACATTTTTGTTCATGTTTAAAATGAAAATAATTATAATAATCAACGTGTTATTATAATTATTTCCATTTTGGATTTGCCTAGGCTGAGGGTGCAAGTGCATATCGCAACTATTCGAAATACAATTCATGTGTGTGTTCAGTTGTTTGAAAAAAAAATCTGGTATGAACATCACACGACTTTCCTTATCTATAAAAAGAAGAAGACAATATTGCAATGAGCTGAAATTTTTAATGTCGAGTTTTCAATGATTTCCCATGACTTTGGCTATTAACAGGTCCCCATAACCCAATTCCCGACTTTCAGCCATTAGTGTCTGTGTGCTGTCTGTCTGTCTGTGAATAAGATATCTCACTAACGGCAGTTCAAAACTTTCCATTTTATAAGATAAGGAAAATAAAAACCTTAAAAAACCAAGACAAATATGTTTCCTTACTTATAAACTCCTCACACTTTTTGTGCATTCCACCTGCTGAAAACACCTAAAAAGTAAAAGAGTGTGGTCCTCAATATCTGCTTGATTATTCAACCAAATTGACGATTCTCTTCTGAGATGAAACAGTGGTCAGTTAATATCGAGGTTTCTAAACTAGGTTAGCTTAATGAACAAAACAAAGTGCTGTGGTAACAGTTCTCATAAATCTCTTGGCATTTGAATTGCACATCTTTGCATGCAAAATCTTTCAAATATTGAAGATTGAGCTTTGTTATGTCCAAACGAAGTGAAGATTTACTTTTAACACGAAACTTTTTTGTCGGTTTGCTTTTTTGTACAACGACAACTCTCGAGGCCTTATCCGATTTGGATGAAATATGGTATAGACATATTTTGAAAAATTCAAATCTTTAGTATTCAAATTTGTTGAATACTAAAGTCCCCTTCAATTTTCATGGTCATGTAATCAAAATTCGCCTATAGCCATGTGAATAATTGGAGAAGATTTGTAGCAGCTGAGAATTAAAGGGAGTCCTGAGACAATAAAACAGAAATTTATTAGTCTGAAATAGAAATTATTTAAAATATTTTGGCAGAATCTAACAAGTGTTTCTTGCCGAGGGTCAGTTGTTCGAGCCGACAGTAATGACAGATTCCTATCATTGTGTGACAACATTTCTTACGTTAACACAAATAAAAATTGTTCATTATTATTTTGGAAGAATGGTAAAATAATCAATTAACTGGACAATATCGATTCAGATAAATGATGAGGTGCAATCTATCAAATCATAATAATACTCAGCCCATCATCCACGGTGTACTCCGTAGAGTGAACATCAGCCTAATAATCAATAAGACTTGGTAAGCCAAATACAATGACTCATTCGTCGAACCAAGGCAATCAGCCTGACAGAGCTGTAAATGTATGAACCAAAATATTCAAGTGACGGTAGGTTGAAACAGAAGAAACATATGACTTAGCATTTGCCCATCATGTGTTTGGAGTTAGGTTCATAGGTCCCTCCAAAAAAATCTAATGGATATCCCTGGGCAGCTACCTAGAATATCCTCCCTATCCATAGCCTGACGACCCTGGTCTTAATAAATCTGGAAATACCTCAATATGTTGTACATCAAAATCCTTTTTCAGCTGAAAATGGTGAGTGATTTTTCTTGAATGGAGCTAGAAGAAACCAATTTGACAAACTCAAAGTAGAAACCTTCAACCTTTATACGGAATGCACAAACAATATGCGAGCAAACAACTACAGGGTAGTTGTATTTCTCTAACTTCCCACACTACTAAAAGTTTGACATTAATCAGCTAAAAAAAAGTTGTTGTTTTTTCCTCAAAAGAATGCAAAGGCTTAAACAAAATGAATTTTGTTTAAGCCTTTGGAAGAAGTGAACAAATAAAAATAGATATTTTACAAAATGAACCAATCAAATTTGTCAGAAAGTGCTCCAATGCATAGATTACATAGTTAGAATTTCCTCGTTTTTTAGAGTGAATTGTTTATGGCCTATGTTACATGTCTGAAAAAATCCAGAAGAAAACTTTAAAATTACTTGTGATTCTTTGCTACCTACATGACCTAGTTGTTATCAAATTTAATTCCAAAAATAGAGAAAGAATAAAAAAAGACCGAATCTGTCCTACAAATTGGAGTAAATTGCAGAAATTTTCATCAAAGTCGAACCATCTGTTACCAAGATATAGGTCAAGAAAAGAAGATTTATGCAATAATTGGAGCGAATTCGATGACATTGAATTAGGACCATCTGGGACATGTACGTAGACAATAGCAAAAAAAATTCATCAATGGTGAAATGAACTATACTGGAGTTATGTAGAACACAAAGAATGGCTTCAGACTTACGGACACGGAGCCAAATTTGTTCTTTCATATCTGAAGTGCAATTTAAATGACAGAAATTTTAAATAGGAAGGACAGTTTTTTTTCGATGAATGCAAAGATACCCCAGAAGCAATTTTGTGATAAACATAGAGGATAATATGTAGATGTACCTCAAATAATAACTAATACGCTTGAAAACAAGCAGACAGTAGTGTGTGTATAATAGGTGCATTTTGTGTACGAGTTAGTACTCTGACTCGTACCTTCAGTAAAATTTAAATTGTCTAATGACATTAATCAGGGTGTAATTCTTGTTTTTCACTCGAAATTTTACATACCCACCTAAATCAAAATTATTGAGTTCTCATTTATTAAGTTTAGAAATAACTTATTGGTACTATTCGATGGCGGATGTACTTATGTGCATTATCAGTAAAATCTCAATCCGTCCATCAAAAGCTGCTCACGAGGCTGGATCCAAATCGAACAGCCGACAACACGTGGTGGAAGGGACTCCCATTTCAGTACAAAACACGGCCGATGTTTTTTAACTTCAGTAATCCGTTCGATCCGTTTTGTGTTCAACGTGGTTAATTCATTGCCTCTAATAAAATGTGAATTTATGATTCATTTTAAACATATAAAAATTTTTTTTCGATTAACATTTGGCACGTGAGTAATAAATTTGACTCAAAAACACCCTGTACACAGTCAACTAGGTCATTTCGAGTCATCACTGCTTAGGAACAGCTGTCAAACATGAGGCTTGGCTGCGCAGAAAGACCTTGTATCGGTTGCAAGTGCGTCTATAATAGCAAGTTCATTGTATTATATTGAGGCCATGTTACGAAATCAACTAAGAGATTCTATAAGAATAATACTACCAGTAATTAATACGTCACACTATATCTATGAATTATATGCTAAAGGAAAAGACCGAACACTGCTCAAAGCGTACAGTGCCTTAATTGACTCCCCTTCCCTTTTTTTCGTCGAAACAATGTTTACTAATTTAATAGCCAACAGAATGTAAAGAGAAGTTTCTTCTAAGAGGAGAGTTATCAGAGAAAAGATTTTTAAGATCCAGTTTCTCTCCTTCGGTGTGCGTTAGTTTCAGACTAATCCCCAGTTCCGCGATTAATTTCCGCAAATGTGATATTACGAAATAACTGATTTTCACACCAGGCAGTTAGGTGGGGGTGATTTAGCAGCTCTTAGAAAACAGAGTAAAAAATAAACTCTTCAGTGGAAGGTGGCCACATGGAGAGATTAGTGCCTAATTAATTTTCAACCATCTGGGGTATTAGTGCTAGTTCGCCTCCACGTAGGCGACTAACACTTAGTCGACCCACCAACCAGTAGGTGATTTTTTAATGCCAACCCAAGACAACCAGAAGTAAGCCAAGATCACACACAAAGAGAAAATAAATAAAGTAAGTACAGGAAACCAAATTCAATCCAGCGGAGGAGTTGATTGTTTTACTTAGGGCATCTCAAATGAAGACATCTATCAAAATTTTGAAAAAAACTATAGATTTGTATATATAGATAGGAATGATTTGAAAAAATATCTTTTTTCTAACTATTAAGATAGAGTTTTCCCAAACATCTAATAAAAGTGCTAAAGAATTTATGTTCAACCGAACGATCGTTTGACCTTTGTCATGGACACTCATTATATTCATAGTATTAGCAGATTCATTTTTGAACAATTTTTGACCACTCGGATCGGTTGACGGCCATTAAAGGGAGTGAGGTCTACAGTTCATCGAACTACTAGTATTAGTAATTCTAGGTAACCCATAAGTATTAGAAAATAATAGTGTCTAGAGGAGTGTCTGATGTGTGAGGTTTATTGCTGATGATACCCGCATGATCATGTAAGATTACTAGTATGACCTAATCTCTACTAAATAAAAATCTTACGCGTTGAGATTTTTGCCCAATGTGGTTGTTATGTCAAAAGTTCAAAGTGTGGTCAATGGTCATATTAATAACTTGACATTCTCAATATACAGATAACCATAGAGGCCCTGGTTGTTATCACTCATCGAACGCCATGAAAATAAAAATCCGGCTGACTTGAGAGGATAAAAAGATAAAAATACACCAACCGACACCACTAGAAATTTTCGCAAAAAAATCTTATTTATTTGTACAATTTTGATGAACTTTGGTATATACATTTTTACATTCATTGCGTTCATAAAATTAGCTGATTAGTTGCTGGACCATCTGCGGACAATTGGCATCCCTTTAACGGGCTTTTATGTTAATAATTATGCATGTGATTTACAATGTTTTTCTTCCGAAGGTGTAATTTCCAATCCATTTATGACTTGCTAACTTTCCAGAGGATGATAACCTCACGAGTCGAATTCTCCTAAGCTGATGGTGTAGATAAAATAACACAGAAAGCAATTCTCTTTGTATCTCATTTTACTGACGTAATTATACTACAATGATTTTCATAGTTCTGGTGTCCATGTCAATTATCAGCCTACAAGAACACATGTATCATGACAATTAAAAACTTTAGCAGTAGACTACACCTTATCCGAGAGCTACTGTTTCATAAATCTGGCTACCATCGGACACGATGATGACTCCATTTATTGACATACAATGAAAACATTGAGAAATTATTAATATTAAGAGGTTTTACACAAATACGTACAAAGTCTTTCTCTCGTCATAGTCTTCAAAATTGAGTGAGGTCTCGAGTTCACCGAACCATTAGATGGGAGTTTTTTTCACAAGAGAATCAGCTTACGCTATTCTAAATCTATTTTAATTTATTCTGTCATAATTTCTACCTCTAAATATGATTTTTTTGTTGTTGAGAAAATCGTAAATTACTGGATAGGCGGTTAAGCGTCCCGGTTAGTGTATATCCCACAAAAACATCAACAACAAAAAAGACTTCGAGTTCCTTCGAAATGAAGAAGAAAAAAACCTTCTTCCCTATTCCAACAAAAAATATCGAAAAAAATATATCGCCGTTCGCCACTTCGATGCTTGATATTATTCTCATTAAACTATCGAACAATGCGACCCTATGGCATAATGTCGTTAAGTGCATAATTATTACTTAAAATAATCAATGTCAAAATTTGAAATTGGGTTATCTTCAAGCAATTTGAGATGAGTAAACCCAGGAATAAAGAAGTTCTAGTGTTCACATTAAGTTATCATTATACAAACAAGCTGTCCTCAATCTTATCGTACTTTTAAGCGAAACTAAACTATTGAAAAAGCTCATGGACACAAGGGTATTAAACCCGATTATGCCTTGAACCTATTCAAGTAATAGGCTGACTCCACACGTAACACAAATAAATTAAAGTTTCTTTGCAGATTCTTCAGAAGAATCGTTTGACCATTTTGGAGAGTGTCACCCACCATGTGCGATGTCTTTAATTCAGGGAGGATTAGTTCCGTCGATGCCATTATTTTTACTATTGCCAACTTTTACCAACCCAATCAGAATTGGAAGTAAGTCCAGATCAAGCACACACACAAAGAGAAAACAAATAAAGTAAGCGTAGCGAACCAAATCCAATCGAGCGGCAGAGTTGATTGGTATACTATATACTTGGTCTAAAATAATCTGGTTTGCTCTGTTTGTTGACATAAAAAAATTATACATTATCTTCATTTTACAATCCAGAGGAGGAGGTGATTGGTATACTATACTTGGTCTAAAATAATCTGGTTTGCTCTGTTTGTTGACATAAAAAAATTATACATCATCTTCATTTTACAATCCAGAGGAGGAGGTGATTTGTTTTCTTGGTCTGTCTGAAACAATCTGGGTTTCTTTGTTCGTTGACAATCAAAAAATCGTCTCTTAATCTCCTGGCCCACTAAACATCATCCCTATTTCTAAGCTTTTAGTTTTTACTTTCTGTGATATTAATGATGTATAGCCATTTAGCACAATTAAGCATTAATGCCTATCATAATTACCTGATTTATGTTATTTTTAAATTAAAAATAACATAAATTTCAGTATAAATAATAGACCTAGTTAGATGTTTAATTTACAAGCCGTGTCGCATTTCATTTTTTTATGTTTTCATGTGTTGAAAGCACAATAAATTAAAGGTTATTTTTTATTGGGTTCTGTATTGAAACTTTGTAACAACAGACAACATGCAAAGGAGAACAGAGACAAATCTCAATGGAATTGATATCAATTTCTAAAAATGGGCGTATTTGTTGGATCCAACATGCTTCCGATCAAAGAGTAGTTCTATATCTCTTTTGAAATGGTCACTACTGTGATTAGTTTTTGGTCCCAATTAGGACCAAAAACGTAAATAATGTCCATACCAACAAGTTTCATTAAAATCGTACAAGGCCTTTGAGAGTTATCCCGTAACAAACAGAATGTTCATAGAAAAATCGAGGTGTTAAAACTAGATCTCACATCGTTCTATCAAATATGTATTCAATCAACTACGTGTGTCCGAGGCTTTATGATTTGATCGGATCGGAGAGTATGTAAATAAATAAGCATAAGTACCTTGAAATAGGTCGTTATAACATTTACCCCATGACCTAGCTATGATCCTCAACACCACACACACACAATCTTAGTGTAAAATAAAATAATAATGGCTTACCTACAGGATGTTTCTCTCACATATCGCGGCAGACTGACATGAATGAGATAATAACACAGGAATGACATAAAGTTCAAAACAAAAAACTTAACTCTTGAACATCTTGTCCGATTTGGATGAAACCATTGTTTTGAACATTATACAGCGCCTTCATAACTTTTGAACGATTCATACTAGAAACTTAAGATCTTCATTACTATCTATCTAAAAGCAAAGACCAGTTGGTATACTGACTGATGTACTGACTGACAATCAACGTAGCTCCACGATGGCTAAACGTAGAGACCTGAAACTTGGCACCCGAGTTCCTTTTAGTATGTAGGTGCGTAATAAGAAAGGAAAAAAAAAGTTAAAGTGGGAGCAAGTTACCGCCAAAACTGACGCTATTTAGCTGGTCTTTTTGCAATTTTTTTCTGGGCAAACTAAAAGTGATAACGAAAAATTACCGAGAATGGACCCCCCCAAAACAGTATATGAGGACCCCATAAAATTTGAAAATTTCCTGTTTCTTCCCGGTTTATAAACGGTTTTCACCACCAAAAAATCGGAATTGAGAAGTACCACTGATGAGCGAGAAAGCTGAAATTTGATACGAAGGTGTTCCGAGGTACAAAAAGTAATATAGGTACTTCAGTAAAATATTGAATTTTCTAACTAGGAGCGATGCTCACTTTGGGAGTCGGTGCCACCAAAAACCCATAGTTAAGAAGTATCACTTCGGTATGAGGGAGAAAGCTGAAATTTTATACGAAGGTGTTCCGCAGTGCAAAAAGTAATATCTTTGTGTAAAATGTTGAATTTTCTAAAAAATAGGAGCCGTGTTTACTCTGGGGTCGGTTCCTCCAAAAATATAAAATTGAGAAGATTTAATTTCGCGATCTCGAAATTGTTGTTGAATTTTGTTCCCGTAGCGAAGCACGGGAAAACAGCTAGTGATATGATAAAATGCATGGGCACCTTCAACTTCAATGAGCTGAACCACTTTTGATTTAAACCTCTTTATCTTTCAAAATTTCCTACGTAACGGTAATTAATAATAATAAAGTGTTTCTGTTTATGCGCTCATTTTCTTCTTTTAAAATAACCTCTCGAATATAAAACAAATGAAAAAAAAAAAAAAAAAAATAGAAAAATTCGCCCTGATTTTTAAATTATTATTATTTTAGAGATGAAAATGAAGGAATAACAATGACAACAAAATGTATTCTTAATAACCTTAAGAGTCATAACCAAAATTTCTAGATTCAAAAATTAAGAGGGACTAAACAACACATTGGTCTGCTATTTTTATGAATTTAAGGTAAAAAAATCGCATCGATTTTGGGGGACCACCTAACAGTTGAATTTGAATTAAATTATTTCGTTAGTCACCTCCGAGGCCAGGAAAGAGGAATAAATGGATTTCTTGAAATCAGATTACCTTGAGTCAAATAAACTCCCTTTTTTTTTTGATTACCTGAAAATATATTCAAAACCAACGAAAGAATACGCACTCAAAGTTACCAAATTCCTGGCTGGAAAGTTTGAAGTATAAGTTCAAAAAATATATATATTCCAAGCAATGTTTTAAAAAAAACTCTTTGGCCTTACGGCTAAAGAGTTAGTTTTTACTAACTCTTTAGCCGTAAGGCCAAAGAGTTAGTAAAAACTAACTCTTTGGCCTTACGGCTTGTGTTGTATTAAATAGAATAGTGAGTGGTTATTTGAAACAAAACTGTTTTCTGGTACGAATGCAAAAATCACGGAAAAATGGAATCTGGTGTCCTTCCGTGAAAAAGCATTTTTGCGGTTTATGCACAGCTTTCCGGAAAATATACGCCTAATTTTACCAATACGTTATACTTTTTTTGTTACACCCTCTATATTTAGATGCTTTCAGCCTCAAGCATCTTACCAGATCAGCATCGACAGATAGTTTCTGTCGATACTGATATTTTTAAAAAAATACATCATCACAACCAATCTGAGGACTTTATTATGTAAAATGTAAATGTATATTTCTTTGTGTTATTATGTCACAATGTTTGTGGGCATCATAACATTACAAGGTATTTTCATCAACTTTCAGTGCAATATCACTGAGCCTAAGCTACAATTTAATTTTTTTTTACCTTATAATGCTACCACTTGGCGCTATTACCATAGCTACTCAATTGTCCTCAGGAGGCTGAGTTACCCCCAAACACAACCAAGAAGAAAATTCGAAAAAACCTTTTTCAAAATTTCGACCCGTCCAGGAATCGAACTCTGAACCTCCCTGGTGCAAAAGTGTGATGCGCACTCTGCCACGGAGGCGTGAGGACTTTATTAAATAATACTCTTCTCAAAAGTTGGCCAGGTTTGCCTAGGTGAACAAGTAAGTGGGAGTTAGTTTCAAATTGACAGTTGGTTTCAAGTTGATTTTTTTTTTTTTTTTTAAATCGAGAAGGCACAATGAACGATCGTTGTATTTTATTGCAGATAAATTGTATTTTACGTTTTAGAAAAACACATCGCAATCAGGAACACGCTCATTTCACCTCTTTTTTTTTTATATAAATTATTGAGTATCGTTATAATTACGATATATATTATATACTTTTATAATTTATATACCGATTACTGACCCAATTCTGTGCGGGGGTCGGCTGTTCGAGGCAAAAATAATGACGGAGTTTCCTTAAATAAAATTCAGTGTTTCTATTATTGTGACAACGTTTCTTACGTTTACACAAATACAATTAACTTTTATAATTTGCTAGTGGGCTGCACCCGCTTTGTTTGGTGCCTTAGAGGCATGGCCGTTCCGTAATCGACATTATTTTTCTATGTCCTTTTCTGTTATGCTCACAACAAGTCTTTACAAAATTAATGGTAAGATACCTAGATGCAATAATTGGTATAAAAATACATATGTAACAAAAGAAACTGAGTTAAAAGTCATAATGATACAGAAAAGTTGCTTTTTTGGGTTATTTTACATCATCAGTGCGAGTTTACTGGGATGTCAAGGAACATTTCAGCCTCAAGTTACTAACCAGAATTTCAAGTATGATTGTTTTTCCCTTTGGAAATTATTAAGTCAAACATGGATTCCACAAATATACATGCATTCAGTATATTTTTCTTTAAATTTAGAAGGACAAGCATGATTAAATATATGATCGCGGTAGGTTTTTTTTCCGACTCTTTTTAGCTCACTCTTTGGTAACTGTTCACTCAAACGCCGAATTTTTGTGTTTATTGCCTCGTTCCTGGAGGTTTAATGATGAACAAAATTTGCTATCAGTAATTCGGGTATTTGACTTTTCACAAAGAAACCAAAAAAATAACAAGAGTTTCCATTTCGTTTCAATATAGATGGTTTTCACGATCAAAAAACCGACTTCCCTCAGGGCCAACAACGTAAATAAAATACTTACAGTTCATTGATATTTGAAACGAATGTTGGTCAACATCAACAGAATAAACTTCAGACCTTATATAATCAAATGGTTGGATTGGTTAGGAATAAACACAAATAGTTTTATATTACAGGGTGTTCACAGGAAATGGTACCAGATACCAGATAGGTGTTCACAGGAAATGGTACCAGATACCAGATAATTGTATCTGTTTTATTGCAATTCAGCTGAAGAGTGTTCTTTAAAACGACAAATTGAACTGAAAGATCTTCTATTCGTGAATTGAAAAATCTCCTATTCAAATACACTTTTTACATTATTAAAATTGAAATACATTATTAACATTGAAACTTTAACATTAATTAATTAAAAGTGTACTTTAAAATTAATTAAGTGGAAAGTGTACTTTAACATTATTTAAATTAAAAATGTACTTTAATCTTAATTAAATTAGAAGTGTGCTATAACATTAATTAAATTGAATGTGTACCTTAACAATAATTAAACTGAAAGTGTCCTTTAACATTACTAAAATAGAAAGTTTACTTTAACATCAATTAAATGGAAAGTGTAGATATTTTAACATTAATTATATGGAAAGTGTACTTTAAGATAACTGAATTGAAAGTGTCCTTTAACATTAATTATATGGAAAGTGTACTTTAAGATAACTGAATTGAAAGTGTCCTTTAACATTAATAAAATTGAAAGTGTACTTTAACATTAATTAAATGGAAAGTATACTTTAACATTAATTAAATTGAATGTGTCCTTTAACATTAATAAAATTGAAAGTGTACTTTAAAATTAATTAAATGGAAAGTATACTTTAACATTAATTAAATGGAAAGTGTACTTTAACATTATTTAAATTGAAAGTGTACTTTAACCTTAATAAAATTAAAAGTGTACTCTAACATTAATTAAATTGACAGTGTACTTTGAAATTAATTACATTGAAAGTGAGTATTCTTTAACATTAATTAAATAGAAATTGTGATTTAACATTATTTAAATTGAAAGTGTTCTATAAAATTAATTAAATCGAAAGTGTTCTTTAACAATTTAAACTGTATTTTAACAATTTATAAACTTGAAAGTGTGTACTTCAACAGTAATATGATTGAAAGTGTTCATTGAAGACACCAATTTCCAGTTGGAATGAATATTTTCCTCATTTAATTGCTCTTTACACGTAAAAGCAATAAAATTGAAAGTGTTTTTTTGAAATACATAAATGAAAGTTACATTGAAAGTTTTGCTCAATCAAATACTGGTACACTTTATAACATAGGTTGACAGATTTGAACAAAACACAGCACTGAACTGCGACCCAATTTTAAAGTTAGAATTAATTTTTATAATTACATATTAATATGTATTTAGGTGCTTTAAAATTCAAGCATATTAAAAGATCAGAACCGACATTAAATACACTAATTACTTATTTCACACCTTATTTTAAAAATTGCTGTTCTGAATGAATTCAAACATCAATTTTGGCTCAATGTATTGTTTTGTACTAAGTACATCCCAATGGATATCATTAAGACCCCCCCCCAAAAAAAAAAAAATATATATATATATATATATATATATATAGTTTATGTTTCAACGGATTAATGAAAAATCCTAAAATCGATTAGAATAATTCCGTTCGTTCCGCTGTCGTTTTTTGAATTTACAACAAATTTGAGTAAAACCGTTTGTTAAAGGTTGGCTAATTTGATGTGAACTGAATGATTACGCATGAAGTTAAGGCTTTTCATTTTTTTCTTCTCACGAGAAATATCTGGTAATGTAAAAACGACCTCTTTACAATTTTTATGGGTATCACAGCATTACTAAGAGCCTCATGTATTAAAAATCTCTGCAATGTTCTACCAAACCAGATGTTTTTACTCAGGAAATGGTCGCTGTTAATGCAGCTACTCAATTCTCTCGAGTGGACTCCAAAATCACAGCACTAAGTTGAAGATTTTCGATCCTCGCCGAAAATTGAATCCACGTACCCCGAGTGCAACGCCAGTCTGATATTCACTAGACGTCTAGACCAGGAGGACTAGTATTTTTTACTAAGAAGATTCACATGAAGTAAACTACCAGGTTTAAAATAAATTCATCCAATGTATCTCCCTTAGTAAATCAATACCGTTAAACAGAAAGTAATTCTATCTAATTCGATGTTATCCCCTTGAGAAGGTAATTATTTAACGCGACTGAGAGTTGTAGTTCTATAAGGGGACATTAACCTTACAGTTATACAACACAACAAACTCTGCAAGTGGTTATGTAAATGTTAGCAGAACTCTTATCCTCCTACTTAACTGCGAGCACTTTCACTTAGCTCGGTGGTTACACTATACCACGACTTATTATTATGAAGATATCAAGCAATGATCCTGCTAACGCTAACAACATCAAGGCAAATGCACCGTTCTCGTAACAGTTTAATGATATCCATTGGGATGTACTATGTACAAAACAATCTCTTGTGCACCAAATGTTTAACTCGTAATAGTTTAATGTTCTAGTAACAGTTTAATAATATCCATTGGGATGTACTATGTACAAAACAATCTCTTGTGCACCAAATGTGTAACTCGTAATAGTTCAATAATATCCATTGGGATGTACTATGTACAAAACAATCTCTTGTGTACCAAATGTGTAACTCGTAACAGTTTAATGTTCTAGTAAGAGTTTGATAATATCCATTGGGATGTACTATGTACAAAACAATCTCTTGTGCACCAAATGTGTAACTCGTAACAGTTTAATGTTCTCGTAACTGTTTAATTATATCCATTGGGATGTACTTTGTACAAAACAATCTCTTGTGTACCAAATGTGTAACTCGTAACTGTTTAATGATATCCATTGGAATGTACTATGTACAAAACAATCTCTTGCGCACCAAATGTGTAACTCGTAACAGTTTAATGTTCTAGTAACAGTTTAATAATATCCATTCGGATGTACTATGTACAAAACAATCTCTTGCGCACCAAATGTGTAACTCGTAACAGTTTAATGTTCTAGTAACAGTTTAATAATATCCATTGGGATGTACTATGTACAAAACAATCTCTTGTGCACCAAATGTGTAACTCGTAACAGTTTAATGATATCCATTGGAATGTACTATGTACAAAACAATCTCTTGCTCACCAAATGTGTAACTCGTAACAGTTTAATGTTCTAGTAACAGTTTAATAATATCCATTGGGATGTACTATGTACAAAACAATCTCTTGCGCACCAAATGTGTAACTCGTAACAGTTTAATGATATCCATTGGGATGCACTATGTACAAAACAATCTCTTGTCACCAAATGTGTAACTGTACACCAGTGGTTCTTTAAACTGAAGAACTTAGTCCAGACGAAAATATATTATTTTTCATCTGAATATTGAAACCTTCCTTTTGGAAAAACACAACCCAATTAGCTCATTTGATTAAGCATGAGGGTGTTGTGCTGAAAGTCGGTCGTTTGAGCCAACAGCAATGTCGGATTTTCTTATTTGAAAATTTATTATATCTATCATTAAGATAAGGTTTTCTACGTAACACAAATATAATTCATTATCATATTGTACTCTCTTCCTGAGTAGCACAGTGGCTAAGCGCTGGCCTAGTAAACAGGAGGGATGTAAAAAATATTAGCATACAAAAGATTTAACACAAAATATATATTATTGGTCAATAAATTTACTTTAGATATGATATTAAAAATATGTACCACCATCCATATGATGAAGGGAAATAAGCAAAGATTGATAATTTAAACACAAAGATAAAGGATATCAAAGTGCTCAATGTTTGACCGAGGGTTTGACCAAATCCTCAGTTTGGAAGCCTATTTCATCGCCACAAAGTAAGCATATGCCAAACTATCTCAAACTGTGGGGTTTGTGAAAGAGAGAAACCCAGCCAAAGTAAATTTATATTTTTAATAAGTTCTGTCCAATTATCCAATACAACGAAAATACATTCAGTAAAAATAATAAAACAAAAAATAATAAAGTTCTGTAAAAGTCGGTACTATTTATTCCCTCGTAAATCAAAATTATAATTTTATTTTTATGACTAGGTATTGCATCCACGCAAATTTAACAAAAAAAAGAGAAAAAAATAGATTCAAGTGTTACTCTTCATCTTTCACGATCTTCTGGTACTTGTGAAAATAATTCTTTTCTTGGTTTAGAGCTACTAGCCACGAAGTCTTTTAAGAACATCTTTTATAGTTTGGATTATTCCACAAATTGTGTCAATATGTTGTCTTTTTTTTTGGCGGGTTCGAAAATTGATACCTATACGAGAGGGTATTGATAAGTCCAGTAATATATCAACGAACACGGTATACAATTATAAGTAAAAAGTTGTTACCCTATGTTTACCTAGAAAGCTAGATATAATGAGTATTAGATCTCCTTACTGGTATGATTTCCATGTGTACTAAACGACAAAATGGAAGAGAAAAATTACAATAAAACCCCCAAAATCAGATCAAAGGAACGCTCCGATTGGATATCACGACAATATAAGAGAAAAATTTAAAACGAGTAAGTTTACAATCAAAAACCAAAACTATAGGTTAGTCAACTAGCAACAAAGATATAGAAAATATAAAATAACAGCAGTCTGCAGTGTACTCAAATTCAAAGGGAACGTTCTGAGTGGATATCATGGCAAACTAAGAGAAAATTTTAAAACGAGTAAGTTTAAAAAAGAAAAAAACAAAATCAGAAATCTGAGGTAAATTATTCCAAAACTAAAGGTTAGTCAATTAGGAAGAAAATAATATCAACTAGATAAAAAATATAAAATAACAGCAGTGTACTTAGTGGATATCACGACAATAAAAGAGAAAAATTTAAAACGAGTAAGTTTACAATAAAAAAAAAACAAAATCAGAAATCCGGGGTAGATTATTCCAAAACTAAAGTTTAGTCAGTTAGGAAGAAAGTAATATCAACTAGATAAAAAATGTTAAATAACAGCAGTGTAGTCTGACTGCTTCAAACGAAAGGCTCTGAGTGGATATCACGACAATAAAAGAGAAAAATTTAAAACGAGTAAGTTTGCAATAAAAAACCCAAACTCAGAAATCCGGGGTAGATTATTCCAAAACCAACGGTAAAATCAACAAGATAGAAAATATAAAATAACAGCAATGTACCGAGACTGCTTCAAAAGAAACATGCCCGACAAAAGTCAAAATAAAGTAAAAGAACATCTGAACGTGTCTATTGTGAATGCAACCTAAAATGTTATTCCATTGATACAAAATGTTTGAGACAGAAAAAAAAGAGAGCGCGGGAAATTCTCTAATGGTTTCCATGGTAACATTTTCCCGAGTTCAATGCCCAACTAGTAAACATAACAGTTGAATGTTCTGTATCTCTTCATTTCCTGGTCAGGCTATATTTAACAACATTGATTACACAACCTGCCTCACAAGTTACTGACATCCGATAGTAACCGTGAAATAATCACGGCAATGATGCAGATCTTACCAAGTGAAGAAAAAACAGTTTAGTTTTTAAATAAATTTGTTCTCAGAAACTCTACTTGGTAGAATAAGTAAGTTCTTCTGGTGACAGATGGGACCAAGATGGCCACAGTTCTTTCTTCACTTTATTGGTGTTGTATTGTAGGTAATACAGACCATGAGTACTTTTGATCGAAAGAAGTGAGAACGGGGTCACGACGGTCACCGTTCTTTCGTCACTTCCTTGGTGTTGTATTGTAGGTAATACAGACCACGAGTACTTTTGATCGAACGAAGTGAGAACGGGGTTACGATGGTCACCGTTCTTTCTTCACTTCATTGTGTAATGGGTAATACAGACAACGACGAGTACATTTGTTCGAATGAAGTGAGACCGGGGTCACGATGGTCACCGTTCTTTCTTCACTTCATTGTGTAATGGGTAATACAGACAACGACGAGTACATTTGATCGAATGAAGTGAGAACGGAGTCACGATGGTCACCGTTCTTTCTTCACTTCATTGTGTAGTGGGTAATACAGACCACGAGTACTTTTGATCGAATGAAGTGAGAACGGAGTCACGATGGTCACCGTTCTTTCTTCACTTCATTGTGTAGTGGCTAATACAGACCGCGAGTACTATTAATCGAATGAAGTGAGAACGTAGTCACGATGGTCACCGTTCTTTCTTCACTTCATTGTGTAGTAGGTAATACAGACCACGAGTACTATTAATCGAATGAAGTGAGAACGTAGTCACGATGGTCATCGTTCTTTCTTCACTTCATTGTGTAGTGGGTAATACAGACCACGAGTACTATTAATCGAATGAAGTGAGAACGTAGTCACGATGGTCACCGTTCTTTCTTCACTTCATTGTGTAGTGGGTAATACAGACCACGAGTACTATTAATCGAATGAAGTGAGAACGTAGTCACGATGGTCATCGTTCTTTCTTCACTTCATTGTGTAGTGGGTAATACAGACCACGAGTACTATTAATCGAATGAAGTGAGAACGTAGTCACGATGGTCACCGTTCTTTCTTCACTTCATTGTGTAGTGGGTAATACAGACCACGAGTACTATCAATCGAATGAAGTGAGAACGTAGTCACGATGGTCATCGTTCTTTCTTCACTTCATTGTGTAGTAGGTAATACAGACCACGAGTACTATTAATCGAATGAAGTGAGAACGTAGTCACGATGGTCACCGTTCTTTCTTCACTTCATTGTGTAGTGGGTAATACAGACCACGAGTACTTTCGATCGAATGAAGTGAGAACGTAGTCACGATGGTCACCGTTCTTTCTTCACTTCATTGTGTAGTGGGTAATACAGACTACGAGTACTTTTGATCGAACAAAGTGAGATTTAGTTTTTCCCCTACGTTTTTGCTAATAGCATAATTAATAATATAAGACAGAAAAATATAAAATAATATTAAAAGCTGCTCGTATGTTACCAAACATCTTTTTTGCCATCTACCCAATTGATCGCGGATCAGTATAATGATTATTTGGAAAGAATAATAAGATTTTTTTTTATTTATTTAATGGAAAAGCAAAATAATTGAAAATTGGAAATGTCAAAAAATAACCATTGGCTGATCCACATAGCAGTTTGGATTGATGGTTTTTAATTGTTAAAAAAATATGTGTTTAAAATTAATATAATTATTTGATCAGTATCGTTGCTTAGTAACATCTTATTTGCCATCTACCCAATTGATCGCGGATCAGTATAATGATTATTTGGAAAGAATAATAAGATGTTTTTTTTATTTAATGGGAAAGCAAAATAATTGAAAATTGGAAATGTCAAAAAATAACCATTGCCTGGCCCACATAGCAGTTTGGATTGATGGTTTTTAATTGTTAAAAAAATGTGTTTAAAGTTAATATAATTATTTGATCAGTATCGTTGCTTAGTATTCAATTTACCGAATCTTTCCTACAAATTCTCATATTTTCATGCCATTATTATATGAACCTCTAAATTAATTTTGGAACACCAACCATAAAAAATTTAGTTTTCTATGGTCTGCTGCCCAAGACTGGAGATTATTTTTACAGCAAACTTCAAACATTGTCCAATATCGATTTTAATTGAACCCTGTATAAAGTTCTCATTTAAATAAACCCTGTATAAAGAGAAAGTTGTATTTTGTAAAAGTTAAAGTTTAAAGCTCATAGCAAACACCCCCGATCACATACATATTTGGCGCATTAATTAACACAGTGATATCTTTATACAAGTCCTGGCCACACTCCCCCGTACACCTAGATTTCATATATTTGATTTGATATTTCTTTGTGATTTACATGAGAGAAAGCTTTGAATAATGCAGCTTATAAAATTATCAAATTATTATGAATACTCGTAAGAGAAAAGAATCAAGAGCAATATTATTTACTGGATTAAACAAATAAAGCAAACGCTATCGTGGGTCACATTCATTCTATTTGTCTCATCTACCTACATCCATATCATTATCAATAGGCGTCATCGTTTCCGATGGAGCCAGATGTATGTTGTTAACTGTCCATACATTCAATCTTCAATAACACAAAACTAATAATATTTCAAAGCTGCTTCTGAGCTTAAATTTCATACCAGGAAAATATTGAAATTCGGAAGAATATTTGACATTGAAATTCGGAAGAGTAACCAACTAATAATCCTGCCATCAATGTCACCGATCCAGATAACAGTCAAAATTCAAAGTAATATATCACTCTAATATCACCAAAAACAAACTATAATATACTCAACTAATCAACTCAATTGATCAAGGAGAATGAGTTACCCCTAAATAAAACCAGACAAAGTAGAAAATTCAAAAAACCTTTTTCACACCAGAATTTGAACCCCATCGTTCCATCCGAATGTGATTCATACACTCGGCGGCTTGCACGAGGTAAAATTGTCACGGAGACGTGCCAAAATAGTGAAGTAAACTTTTATTGTTCCCTGTATAAAATATTATACGATACCCATACATGCGGTATAGGATCGGTGAATTGTTAAGATGTGTGCATAATAAAACACTCACACGCCTTCGTTAGTCTCACGTGAAACTCAAAGTCAGTGTCACGTCAATCAGCATTAATCTGCACCAAATAGAAAGTTATCACTCACAACGACACATTCTTCAATATTTCGAAAGTATTTGTTATTAAAAAATAATGGAACACACGAGTAAAGATAAAACAAAGACAAATACATACCTATATATGTAAACTAGCTGAACTAGTGATTGGGTATCACTAAATTTTTAGCCAAAGACAGTAAGATATATCGAAAAGAAATGTAATATAGATCCCCCCCCAAAAAATATATATATATATATATATATATACTGAATCCCCAGAAATATTATCAAAATCAAAAAATGTCGAGCCGTTTACGGCCAACTTGCGATTTTTGAATGTAATTTAGAAAATATTAATTGTCTAGCTAAAGTGGTAAGAAATATCGAAAAATCAATGGGCATAGATCCTTATCTATAGACTGAAATTTCAATATTAACAGAATAACTAATAAAAAAATGTCGAGTCGTTTACGGACGATTTTTGTATGAAATCATGGAATAATGTTATCATGGAATAATGTTAGCAAATGAACGGCAATGATTCTAATGCGCCAAGCGAAATAGGCGCAGAATTCTGAAAAAGATAAATTATCAGAACTAAAAAATATTAAATCGTTTTAATAGGCGTTAAGTTGGCGGGACCACCTTCAAAGGCTTATAACTCGAAAACGGCGTCGGTTCAAATCGACTTTTTTACATTTTTGGCGAGTGCATATCATTGCAATTTACCCCATTTTGATATCTTGTGTCGTTCTGG
>CM022885.1:11923502-11942783 GCA_012654025.1 Pachypsylla venusta
ACTTGAAACTTGGCACGCAGGTTCCTTTTAGTATGTAGGTGCGTAATAAGAAAGGAAAAAAATTAAAGTTCAAGTGGGAGCAAGTTACCGCCAAAAATGACGCTATTTAGCGGGTCTTTTTGCATTTTTTTTCTGGGCAAACTGAAGGAGATAACGAAAAATGACCGAGAATAGACCCCCCCAAAATAGTATATAAAAAATATTAAATTTGAAAATTTCCGGTTTCTATCCGATTTATGGACGGGTTTCTCCACCAAAAAATCGGAATTGAGAAGTACCACTTCGGGATGAACGAGAAAGCTGAAATTTGATACAAAGATGTTCCGAAGTACAAAAAGTCATATCCTTGAATAAAATATTGAATTTTCTAATTAGGAGCGGTGCTCACTCTCGGGGTCGGTTCCACCAAAAACCCATAGTTAAGAAATTTCACTTCAGAATAAGCAAGAAATCTGAAATTTTATACGAAGGTGTTCCGCAGTGCAAAAAGTAATATCTTTGAGTAAAATCATGAATTTTCTACATAGGAGCCGTGTTCACTCTGGGGGTCGGTTCCACAAAAAATCTAAAATAGAGGGGATTTAATTCCGCGATCTCAAAATTGTTGTTGAATTTTGTAACCGTAGCGAAGCACGGGAAAACAGCTAGTAATATATATAAAACCTATCCATTCACCAGTAAATTTTCTGATATTTCAGGACAATCTCTTCGCGTTTCTTTTCAACATACTCTTTCCATCTTAATTTTACGTATAGAGTATAGAACTAGTTATCATTCGTTAAAATTGTTTTATTCTGTTAATATTCTCATAAATGTTAAATAACGGTCACATTGGAAGACCGTGGATCTTGTATGGCTTAAAAAGTGAAAGCATGCTAGTGATTGTATAAGCAAACTTTAAAAGCAATGCTAAAAATAAAATAAAGCATAAGAAGAGATAATGTGATTTCAAATTTCAGAAACACTTATAGAAAATTAAATTATCTATCTATTTGTTTACAAATATAATTCAAAAATGAAGATTAATTCGTTGGATAGTGTTCGTAGACCAGCTGAACATTACAGTATCTTAAAACGCGAGGATCAGAATGTATCCCAAAAAAGTTGAATGGGAAAACAATGTAAAATAGATTGTAATTTTTCCCCCGGGAATACCTAAAGAACAAAATAAAATGAAAATGGGAAATTAAAACTGCATTTACAGATTGGTAAATTGAATATGTAGTAGTTTGTGAATTCGACATTTTCATGACAAATTATTTATTATCTGTGTCCGTCACATTATCAACTCAATATTATATTCGACATTTTCATGAAAAATTATTTAATGTGGCGGACACTATCCGTGTCCGCCACATTATCAACTCTATATTATGGCCAAACAAGAGAATTACCTTATGATTTGTATTCTCATTTTCTCAAGTTTTACTTTAACTTTTACAGGCTAAATCTTTGTTAAAGGAAGTATTGTGTGCGAGAGAGCCTGGTGGATTTCTTATTCCAAATTGATCAGCGAACATTCTATGTTAAATGTGTTTAAACCATCTCTAATATTGCTGGATGTGGCCAAAGATATTTACTTCATCTTACTTGTGACCTTTATCACAACGCTGTCACAATTATCTCATCTTTGATAATACTTCATGAGAATAATAATTGGACAGTTAGTACTAAAGGTTTATAACCTTTTACCATAATTCAAACATAAAACGTATCTCCAGGTATGATAAATAAAGATTGTGCAATCAACAAGGAAAGAATCCGCTATTCTTCAGAATAGAGAATATACGCAAGAGCAAGCAAATTCCGTTCTATAGAAAGTAAAGTATGAACCTTACGCCGCGCTGCGCGCCGTAACTACGCGACAGACAAAACTAATTCATATATCATTCATTTACATAATTAATTCTTTTAATCCTAATCTACACCTCATATTTTAATATAAAGCAATTTTTATAAGATCAAATAGTATAAGACAGGTGTTGAATCATCAAATTTGCCGTAATGTACCTCTACCGCTCACATCTTCTATATATATAAAACGCAAAGTACACTTGGTACTGCTGATGCACTGACTGATAATCAACGTAGTTCAAGTTTAACTGGAGGCGAGCTAACGCCAAAAATTACGCTTTTTAGCGGCTTTTCTGTAGAATTTTTAAAGAAAATTAAAAAGATAACAACAAATGTCCAGGAAAATAAATATATAAAATTTGGAAATTATCACCACCGAAAAACCGAAATTTCGCGGTACAAAAATAATATAATGGAATAAAGTAATTGTTTTTTTTCTTCTTCTAAATTAAATAGGAATTATTTTTGCCCTAGTGGTAGATATTTACCTGCTGATCATATACAGGATATACAGTAAGTTGTCAATAAAAAATCCTTGTAATCAGGAGAGTCTGTACTCAATTCTAACCGAGCCATTTATGTTCTAGCGGTTGGAAAGCAGCGTTTGTTTTGGCATCTTCGCCTAGGAACCTTCGACAGAGCGAGTTTAGAATGAAGTTCACAAGTTAAGGATTCTATAAGACACAGCAAAGCGAGGTAAATTGAATTAGTGGTAGATTATAAAAATAGGAAACTCAATTGCAATCTTCTGATTGAACAATACAAAGTCATCGCTGATGTTGGAACAAAGAAAATAAAACAAAATACATCAAGGACAGATTCATGATGTTTAACTGATATTCGAAAACCTCAATCAATGGTAATATAAATTTTCAGGGGCAATTTTGAAATGAATGATTACTGAAAATTACTCTCAAAATTGGGGAAATGAATATTTAGAACTTTTTTGAAAAAAAAAAAAAATATTTATTTCTACTCTCATTTCCTAAATCAACTGTTTCCCCATTTCTAGATTCAGGTTTGGAAAAATGGTAGAAACAGGTTGATATGAGGTTTCTGCAAAGGTTTTGATGGCCCTTGGCTGGAACTGGGATACTAAGTGTTCCAGATCGTCCTGGTGCGTAGAACGGGCCATCGTGAGGACGAGGGTTGAACCAGAAGGAAATGCTTTGATGATGTTTGCAAAACCCAGCAGGCTCCGTATGCTACAAATTTATACGTCGTCATCTCCCATAATTTATTAATGCGATAGTCTTATTATGATTATGAAACAGTCTATACTTACAAAACACAAAACCTGAATGATAATTAACGTAACTCGACGATAGATAAAGGTACTAAAGGATAATTTTCATTTTGCATGCGGTACGTAATACGGAAAGAAAAAAAACGGAGCTGGAGGTGAAAGGGAGTTATCGTCAAATGATGGTGGGATATATCACAAAATGTTCGGGAATAGACAACCCATTCCCAAATTTATAGCAAAATATAAAATCCACTGTTTTTTGGTTCGTATCTTATAAAAATAGGAAATTCAGTTATCGCAGATTTTCCGATACTTAGAAAAAGTATAAAATAGACCAAATTATTGAAGCCAAAGCTATTTCTACAGCAACGGAAAGGATGTATGCGATGTTTTAGCCATCAGCTAGCAATTCATATTTGTCTTCTATCTGAGTTCAATATGAGAGATAATCTCATTATGAAGTCCTTAACAAAACCATGTTGCAGACATCAGCTAGCAATTTATATTTTTCTTCCATCTGAGTTCAATATGAGCGATAGTCTCATTATGAAGTCCTTAACAAAACCATGTTGCAGACATCAGCCAGCAATTGATATTTGTCTTCCATCTGAGTTCAATATGAGCGATAGTCTCATTATGAAGTCCTTAACAAAACCATGTTGCAGACATCAGCTAGCAATTTATATATTTGTCATCCATCTGAGTTCAATATGAGCGATAGTCTCATTATGAAGTCCTTAACAAAACCATGTTGCAGACATCAGCTAGCAATTTATATATTTGTCTTACATCTGAGTTCAATATGAGCGATAGTCTCAATCAGTCTCATTATGAAGTCCTTAACAAAACCATGTTGCAGACATCAGCTAGCAATTTATATATTTCTCTTCCATCTGAGTTCAATATGAGCGACAGTCTCATTATGAAGTCCTTAACAAAACCAAACACAAGAATAACAAAAATAACATTGGTACGTGTAAGACCCGTTCTATGCAGAAAGTGAAACTAAGGTTTTGTTGGGTCGTTCACCTTAGCTATTAAAGCATTGGTTCACCTTAACAAAATGGGTTTACAGTAGAAGGTAAGGGTAATATGGCAACAACATCTATCTCAATAATATTCAGTTAGCTCATACAGGGTTGATCATTTCATAAAATTGAACAATAGTTTGCTCTTATATTATTTCACAATTTTGAAATCACACAAGCTGTTCGGATGACAAGAATTGAGACTGCAAAGTTTTCAAATAACACAAGCTATAGTTAGGATGACAAGAGTTAAGACTGCGCAGTTTTCAAATAATACAAGCTATAGTTTGGATGACAAGAGTTAAGACTGCATAGTTTTCAAATAATACAAGCTATAGTTAGGATGATAAGAGTTAAGACTGCACGGCTTTCAAATATCACAAGCTATAGTTAGGATGACAAGAGTTAAGACTGCGCAGTTTTCAAATCACATAAGCTATAAAGTTCGGATGACAGGAGTTAAGACTGCACAGTTTTCAAATCACATAAGCTATAGTTCGGATGACAAGAGTTAAGACTGCACAGTTTTCAAATCACATAAGCTATTGTTCGGATGACAAGAGTTGCGTCAGTTGAGATTGCACAGTTGCCAAACATCTTTTGTAGATAATGATTTGCGAAGGCGTAATTTCATGCTATTTATGATTATTCATGAATAGCATGAGGAAATGGCATCCTCACGGGCCCAAGTCCAGCTGAGCGATTGGTGTAACATAACACAGAAGGCAGCTCTTCAATATCATTATATTTTGTAACACATTTTCCTGTGTTACTGACATAAATATATAACAGTGGTTCTGGAGGCCTGTCAATTTTATCAGCCTCCTACTGCATTTTCATACTGACTAGCATCGGACACGATGATTTCACTAATGAATGAATGAATGATTCTTGTCATCCGAACAGCTTGTGTGCTTTCAAAATTGTGAAATGATATAATGAATGAATCAATGAAGTACTACGTCCTATCATGGATTGCAAAGAAACAGCGGTAACTTTGTCCCTCGCTCAAATGAAGAATCCACGAAAAGAAAGATGAGCAGTGTATAGCAGTATAGTTTTTTCAAATTGTCATAGCTCATTCTTTTTGAAATTTTTGTCTGCTCCACAGTATTTTTTGGTACATATATACCCAACTCTGTTTACTCGACTTTTTTCAAAAATTGACCCTCATTTTTTTTTTTTTTTTTTTCGTGTGCTCTTCATTTGTAAAATAAAAGTGTTTATGGTACATGTGGTCTCAACTCTCGTAATTGGAACAGTACTAATATTACTCCCTATATAGTTCTTCACTTTTTTAACTCAATTTTGGTTTATTATTTTCAAAAATAATTCTTTGGAATCGACCACGAATTTCATATTTTACAATAACAAAAATCAGAATAAATGTTACGAAAATATTTCACGTCAGTCTTCTAACGGAGATTTGTAGGTTAAATTTTGGAAACTTAATGTTTTTATTACTAGCTACGCCTAAAAGAATGCTGTCATCTAAAATCATCTGATACAACCGTCTGAAATAGGTAAGTTACTTTTGGTAAATATTGTTGTAGACTTAGGGTTCGAGGATTAAGTAGTCGTTGATGAAAAACGCGTTAACTAACTAAAAAAACTCAAAAAGAAACTCAAAACAAAAAGATTATTAAAGAAAATAATAACAAAAAGTCGTACACTGTTTATCTTAAAAAATGCCGAACACAAAATACGCCAGAAAACTACAAAGTTCACAATAGAAACTTTTAAAACTGACTCATTTAACTGAACACAAGAATAACTGACTATAAACTAACTCAAGTTTTTCACGAAGCCCCTTTTTTAGTTTTCAACAAATTTCTAGAATGTTCTACTTTACAAAGAACATCCTATACCCTTCTACATTGTTCTCGAAAGGGGAAGCAAATTAACTAGAAGATTACATTCCAGAACTCGCAGTACATTCAAATATAAAGGAGATGTGCTGCGGCCTAGTGGATTACTTTACAATTAATTTTCATCAGAAGTCAAGGAGGTGCTGCCACCTTGGTGGATGCGGATACATTTGGTATTTGCTTCAATATTTTTGTTTAGCAGCATAATACGAGTATAAAGGAATCTCACTTTTCCCGATTAAAAATTAAAAAACATTACCTCAACAATTGGGGACTGAACACGGTCAAAATATTATAGTAGGTATTATAATATTTGACCGAACGAAGTTGAGGTCTAGTTTTAACAACACGATTTTTATTTAAAAGTCTGGTTCCACAATAACTCTCGAACTTATCGTTCGATTTTGATCAAATTTGGTTCCAATATGAATTATATTCATAGAATTAACTGATTTCTCCACCATCGTTGCACAATTGGTCCAACCGATAGCCCATAAATTGAACTCAGCACTACTAGTAACATGTGTTTAGAACT
Organism: Pachypsylla venusta; assembly: GCA_012654025.1. Classification (NCBI taxonomy): domain Eukaryota; kingdom Metazoa; phylum Arthropoda; class Insecta; order Hemiptera; family Aphalaridae; genus Pachypsylla; species Pachypsylla venusta. The sequence goes on from CM022885.1 coordinate 11,930,034, forward strand.
CGGCTGAAAGGACATGTTATTTCGGAGTGACCTCAGACTCATGATGACAACCAAGTAGTTGTCGATTGCAACCAAACGACAGGGAAGGGGGGGAGGTGTCATAACTTCGTTACTCTGTTTAAAAAATAGCTGAGCCAAATATCGGGATCGATTGAGCCATTAATTCCTGATGGAAACAAACCCGGAAGATTACTTTTCTACTTTAAAATGTTAATTTTTATTACTTATAATTGTAGTTGTAATTTTGGAATATTATGTATATTAGATAATAGCTAAAGTTTTTTTTTAACTAGGGGTATACTTACTCATAAAAAATCAAAAACAAAAATCGAAAGTTTTAATGGAAGCGACTTATTGCTAAATGAAAGTTGTTTTCCGCGTAACAATTACAGACAGCCCAAATGATAAGAGATATCAAAAAAATATCCGGGATTTTAAAATAAGAACAAAAAATATATATTATACAGACTTTTATTTATTATCACAATGGTTACTTTATCATCCGACTACTTTCGGAGCTCCCTGCTCCATTTTCAAGGTAAAAAATACGAACATAAAATACGAAAAAACGGTCACAATTTCAGCGAGTAGGTATACCTACCTACTAGGACCATTTTTTCGTATTTTATGTTCTATGTATTTTTTACCTCGAAAATGGAGCAGGGAGCTCCGAAACTAGTCGGACGATAAAGTAACCATTGTAGTAATAAATAAAAGTCTGTATAAAATATATATTTTTTGTTCTTATTTTATGTGAACCGGGCTTTGTATATAAATGGAGTCAATACGTAATATCCGGGATTTTATCACCTGAAAACCATACCCAAAATCTCCAGTAAAACTATAAAATCCACTTTATCTTGATTCTGCTCCCAGCTATGGTATATTTTCCGACATTTCCAAAGGAAAAAAAAAAAACAAAAAAAAAACAGACAGAATTATTTTTGCGAAAGGGAACTCTACAGTCACGGGGAAATACACAGATGAAGTTGCAGGTATCAGTAATGGTAGATATTGTTTTTATATATTATATACTTCCTTGAATTTCACTATTAATTTGGATTCTGTGATGGACACAATGAACACATCTTTGCCAAATATAATCCATACTGTATATATCACATTTGAAAGTACATATTAGTCATACAAAGACCTTCTCGTTTGTCTTTCATATACTACTTGTATCTCGTATGTTGACGATGATGCAACCAAACATTCAAACCATCAATTACTCTTCTCTAACTTTCAATGTAATTAAAAAGAGTAGTGTTTAACTTAAAGATCAAGGTAGTAAGTAATCTATCAAACAAACAAAAAACAGCATAATCAAATTCGATAAACTTTTTAGAGGAGGTTAATAAACTGCACAATTATCAGGAGAACTAATACACTTTAATGAGAAAATTGATAAACTATCTGGAGCAGATTGATTGAATGAGAGACGATTGATAAACTATCTGGAGAAAACTGATGCACTATAATGAGAAGATTGATAAACAATTTAGAGAAGACTGATACACTAAATCTAGAAGATTGAACAAGATTGATAAACTGTCTGGTGTCAATAGATAAACTATCTAGAGAAGATTATTAAACTATCTGGAGCAGATTGGTAGTATGATAAAATTGATAAACTATAATATGGAGAGGATTTATAAATTATCAGGAACAGATTGATAAATTATATGGAGAAAATTGATAAACTATCTGGAGCATATTGATAGCATGGGAAGATTGATAAACTATCTAGAGAAGACTGACTTACTTACTTACTCTCCGTGTCCAAAGTGGAAAGTGATGGTGGTGGAAGGATTGTGTAGCCTATTATGCTACTTTGAGGACAGCCCTGCGTCCTCAAAGCTCCTTCCATGTCCTCAAAGCTCCTTCCATGGGCTGCGTCCTCAACTGTTTTCCAGTCAGAGCATCTTACAACTGCACCAACAACCCATTGATAAACTACCTGTAGAAAATGGATTAACTAACTGGAGAATAATGAAAAAATATCCGGAGAAAAGGAATAGACAACTTGGAGAAAAAATCCTTATGAGCAAAATCTTTGACTTTGAAAAATATTAGTAAACAAACAAACTATCAGGAATTGCGGAAAATAGATTAATATCTGCAGGGGATAATTTTGATGAACTATTTACTATATGCAAAATATTGATAAATTGTCGTCTGGAGATTTTTAAATTATTATGTCTACGATGTAGCAATCGTAGAGATTATATAATCAATGTTCGGGAAAATCCGTCATATTACGTATCTTCCAACCGCCGAGTATCGGTACGACAGTACTCAGTGTCAGAGAAATTATAATGATCGTGTTTTTATGTTGTCAAAATTTTCAATCATATTGCTGACGCAATAATAAAAGATACCTTCAATTTTCACAGATTGGCCACCCACATTGTACATAAAGTAGTACAAAAGAAAACTTTGTAAGGAATGTAGAACGTCTGCTCTGTAAAACGTATTAGATTATTAAATTCAAAGAAGGAAACTTTATATTGTGAAGTAAAACACTACACTGAGTTGTATTACATTAGTCGTCAGTGTTGAGTGCAAGGCCCCTGGCGAGTTAATAAACTCTGACTAGGTCAGTGGATATATTAGGGCAGATTTATACAATATCCTAGATGTAGAATTAAAATACGACGCAAACTTAGCGTCGTAAAAGGTAAGGAATATTTTGTTGTAACTATCGTTATTCAATACATTTTCTAAAGATAAATTATACGAGTAGATAATCGAACGAATATTTGAAAATGAGTTTTTGATCATTCTTGAATTATCGTTACCATGATAGCGTATACATATTATACATACTGCTAAAAGTATTTGCTTTGTAAAAAAGTCGAATTTTCTAGCAATATCGAAATACCCTAAGATGACACGAACCAAAGAAGACTTTTAGCAGATCCAAAAAATAGTCTCACGCCCAATCATCAGAAAAAAATTATTTATTCAAGTACAGTTTATATTTTTAATACTCGTAACTTGACATGAATGATTCCAGAAATGTAGGGTAGTCAAAAAATTAAATCTTGATTTTTTTTTTTTTGGTGAATTTCAAAGGTTCATTATTGAAAATAATAAAATGTCATTTATCTATAGGTACTTATAAAACACAAAATCCTGTTGGTATACTGACTGACTGATAATCAACGTAGCTCCACGATGGCTAATTTGGCACACAGATTCCTTATAGTATGTAGGTGCGTAATAAGAAAGGATCGAAAGGTCAAGTGGAAGCAAGTTACCACAAAAAATGGCGTTTTTTAGCGGATTTCTCTGCAATTTATTTCTGGGCAAACTAAAGGAAATAACGAAAAATGACCCATTTCCCGTTTCTGTTCGATTTATGGCCAGTTTTCACAACCGAAAAATCGGAATTGAGAAGTTCGGGCCGAGCGAGAAAGTTGAAATACGATACAAAGGTGTTCCGCAGTATAAAAAGTAATAATCCTGAGTAAAATATTAATTTCTTTGAATAGAAGCCGTGCTTACCCAGTGGGTCGGTTCCACCAAAAATCCATAATTGAGAAGTACGACATCGGGATGAGCGAGGAAGCTGAAATTTAATAAGAAGGTGTTCCGCAGTGCAAAAGGTAATATACTTGGGTAAAAAAATTAATTTCTAAATAGTGGCCGTGCTCACCCTGGGGGGTCGGTTCCACCAAAAATCCAAACTTGAGAAGCTTTAATGTCGCAATCTCGATTTTTTTGTTGAATTTCGTAATCATAGATATTATGAAGAATGCGACCAGACCAAAAAATGTGTGTATATCTTCAGTGATTTGAATATTTGGTTAAAATTGTAATCTTCAATTTTAATACCCCCACTCAAAACAGGTACATTTATTAGCACCCAAATAGTAGGGTTAAACACATACGTAACTATTGTGTTATTATATAAAAGGGTGAATATCAAAATCTGCAAAAAATGATTATGCAATTGGCATTTTTAATTCTTCAACTGCAGGTTTTTGAGTGAACGTATACATTAGACATCATGGATTCGAATTAATTATAAAGATGGCACACATTCAAAGATATTCAGATACCTTATTGCCGAGCTGTTTGAGCACCGCTCACTAATAAGGTTGCCATTCCGAAAATGTCGGGGAATAATATTACCGCCGGGACATATACTGACCTGAATTTCACAGCTTGTTTTCTTTCCACTGCAATGAACCTAACTATTATTATAAATACGAAAGTGTGTTTGTTTGTCCTTCTTTCACGCAGTAACGGATCGATGTATTTTTTTTACATAGAGAGATACATTATAGACAGGATAGTTACATAAATAAAGGCTACTTTTTAACCGATTAAACATCTATGCAAGAACTATCTCAGGGGTATCAGAGGAGAGGGTAAGATATATCATGAAGCTTGTGTCAATGTATCTATGTTACAATTATTTTTGTAGCGTTTGGAATAGCTATTCTCTTTTTAGAAATCGGCTTATTTATTTTTACGTTCTACCATAAACGTAGAATCTGGGGCCGGATGATTATTTTTACCAATTTTAGGTCAAAATAAATTCGTTCTTCGATTATGATAACTCAAATTCACTTTGGCTTATTTTATAATTCTTATTAGTTCGGGAGCTGACTAGCCATATCTTACCTCATAAGGTATAAAATTTTTGACCCGCGGGCTGGAAGTGCATCGGTGGGGTAATGTCAAAACCCGCTTTCTTAGTTGCCAGACCGGGGGCGTTTAGAAGCTACAGACCCGCCAAAAATCCGAAATTGGGCCAAAAATTACCTCATAAGGTACACGAAAAAAACAAATTCCGAAATGATCCTCAGAGTGTCCTGAACAAGAAATCATGTCGTAAGAAAGGGTTTCTGGGGGCTTTCGACAATAAGAAGCCTTTTTCGAAAAAGGACCAAATTTTACCTCATAAGGTACACGAAAAATTCCAACGCCATAATGAGTGCACTGACCCCCTGAGTTCAAAAATGTGTCGTAAGAAATCATACCCGGGGGCTTTCGGTCACTAAGAAGGTGCCCAAATTTCAAAATTGGGCCAAAATTTACCTCATAAGGTACACGAAAAAAACAAATTCCAAAATGATCCTCAGAGTGTCCTGAACAAGAAATCATATCGTAAGAAAAGGTTTCTGGGGGCTTTCGACCACTAAGAAGCCTTTTTGGAAAAAAGGCCAAAATTTACCTCATAAGGTACACGATGAAACTAAATGCCAAAATGATCCTTAGGGTGTCCCGAACAAGAAACCATAACATAAGAAACAGATTCTGAGGGCTTTCGACAACTAAGAAGCCTTTTTCCTGGGAAAAAGGCCAAAATATACCTCATAAGATATAAAACAAGGAAAATGGTACATTCTGATATGCAAAATATCGGGTAGTTCTGATTTTTCGATACGTTGTTAGTGTTGTGACAGTGAGCTTAATTTCAAACTTAGGTATAATAACAACATTTCTAACCCCGGAATGTTTGGCCGCACTTTTTGGCGTAAAATTTACGACTAATATTGTTATTGCGTATATATCTCAAGAACGATTCCCCCTTCAAAAATAGATGCTCTCTCCAAAAAGATGACAAATAAAATTTCCTTCAAAGTGGGATGTAAGGAAGCGCTGCTACAAGAGACTGCCGTTTTGGTATAAAATATCGATTTTCACAAAAATATCCTTTTTTGCGGATGTATTGTTTTCCTAAACAAAGCTTCAAAACCAAACAAACACTCCAATAAAAGTTTTCCATTTTAATTTCATGTCACTTATCGATCATGAAAATTGCTTCAACGGCAGCCAAAAAAACGAAAAAAAGTGGTCGAAATATGTCCTTCCTTATTAAAGTGCATACAATAGAACGAGTGGAAATAACTTTTTAAACTCAGTAAATTAATAATGAGGTGTAATTATTAACTTCTTTACTTTAAATATGCTAGAAATAATTATTCTGGTGGTTATTCTTACACCAGAAAGCGTCACCAAAACTGTAATTCCGCAAGACCTCCTGGCTAGTGCGAGCGGAAAGTGGCAAATATATTCACAACCTATATCATTACTGTTTAACCTAAAATTCTATGGCTATTCCTATATCTCAAAAAGGGTAAGAGATACGAACAAAAGGTATAAAACTAAGATTATATGTAGAAGAATTCAAAGTTGTTGATATGAGTTCATAAATTTTTTTGCTAAAATTGACCGTTCTCGAGATACCTATTTGCAGAATTCTAGATGGGGGACGATAAAATTCAAAATCTTGTATTTTAGGTACTTTCTTTTATTTTTTGCGAATATCTCGAGAACGATTAATATTATCGGTTAATGTACCTGTTCGGAGGAAAACTGATAAACTATACGGACCCAATGGACGCGGGCGGGTCCCACGGAGCCACGTGTTTGGCGTTTTGTGGAAATTCGGACGAATTTTATTTTAAATTTATATGCTGCTTTCCACTCCCAGTGGTCAGGAGGTCTTGTGGAATTACAGTTTTGGTGACGCTTTTTGGCGTAAGATCATTCTTACGCCAAAAAGCGTTATGAACTCATATGAACGACTTTTAATTTTTCTATAATCTTAGTTTTATACCTTTTGTTCGTATCTCTTAGCTTTTCTAATTTTAGGTTAAAAAGTAATGATATAGGTTGTGAATATATTTGCCACTTTTCGCTCGCATTGGTCAGGAGGTCTGGCGGAATTACAGTTTTGGTGACCCTTTTTGGCGTAAGAATGACCACCAGAATAATTATTTCTAGCATTTTTAAAGTCAAGAAGTAAATAATTACACCTCATTAAATTAATTTACTGAGCTTAAATCGAAGAATCAGAACAACCCGATATTTTGCATATCAGAATGTACCATTTTCCTTGTGTTATATCTTATGAGGTATATTTTGGCCTTTTTCCCAGGAAAAAGGCTTCTTAGTTGTCGATAGCCCCCAGAATCTGTTTCTTACGTTATGGTTTCTTGTTCGGGACACCCTGAGGATCATTTTGGCATATAGTTTCATCGTGTACCTTATGAGGTAAATTTTGGCCCTTTTTCCAAAAAGGCTTCTTAGTGGTCGAAAGCCCCCAGAAACCTTTTCTTACGATATGATTTATTGTTCAGGACACTCTGAGGATCATTTTGGAATTTGTTTTTTTCGTGTACCTTATGAGGTAAATTTTGGCCCAATTTCGATTTTTGGCGGGTCTGTAGCTTCTAAACGCCCCCGGTCTGGCAACTAAGAAAGCGGGTTTTGACATTACCCCACCGATGCACATCCAGCCCGCGGGTCAAAAATTTTATACCTTATGAGGTAAGATATGGCTAGTCAGCTCCCCAACTATATTTACATATTTCGAAATCAAAGAGAGAAGAAGGAAATGAAAAATGGTCTTAAAAAATCAACGGCATTTCGTTTTATAATGGGACTGAAAAGCTTTTTAAAATTCAGCCTACCGATCCAGGTTTTCTCAAAAACTTATTTAACCTTTATTGTACAAAAATCTCCTGGATTCTTAATTTCATTATTTCTTCTTAAAGGGTTCAGCGTTCCGCAGCTACAAACATCGAAAATTAATGGGAATTCGATATTTCGATATAGCTCCGAAATTATAGGTTGCAGAAAAATCATACAAAGGGATGAAGATCAAAATCCATCACCTAACTCCTTTCATAGCTTGAACGCACAAAAATAAAAACAGTCTGTACCATCTCGAAGTTATGCTATGTCCCCAACAAAGCGACCGCAATATCACGAGAAGTTTTATACAACAAAATAAATGACGAGTTGACGAGACAAATACGAGTAGTTCTACCTATAAAATATTCATTAAATATTCATCACTCAAATCAGGTCAAGAAGGGAGCCAAATAAACGAAGATAAAGCAAAGACGTTTGAATGCTTAGTATGCGCCTACATAATTTTGTATAGCTAGCTTACATCAGTGTATTGCTGAAAAGATAATACTGGGCGCTAAATAAACATATAGATTTAGTATAAATAAAATAAATAATTAAATTATTTTCAGGAATTTAATTGTGCTCAGCATTAGCTGGCCACAATGCACTTCCCCATGTTACATGTTACACGAAGTTAATGTATCTGCACGGATTCGAACCATCAGCCTCCAGGATAAGTATCCGTCACTCCACCAACTGAGCTAATGAGACTGGTAAATCATCAATTTGCATGCGTTCTTTTCCGTGGCCATAGCATTATATTTTTGCAAATAACAAAAGATGTACCATACGTGAGATACCTACCAATATACAGAGACATTTGAACGAAAGATGTACCATAGGTGAGATACCTACCAATATACAGAGACATTTGAACGAAAGATGTACCATAGGTGAGATACCTACCAATATACAGAGACATATGAACGAAAGATGTACCATAGGTGAGATACCTACCAATATACAGAGACATTTGAGCTGGAGCTTTTAGGTACAAGTTTTGTCTACTGATAATAAACTGCACTCCTAAAAAACATAGTTTTTGGTGATCAATTGCTTCCAGCTAGTTAAGCTATTGTTTTTCCTCTCTTATTTTGTACCTATAGTGTAGGAGGAATCTGCGTTCCTCTTTCAAGTTTCAAGGTTTAGTCATCGTGGAGCTACGTTTATTTTGAGTGATTAGATAAATATTATGTAGGTATATAAAAATCATCATTTGGTTTATAAATAAAAAAAACATGATTAAATCGCTTATTGTAAAGAGGAACTCAGTTCGAATTTAAAGAAAATACTGGACAAAAATATAACGAAAGACACAAGAAGTTCTATGAGTTTTACAGAGCAGACAATTTGGCATCGCCATTTCGGCAATTTTATGAATTGTTTCCATTACATTAAAGGGAGCACGCTAATGATAAATTTTCTGACACATAAATATCGATAAGCTCTAAAGACACAAGAAGTTCTATGAGTTTTACAGAGCAGACAATTTGGCATCGCCATATCGGCAATTTTATGAATTGTTTTCATTACATTAAAGAGAGCACGCTAATGATAAAATTTCGGACACATAAATATCGATAAGCTCTAAAGACACAAGAAGTTCTATGAGTTTTACAGAGCAGACAATTTGGCATCGCCATATCGGCAATTTCATGAATTGTTTTCATTACATTAAAGGGAGCACGCTAATGATAAAATTTCTGACACATAAATATCGATAAGCTCTAAAGACACAAGAAGTTCTATGAGTTTTAAAGAGCAGACAATTTGGCATCGCCATATCGGCAATTTTATGAATTGTTTTCATTACATTAAAGGGAGCACGCTAATGATAAAATTTCTGACACATAAATATCGATAAGCTCTAAAGACACAAGGAGTTCTATGAGTTTTACAGAGCAGACAATTTGGCATCGCCATATCGGCAATTTTATGAATTGTTTTCATTACATTAAAGGGAGCACGCTAATGATAAAATTTCTGACACATAAATATCGATAAGCTCTAAAGTCACAAGAAGTTCAATAAGTAATTAATCATCTTAGCGATACTTTGCTGATAACTATGGTCGAGATGTTTTTTTTAATTTATTTTATTTATAGACTCAAATTCATTATGCCCATGTCTAGATGACTGAAGACTGTTATAAAAAGGTAAATTGATAGCATCGCTTAATTGGAAAGAAATTGAGTAGGTGTTGGTGTAAGAAGATACCAGGATGTTTTTCTATTTTTAAATACATACAAAAAAAAGTTTCAAAAATATACCCATAACTTAAAACATATCTCGATTGTGTATTAAAGTATCAAAAAAGAACCAAACATCACAGAAAAGATATTATTGACAAAATATAGACTTGGCCCACTTTTAACACATGACAAAAAGTTCTGTCAAAATTGATAGAACTGCTACTGCATTATCCGTAAGGATTCTCAAGTATCAACAACTCAAGGCGAGTTGTTGCAAATTCTAAACCAGACCCATTTCTGTTAACCTATGATGACGACTTACCCAATAAACTCTTTAGTATAAAAATTAGTCGCAAATGGATAATTTGATCAACTAGCGATGTCTCTACAAAACCGACTGGAAAGAAACCTTGTATACATATTCAAAGAACTCCAACGAAGAAAATGAAGAGCATCATCAAATTGAAGAACTTACCAATTCCTGCAACCAAGAAGAAAAAATACAAATATTTTAAAGGAGATGATAAGCAGTAGATATAAATAAAATCAACAGTTAGAATGCTAAAGTTTTTAACACACACTATTATTATTATTATTACTAGCGGTGCACGTGGGGCAGCCTCCATCATCCGGAACCTCTCTCAAACTCATCAAGCCCGCTTTTTTTTTACACACTACGGTAGCGGGGTAAGCTTATAAAGATGAAAGATTTTTTCAAAACAGACTACATCAAAGATTGTGACTTTCTTTGTAAAAATATACCTAATATATATGTATGATTGTATAGTGTGTAAAGACAATATGTAAGGAAAACAAATTCTTTCCTTACAAAAATTTGGCTTCCGAACAAGCAGAGGTAAAAATTCAAGCAATGGTTGAATGGCCCAAGAATTCCGCTCGCAAAATCCGTTTCAGACATCAAGGAACAAATTTGGTTCTTGTCTGTCCATCCATTAGGTAATAACTGGTTCTATTTGCACATATTTGGGAGTTCGGTTTAGACTACACTTAAAATTAATACATATCAGTTTAATGAAATTATTTTTCATAACTTCGTCTCCAAATTAAAATGGCGAGGCAGCTATACTGAACTGCACTAAGCATCGGAAAAAAATTCACCTCATTAAAATTCCCGAAAATAATTTGATTGACCGAACGAAGTGAGATCAAGATTCCAGTGTAACACGACAATTTTTCTTTTGTTTGTCTTTCAATTCACTCTTAAAAAAATATTAACATCAAAACAACTCTTCTCCAATATACTCCAGGCAAAATATTTGTTAGTTTCATCAACTACATTATAAAACAACTCTAAACTTATATACAAAAAAATGATATGATTTTGCAAAAAGACAATATATAATATAATTGATTGTCATTGTGATATGACCTTGGAATTCATTTTCAAAATCATGTATGACCTTCAGGTCAACTTTGAATATAATACCACTAATTAAAACATTTATAGTAGACTGCGAATAACATATTAAGAGCATACTGGGAAATGGTCCTAAGAATCACATTTATTAATGATCCTAAGAATCACATTCAATACTAAAAAAAACTGGTTGCAAGTCTCTATTGAGACTGCAATTATCACTGCGACCTTCATTTCGATCTACTGTGATCAGCGGCGGGGGTGGAGTTAGATTCGAACCAACAGCTTCCTTATTAGGCATCCACCGCCTCAAACAAATGAGCTACTGAGGTTGTATTACTTAGAGCAGACTGCGAGTTATTCGCAATGGTCTTCAGAATCACATTTAGTACTTATAGTAGACTACGATTACTTAACATATCAAATTTAGTACTAAATAGCAGTATCACATTTAGCACTCATAGTACACTCGGAATAACAATTTAAGAGCACACTGGGTAATGGTACTCAGAATCACATTTAGTACTCATAGTAGACTGCGATTACTTAACATATCAAATTTAGCACTAAATAGCAGTAATAATAGACTCGGAATAACAATTTAAGAGCACACAGGGTAATGGTCCTCAGAATCACATTTAGTACTCATAGTAGACTGCGATTAACATATCAAATTTAGCACTAAATAGCAATATCACATTTAGCACTCATAGTAGACTCGGAATAACAATTTAAGAGCACACAGGGTAATGGCCCCCAGAATCACATTTAGTACTTATAGTAGACTGCGATTAACATATCAAATTTAGCACTAAATAGCAGTGTCACATTTAGCACTCATAGTAGACTCGGAATAACAATTTAAGAGCACACTGGGTAATGGTCCTCAGAATCACATTTATTCGACTGCGATTAACATATCAAATTTAGCACTAAATAGCAGTATCACATTTAAATAAATTGTTAAAGTATGCTGCTATGATTCAATAGTATCATCATCGTTTCCGATGGAGGCCGGATATATTCTTATATACTCTAAATAAATTGTTAAAGTATGCTGCTATGATTCAATAGTGACATCATCGTTTCCGATGGAGGCCGGATATAGTCTTATACACTCTAAATAAATTGTTAAAGTATGCTGCTATGATTCAATAGTATCATCATCGTTTCCGATGGAGGCCGGATATAGTCTTATACACTCTAAATAAATTGTTAAAGTATGCTGCTATGATTCAATAGTGTCATCATCGTTTCCGATGGAGGCCGGATAAAGTCTTATACACTCGTCTAAATAAATTGTTAAAGTATGCTGCTATGATTCAATAGTGACATAATCGTTTCAGATGGAGGCCGGATATAGTCTTATACACTCTAAATAAATTGTTAAAGTATGCTGCTCTGATTCATTAGTGACATCATTGTTTCCGATGGAGGCCGGATAAAGTCTTATACACTCTAAATAAATTGTTAAAGTATGCTGCTATGATTCAATAGTGTCATCATCGTTTCCGATATAAATTGTTAAAGGATGCTGCTATGATTCATTAGTGACATCATCGTTTCCGACGGAGGCCGGATAAAGTCTTATACACTCTAAATAAATTGTTAAAGTATGCTGCTATGATTCAATAGTGTCATCATCGTTTCCGATGGAGGCCGGATATAGTCTTATACACTCTAAATAAATTGTTAAAGTATGCTGCTATGATTCAATAGTGTCATCATCGTTTCCGATGGAGG
>CM022885.1:11984620-12002181 GCA_012654025.1 Pachypsylla venusta
GGATCATTTCGGAATTTGTTTTTTTCGTGTACCTTATGAGGTAATTTTTGGCCCAATTTCGATTTTTGGCGGGTCTGTAGCTTCTAAACGCCCCCGGTCTGGCAACTAAGAAAGCGGGTTTTGACATTACCCCACCGATGCACTTCCAGCCCACGGGTCAAAAATTTTATACCTTATGAGGTTAGATATGGCTAGCCAGCTCCCGAACTATCCCTTATCGGGTGTAAAACTTCAGCTGGGTTGACCAAATTTTAAAAAAAAATTTAAGAGCAATGAAACTAATTTTACAGCGAAATAAAAGTGAAACCGAAAAAAAATATCTTTTTTATTCAATGATGTTTGAAATGCGGAAAACACTGCTAATATCAAAGAGGATCGGAAGGAAACTCTTGGAGATGACTGACGACTGACGGTGACGCCCAGCTTCGAAGATCAACGACATTAAAAATATGACCTACAATCATTAATGTTGAGAAAATGCTTACGAGGGACAATCAATTTTTGAATTCTGTCGAATTACATTTTTGGATTCTACTCGGACGTACTTTGAGAAGTAAATGATCTCATTTTGAGGCGGGTTTTGATCCCTCTGGATTTAGAAAAACTATTAGGCGAACATACTGAACTATGAAATTTATCATCCCTGAGTACCTATTTATCAACAACTATTCGGATATTTTTTTTTAAACTTTTAAAATCCTCATTTGCGGGGAACTTAGAGCTTGTTGAAGTTGAAACTAATCGCATTTTTTATTTGCATAATGATTTTAATATAAATAAATTTTGAATGATATGAAAAGGTATCTGGGATAAATGTTAGTTAGTCTCCACGTGGTGACGTGGTGTATCCTGGGAGAACTAACACGTCTGGCGACTAGAAAATCTGACAGCATTATTAATCTAATGCATGGTAAAAAGCGAACCAAGGCAACTTCGCATGACCGTTGATGACTTAACTTGCTGCTGACGTGAACAATGCCATTCAAGCTGTTTTACCCGTGTTCTTCTAGGGCTAAATAACGGAATAAAAAAAAATTGAACTATTGGACCAAAACTAAAACTTAATCGAATGATGCCTTAAACCTTAAATTGTATCAGATAGATACTATTACCAAAATATACGAGTTGTCCAAGATCATGGGCATAACTTCAGGGTAATTTTGATGCCATGAGCATCAAAATAAAACTAAGAGGAAATGAACTCAATTTGAGTTACAAAGCTACGTCTTTATTCCACTCAAGCTTCGTCGACTTTTTTTGTAAGCCTGTTTCATTATAATCTATTTTGCACCAGATCCTTGTCCAATTATTTTTCTTGCAGAAATCTGATATTATCGATCCATCGCTTCTTCGGTCTTCTTCTATTCTTTATTCCTGGCACTTACCTTGACCTTAACTTCTTTTCCAACAGCATCTTCATTTAGTCTCTTAGTCCAACATAAGTTTGGACCAGAATCACATTATTCTCATTAACTCTAATTTGAACTACACGCTTTTCCTTTAGTCAAACAGAAGTCTACTTTTTCCGCAATAACTCTCGAACGTTTTGTCCGATTTTGATTGAACATTTAATATGTTTATAAAATGTTCAGATTATCTTTTAGGTCCTGTTTGGCCACTGGGGCTTCATGGTGTTCATTTTAATTGAGTGAGATATACAGGTCACAGAACTACTCGTTATTAATGATGAATGTGGCCAAACCTGCAAAGAATGAGGCTAGTAAATAATTTCTTTTTCTTTCGTAAATATCGGTTGTATTTACTTTCACATAATCATGAAAGGAGAAAAAATGAGCACTGTGAACTCTCAAATGTTGTTGAAAATTTGGGTAAATTACGATTCTCTTTATAAAATGTTGCTCACAATCGCATAGAGTGAAGAGGCAAGTTTTTTTTTCACTTTTCCTTGCCAAACAATATACTTGAAAAATGTGCAATGATCAGAAATGCATTTATTACTCGTATGGCTGCATATGACATAAACTATGTTTAGAATTTATAATAATATGAGTTCACTTAAGTGTGTCGAAAGGTTGTAAAATTTCTACGATAGCCTCTTTACTAAAAATAAAATTATGTTCATACTTGGACTCCAACCAATAGCCTCCAGATTAGAATCCCGTCACTACCAAATAAGCTACTGAGGCTCCATTTTACAAGTAAATCAGTGAGCATAGAAAATATTCGAAGTGGTGGAGTATAGACTTAGTGTCCCAATCCCTACTGTAAAGCATTGAGCAGTGGAGGAGGTAGACTTGCTGTCCCAATCCTTACTGTAAATCAGTGAGCATAGAAAATATTCTCAGTGGTGGAGGTTAGATTTGGTGCCCCAATCCCTACTGTAAATCAGTGAGCATAGAAAATATTCTCAGTGGTGGAGGTTAGATTTGGTGCCCCAATCCCTACTGTATGTCAGTGAGCGTAGAAAATATTCTCAGTGGAGGAGGTTAGATTTGGTGTCCCAATCCCTACTGTAAATCATTGAGCAGTGGAGGAGGTTAGACTTGGTGTCCCAATCCTTACTGTAAATCAGTGAGCATAGAAAATATTCTCAGTGGTGGAGGTTAGACTTAGTGTCCCAATCACTACTGTAAATCATTGAGCAGTGAAGGAGGTTAGACTTGGTGTCCCAATCCTTACTGTAAATCAGTGAGCATAGAAAATATTCTCAGTGGAGGAGGTTAGATTTGGTGTCCCAATCCATACTGTAAATCAGTGAGCATAGAAAATATTCTCAGTGGAGGAGGTTAGATTTGGTGCCCCAATCCCTACTGTAAATCAGTGAGCATAGAAAATATTCTCAGTGGAGGAGGTTAGATTTGGTGCCCCAATNTTGTAATAGAGATTAGTTGGTACTTGGATAAACCACTGAAACGATTATAATTTTGTAATAGAGATTAGTTGGTACTTGGATAAACCACTGAAACGATTATAATTTTGTAATAGAGATTAGTTGGTACTTGGATAAACCACTGAAACGATTATAATTTTGTAATAGAGATTAGTTGGTACTTGGATAAACCACTGAAACGATTATAATTTTGTAATAGAGATTAGTTGGTACTTGGATAAACCACTGAAACGATTATAATTTTGTAATAGAGATTAGTTGGTACTTGGATAAACCACTGAAACGATTATAATTTTGTAATAGAGATTAGTTGGTACTTGGATAAACCACTGAAACGATTATAATTTTGTAATAGAGATTAGTTGGTACTTGGATAAACCACTGAAACGATTATAATTTTGTAATAGAGATTAGTTGGTACTTGGATAAACCACTGAAACGATTATAATTTTGTAATAGAGATTAGTTGGTACTTGGATAAACCACTGAAACGATTATAATTTTGTAATAGAGATTAGTTGGTACTTGGATAAACCACTGAAACGATTATAATTTTGTAATAGAGATTAGTTGGTACTTGGATAAACCACTGAAACGATTATAATTTTGTAATAGAGATTAGTTGGTACTTGGATAAACCACTGAAACGATTATAATTTTGTAATAGAGATTAGTTGGTACTTGGATAAACCACTGAAACGATTATAATTTTGTAATAGAGATTAGTTGGTACTTGGATAAACCACTGAAACGATTATAATTTTGTAATAGAGATTAGTTGGTACTTGGATAAACCACTGAAACGATTATAATTTTGTAATAGAGATTAGTTGGTACTTGGATAAACCACTGAAACGATTATAATTTTGTAATAGAGATTAGTTGGTACTTGGATAAACCACTGAAACGATTATAATTTTGTAATAGAGATTAGTTGGTACTTGGATAAACCACTGAAACGATTATAATTTTGTAATAGAGATTAGTTGGTACTTGGATAAACCACTGAAACGATTATAATTTTGTAATAGAGATTAGTTGGTACTTGGATAAACCACTGAAACGATTATAATTTTGTAATAGAGATTAGTTGGTACTTGGATAAACCACTGAAACGATTATAATTTTGTAATAGAGATTAGTTGGTACTTGGATAAACCACTGAAACGATTATAATTTTGTAATAGAGATTAGTTGGTACTTGGATAAACCACTGAAACGATTATAATTTTGTAATAGAGATTAGTTGGTACTTGGATAAACCACTGAAACGATTATAATTTTGTAATAGAGATTAGTTGGTACTTGGATAAACCACTGAAACGATTATAATTTTGTAATAGAGATTAGTTGGTACTTGGATAAACCACTGAAACGATTATAATTTTGTAATAGAGATTAGTTGGTACTTGGATAAACCACTGAAACGATTATAATTTTGTAATAGAGATTAGTTGGTACTTGGATAAACCACTGAAACGATTATAATTTTGTAATAGAGATTAGTTGGTACTTGGATAAACCACTGAAACGATTATAATTTTGTAATAGAGATTAGTTGGTACTTGGATAAACCACTGAAACGATTATAATTTTGTAATAGAGATTAGTTGGTACTTGGATAAACCACTGAAACGATTATAATTTTGTAATAGAGATTAGTTGGTACTTGGATAAACCACTGAAACGATTATAATTTTGTAATAGAGATTAGTTGGTACTTGGATAAATCATTGAATCGATTATAATTTTGTAATAGAGATTAGTTGGTACTTGGATAAACCACTGAACCGATTATAATTTTGTAATAGAGATTAGTTGGTACTTGGATGAACCACTGAACCGATTATAATTTTGTAATAGAGATTAGTTGGTACTTGGATAAACCACTGAACCGATTATAATTTTGTAATAGAGATTAGTTGGTACTTGGATAAATCACTGAAACGATTATAATTTTGTAATAGAGATTAGTTGGTACTTGGATAAACCACTGAATCGATTATAATTTTGTAATAGAGATTAGTTGGTACTTGGATAAACCACTGAATCGATTATTATTTTGTAATAGAGATTAGTTGGTACTTGGATAAACCACTGAACCGATTATAATTTTGTAATAGAGATTAGTTGGTTCTTGGATAAAGCACTGAACCGATTATAAATTTGTAATAGAGATTAGTTGGTACTTGGATAAACCACTGAACCGATTATAATTTTGTAATAGAGATTAGTTGGTACTTGGATAAAGCACTGAACCGATTATAATTTTGTAATAGAGATTAGTTGGTACTTGGATAAAGCACTGAACCGATTATAAATTTGTAATAGAGATTAGTTGGTACTTGGATAAAGCACTGAACCGATTATAATTTTGTAACAGAGATTAGTTGATACCTGCAGGCCCGTATCCAGGATTTTATTTCGGGGGGGGGGAGAGCATGTAAAGGAGTTTCACCATATAAGGATTATAGGAAATATCTAACCTTTTCAAAAATTTCGGGGGAGCGGGGTTGAACCCTTAAAACCCTGTCCCGGATACGGCCATGGATATCTGGCTAATTTTGATTTTGTTATGAAGATAAGTTGAACCCTACGCGAGTGGAAGAAATGTGAGCAAGGCCACACATTTGTACATCGTGCCATTGTCGTAAGTAGGTAAACGGTCATTGAACAAACAACACAATTTTTCATAGTATTTGTTCCACGATAACTCTCGAGCGTCTTGTCCGATTTTGATGAAACTTGATATGGAGATTCATTACGTTCATAAAATTAGCTAATTTTGGAGGCGCCTAATAGTGGCCATTTTAACTGAGTGAGATCTACAGTTCATAAAATATTGAATCATAGCCAGTCAATGAAATTTCAAAAGGAAAATGTTGCATTATCATTAGTTGGATGGTAGCCAGATGTACGGACTGCAACTATAAATCTTTTTTGTCGCTGCAAAAGATTTTAAATTGTCATCATACATCTATTCTTGGAGGTTATCAATTAAAATAGGCGCCGAAAACAATGCCAATCCCTAAATTATTGAAAATCAATAAAATGAGTTACAATGTTTGTTGGGTAGGTACCATAGAATTACAAATTGTGTTCACAATATCTGCATTCTACTCGTACTTACATACATACCTATTGTCTTCAGGAGCTTGGGTAACCTCAAACCAGACAGACCAACAAGAAAATTCGAAAAAATCGGCCCAACCAGAATTTGAATCTCTGCCACGGAGTGGACTTACGAAACGATATGACATTACAGACTTGTTTTGGTTTATTATTTTCTATACAGAACCTTTGAAAACGTCACGTAAAAAAATACCCCTCTCCTTAAAATTTGATATCTTACGTTTCAAGGTACGTAGAATCCAAAAATCAAATACAAAATCAGTTGTTTGTGTTATTTTAAGCCATCAGATGATATTCTCAACAAAATTCTCACAATCTCAATCAAGTACCTTTAATTTATTTTCCTTATGAATGTTAATACATTAGATTACACCAATTTACGCCTTTATTGAAAATACGGGAAGTAAATGGTGATAAATTAGGTACGCTATTAACCAGTCAAATATGCATTCAATTACTTCTTGTATAAAAAAAGAAGTTCATCTCTTTTTGTAGTAAACTCAATAGAGAGCGGAAGAAAACTTTTACTCATTGATCCCCCAACGTCTGCGCAGACTTTACATTTTTTAAACTTTTCTTTTCTGTACTTTCAAAA
The DNA here is from genome assembly GCA_012654025.1 of Pachypsylla venusta. Classification (NCBI taxonomy): domain Eukaryota; kingdom Metazoa; phylum Arthropoda; class Insecta; order Hemiptera; family Aphalaridae; genus Pachypsylla; species Pachypsylla venusta. The sequence goes on from CM022885.1 coordinate 11,991,199, forward strand.
ACTCAAAACCTTTGAATTTTATATGTTACCTTTTACCGTCAAGAAAGAAATATAAAAAAATATATTTGGGAAATAGAAAGATATTTTGCTTAATCTTCTTCAATTAAAATTATTTTATTTAATAAAAAATTATTTTAAAAAGATTTGTACTGTTAAAACAAAGAGTGACTTTTAGTATTTAGTGACTTTTAGAGGTTACAGACATCTGGGTAAGTGGTATCTTCACAGTAAAAGTTTTGCAATAGACCCGTTAAAAAATTTATTTTATTTTCTTTTTAAAAATAAAAGAATTGAAAAGTAAATGATCTTTGTTTAATTATTAATATTTAGTATACCGAAGGTTTTAATCCACATATGACTTAATAATAACTTAATAAAAATAATTAATACTTGAGCTTGTGGAAAGTTACTTGGGGGTGGTGACATTCCTTAGCCAATAATGTAAAATAACACAGAAAACAACTATACTTTCTAAAATATAAAGGATGATATAATACAAAGCCCAATTGGTATACTGACTGATTCATAAATCATCAACGTAGCCCTATGATAGCTAAACGTTGAATTGTGGCAAAGTTTCCTTTTAGCATGTAGGTACGTAATAAGGAATGAAAAAATCAATATTTTTACTGAAAGCGAGTTATGGCCATGAAAACAATTTTGACAGTACAAAATCACACCTCAAAAGATAGAATATATCAATAAAAACATCCCAAAAACGATACCAAAATCCTCCATGAAAAATATAAAATTCACAATATCTGAGTTCGTATTTCAGCTGTGTTAAATTTCCGACATTTGCAAAGGAAAAACTAGTCTGAATTATTTAAGCCAAAAATATACAGACACGAAAAAAGACGCATATAAATTGGCGGGCATCGGCTTATATGTATGTATTGTATTGATAGTCAGTGTTTGATACCATTTCAAGATTATCAAAATAAACCTCTAGAACATGGTTTAATTCCTGTCATATCAGGTAGCCGATTGCTCTCAACGGCGAACGGCTACCTGTTAATACTTTACGCCTACATATACCTAGTTATCTTGATATATAAATCAGAAATTTGTGTGTACATATATTTCTATGTAACTATGTATGAGGGGTTGTCTGTTACAATAACACAGCCCAAACAGTAGCAGATAGGGAAAAATGTATGGGAATGGACCCCCCCCAAAATCATGGTCTCCGACCCCGAGAAAATTATCAGAACTAAAATATGTCAAACCGTTTCCGAGTTACGGCCAAATTTCCAATTTCTTCTCCAAAATCGGACATCGGACAGTCACGGTCCGATATCTTAAATTTTGTCGCGACAACATATCAACTCAAAGCCAGAAAGTTTTAGATGGCTGTTTAGTCCTTATTTTACGACAGTTTCAGCAAAGGTATGGCCAGCCATTCCAGAGTTAAGAGTCCGAAACAGGGAACGGGTAAAATCAAATTTAGAAAATACTAAAAAGTAAGAATGGCCGTGCCTCTAAGGCGCCTGGTGAAACGTTTAAATATTGATTTTTAAAATGTTGAGATATACAGGGTGGGCACAAACCTATACCCCCCCCCCCCGAATTTCCATTGTCCTTGAAAAACAAAAATAGGAATATAAGAATCGTAGCGAAGCACGGGCGAAACAGCTAGTTGTAAATAAGATAATTATTTCTAAACATTTGATTTCAGATTTCTGAAAAATTTATAGTTTGTGTCATGTTGCCTCGGTTCTCATTAAGACGCTTGCTCATAATTCTCACAGTCGGATCTGTAATGGTTGTGTTTCGAATTTGGCCTGTAAAATTATTTAATCCTAGAGCTAGTCATAAACTATTAGCAAATAATATTTTGCAGGTGAGATTTTTGTTAATAATTTTCTCATTAAATATAATTTGAAAAAAGATGCTTTCTGTACAAACATCTAACCATCTTAAGAATCTAAGATGCCTGTTCTATTAACTTCATTGCATTTTTTAATACACCATTTCCCGTTAGATCGATGAAGTTAAGCAACGTCCAGTGAGGTTGTGCTATGTGGGTGTCACACATGGCACAACCTCACTGGGTTCGCGCCCTCATGATGCTGGCTATTTTTCCGACCCAACCAGGCTGGTGAGGTCAATGCCGGTAGCTGGTTTGCAAGTTTTCAGCGAATGGAGGGTAAAACCCCCGTCTCGAATGACCAATAAATGTTAAAGAGACGTTAAGTCAAAAAAAAAATACTAAAGAATAATGCATGCCCCCCCCCCTCCCCCACACGAAAAATCTGAATAACATTACCCAAATAGTAATATAAAGTAAAGAAACGCGAACGACCTTTTTTGACACAGTTGTTAAAGCGTCCGAATGGGAGGAGTTAGGAGTGCTACTGAACAATAATGTTTAGTGAATTTGTATGCATTTGTTCCTGACATGAATATAAAAGGATTTGAAAAATTGAAAATGTTGTAAGTTATAATTTCTTGATTGAATTTCTAGGAAGTTCGCCATGAAAGAGAATCTTCGAAGAATAAAATCGATGCCCTTGAATATGGAGAAGAAGAAAATTATGTCGATAACGATTTTACTTTTGAAGAAAAATATTGGTTCATGAAAAATGGCACAAAACGCCCCGTACCTGCTCAAATAAATCCTAAAACAAAAAGAAGGAATGTTAAATTATGGCCAAAAGAAGATCCCGGCCAAGATAGAATTGTAAATCAACTGATGTACATACCGCCTAATTACAATCAAAACAGTAATAAGAAAATTCTACTGTTCAATGCACTAACAAGTTGGAATGTAAAATTAGGTTCAAGTATATTTAGTAACTGCCCAGTAAGCGCCTGCACATTAACGACAAATAAAGCGGAATCACCGTTTGTGGATATTATACTCTACAGAGATTATTTTACACATCCTGGTCACTATAGCTGAAAAAACTCAAAACAGGTAATACTCAATAGGTACTAAACCAATGATAATAATAATTTGACCGAATTATTATTTTATTGGGGAACCAAATCTTGATTCCAATACCTTCAGATTTTATTTCAATGGATTTCATCATTCATAGGTTAACAGCCCCGGGACTAGTTTGCAACAACTCGCCAAGAGTTCTTGATACTAAAGAATCATTACGGATAATGCAGTAGCTTCTCCTTTCTTTATGCATGGGCAATGGAAAAATATCGTTTTCGACCATGCCCTTAGTAGCCTTTTACGACCGGCATGGACTTGGGTGCCTCGGAAGTATTCTTTTTAAGTCTTCCTATCCACAAGAAATCAATTGATTTAATAAAGGTAAAAAAAGTAAAAGGATTTAATAAAGGTAAACAAATAATTTTCAACCATAGAATGCTTATTGCTTAAAGTAAACCAGTATTTCAATGCAGACAAGATAAATAACATGTTTTTAGATATTTTTTTTATTTTTATTAAATCTATTGATTCCTTCTGCATAGGAAGACTTAAAAAGAATACTGTATTTATTTTAAAAAATAAAATTAATTGACCATTCATATTTATAATACCTCTTTGATACCTCCAGCACAGCAGCTCTTCACAATCAACTATTTGCTTCCTTGCACATTGGTATCAATCTCAGACACTCCTAATAAGGGTCGGTATTTTTTGTGTTAGTAAAAGTTCCTTCTTCAGTAGAGAGGGAGGTTAGAAAGTGTGAGGATGTTTCTGTCTCACCGCACCAAAATTCATCTTGAATGATGTGAAAATATTAACTATTATTGATATTACTCCCGTACAGACGATGACCGGTTCTACCATGCGCTGGACCGCATACCATCACAGTTTCAACCAAAAGACATCAAAACTCAAAACCGGTATTTTTTTCAAACCGAATCCATAAATGCGGAGAACAGCTGCATAGGAACACCGCTACAACAACAATCATAAATTATATTGAAACTTACACATGTTGAATTTTAACAAAATTTAGTTTTTCGCAGAAAGAAACAACGATGTTCTTTTTACTTTATCTTCCTCTATACAAAATATAGGTAAAAACTATTGTAACGATGAAAATTTTCGATATCGACTTATGTTATATTCTTTTTTTTTTTTTTTTTTACTATTTGGCCATCATATATAATAATGTATGCTCCACTTGAGATCGTCAATCAAATAGCTGTTTTAGTATTCCTTTGTCCAATCAATCAACAGTGTTGCTGGCATCATGAAAATTTATAGTTGCCATCATACATCTAATTTAATCTTGGATGCTAATAATTGACATGGGTTCCCAGAACCGTGTCAATTACATCAATAACACAAACATATTGATTTAGTAGCAGCCGAGTGTGATGTAATAATGTACATCACACTCGGCTTGCACCAGTGAGGTAACGGTTTCAAATCCTGCTCGGGTCAAAAATTTGAAAAAGATTCTTTTTTTCAAATTTACTACTTGATGTGGTTCTATTTGAGAGTAATTCTTTCTCCTATGGACAATTGAATAACTAACTATAGCGATAAGAGGTAGCATTATGGGGTAATTGTTCAATTTAGTAATATTAGGGAGATTTTGAAAATGCTTTGTAGTAATGCTATGCTGCCCACAAAAAATATTACATAATAACACAAAGAAATATACATTTATATTTGATAAATAAAATTTACGCTGTACACTTTTTGTTTTTCAGGTATGGGCTTTATACTTCTTGGAGTGCCCATATCACACTCAACATGTTGCCCACAATGATGTTTTCAATTGGACAGCAACTTATAGATCCGATAGTGATATTGTAACACCATACGAAAAATGGGTATACTATGATGAAAATATAAAACAAATGCCTCTCGAAAGAATGAAAAATTATGCAGCAAATAAAACGCACAAAGTAGCTTGGTTCGTATCGAATTGTGGCGCTAAAAATAATAGACTTCAGTATGCACATGAGCTGAGCAAATATATAGATGTAGATATTTATGGATCATGTGGCAATAAGAAGTGTCCCCGCATATCCAAATGTTTCAGATTATTGGATACAAAGTACAAATTCTATTTAGCATTTGAAAATTCCAACTGTATAGATTACATTACTGAAAAACTATACATCAATGGACTGTCGTAAGTATTTCAATGTAGTTCAGAGTACTACATTACCTAACTGAGCATCGACAACTTTCAATAATAATATTAATAATAAGAAAAAGAAAAAGTGAGAATTTAGGAATTGACAGGAATCTTTTATTTGTGAGTTTGTTTTTCATATTTATCAACTCAATTTAATATGCTATAAAATTATACGAGCACAATGGTCAATTCACTTGAGATTGCACGATTGCACAACCCCCCAAAAATAAGACGAAGAGGAAAGAAGGATTTTTCAATTTTATCGAACAGAATTTTTTACTTCTTGCAACAAAATATATCAATTTCAAACTAATCTTTATTCAGATCAAGAGTAATCTTCGTTTTGTACTCCTAATTTGCTTTCCTTTACCAAAAGTGCGTCCTCAAAAAAACCCGGCATGGTTATATGTAGATACAAAACCTTCCAATATTGCTCGCGGCATATATGATTTATAGTTTGATTTAAGAAAGCTGATGCACAGCAAAAATGAAGATCCGGGATTTTTTAAGGGTTGTATTTTTTTTTTAAAAAAAAAAAAAATCAGTATTTGTCCCCTTTGTAGTTTGTTTTTTGCCAGCATATCAAACAAAGAAATCAATCAATTTTATTGTATGATTTCAGACACAATGTTCTTCCAATTGTGATGGGTGCACGACCGGAGGACTACAAGAAAGTAGCTCCACTCAATTCATATATTCATGTTGATGATTTTTTGTCACCAAAACATTTAGCTAAACACTTACACACCTTAGATGCAAATGATACTCTATACAATTCATATTTTCGATGGAAAGGTACTGGAGAATTTATCAATACATATTTTTGGTGCAGATTATGTGCAATGTTACATGACGCTTTCCCTATAAAATCTTACAGTGATATAAACGAATGGTGGAGAGGAAGCACGTGTACAACAGGATCTTGGAGAAAACCTGAATCACATCGTCCAACGACATAATAATAGTAAATTTCAGTTTGTAGTCTAATTTTTAGTTGGAACTGTTACTTACAACATCACTCAAAGAGATCATACTGAGAACTCCATTTCGCCCTAAACGTCAGTGGATTGTCCGTCAAATGTGTATGAAAAGTACCTAAGTTTGAGGCAGAGTTGTTGTGTTAACTGCAATTACCACCTTCCTCTATTAGCTTTCAAACAACATCACTCAAAAATTCAAACAAATAGTTTTATATTGGTTCTGTGAAGTTAAAAGATTATGATCACGACAGTGATGAATAATTCCATGAAAATTATTTTCAAAATATCAATATAGTAAAATCGACCATTTTTCTTGCTATCGTGGTCGACAACAAAAAAATCATTAGTTATTAAAACTACTTCCAGGGGAGAATAAAATAAAAAGAAAATGTTCCCATTTAAGCATCCAAGCTAGATGCTTTCGTAGTTGACAAAAAAGTAATTTTTCGTTCTCATGTGCTTGTTATGTGAGAGGGTTGTGATTTTACATGTCTTAGTTTGAAATAATGTACCCTCGTATATTCGTGAGCTAAGTTCCTCTATGGGGCTATGTAAGCCCCTGCACCTAAGCCTCTTATGGGCTTTTTGTGCTTGGACCCTCACATGAGATCAATATGATTGATGTACCTATTTCCCATTTAACGTTATAGGTCCGATGTGAAAAAATCGTCAAAGCTTTCGGTATGATACGAGATATTAAAACAAACCACATCATCAGATTAATCGCTAAAAACGACGAAAGAAATGTCTGAGTAACTTTGTCTACAAGGAAAAACATTCGTTTTAGACAAAAGATGAAAACTGTAGTTGTGGAGGGAAAAATACAGCTGAAATTTAAATGATGTGATTTTTTTTTTTTTTTTTCTTTCTTATAATAAATATTTCGTAGAGAGAGAAAAAAATACATCGCATAGAAAAATTGTAGAGGAAATTAGTAAGGGTGTAAGTAAATTTAGATAGTTTATGTTTATTTTCTGCTGGCTGTTTGAACCAATTAACGTCGCGTCGCGTGGGAAATTTTCCTTTCTTCATTAATTGTTGTATTTTTGTTATTAAAAATTAAATGATTCTAAATTTTGTTTGTATAGAAAACGGTGCTTACGAACACATTATTGTTTTTCTTTTTTAGTTAAATGTCCACTTTCATACTAACTATACGAATATAATGAGCGATTTTTTGTCAAAGTGAAAAAAAAATCACCCAAAATTATTTTTTTCTTCTCTTTTCACCTGTTTTTAAAATTGGATTTTTATTATTGTTCACTACTTTTTAATACTTTAGTGAAAAAACGGAAAGTAATAAATTCAACAGGACTCAAATTGGATGAACAGATAAATACATCGGTCCAGTATTTGCATGAAGAGAGTCGAAAATTCCCTTCATTCACACAGAGGGTTTAACTTTTCTGGAAATAGTAGAGCTCTGTGGCAAAATATTTACTTATTCTTGTAATTCTCTAATGTTTTACAGAATAGCAATAGGGTTTAGTTGTAACCCTTTGGGTACGAAACACTAAAATACGTTCAACTCGTAAATAAAAATACAAGTTTAAAGCTATGCGTCTACACGTTGTTTACCATTTACTTCTAATCTAACCATCGCTATCGTCAGATTGATCACCGTTGAACTTTTTGAAATCTTGTCTGAATTTCAATGTCATTTTTGATTCTTCTTCTTTACTCATCACACAGGATTTCCAAGAATTACGATCAGGCAAATTTAAGATATCCTTGGACGCTATTACCTCTCTGAAAATAAATAAACATTTGAAATCATATCAGGAAGCTGGTTCATATTCGATGGTAGTCAGATCCATCAGACTTTGAATAAGTCTTTCTCTAATGCTAGAGTTTTCAACTGTCATAATCCCTTGACTAAAAATTACTTATTTTTTTAACTGATAAAAAAGACAGTTAAATATAAAAAAACTACCTACAGTACATAATGATATTGAAGAGTTGATTTATGTATTTTTCACTGTATTGGATTAATTCGATTTATCAACATGGGAGTGCTTATTGCACATATTAAGTCAACATTCAAAGAAATATCTAGTTATGAGAAATTGAAGGTAAATAAATTATTTTGTGCAAAATGATAAACGAAATTTAAAAAAAACTATGTCCCAGAAAATTATCCCTACCAGCAACATACCATCATCTTAATAGCCGATTCTGCGACCAGCATAGCTTTAACCACCCCATTACAATCAACCTCCACCATTTTTTCAAGTTTTATTAATCATGAAATGGTAAAAAAAATGTTTTGGGAGGCTGAATCTGAAATCGCCCTACAACAGGATTTCGTCATTTTTTCAGCACTTTAAATCCCATGATTTTAAAGACGAGGGCTATACGAGTGATACATTATCACTTTATCTCTTTTTTCATAGCATACACCTACCTTCCAAATTCCAATGGAAAATTCTTCTGAATGATTACAACCATTCTGGTATCAGGAGAAATTTCTAAATAAAAATAAGGAGGATTCACTAATTTGTTTCCAGAAGATGTTTCTATTGATTTCTTTTCAACAATTTCTTTTAAAGGCACATTAGGTGGTAGATCATGAAAAGTAAAATCTTCTCTTTCTGCAGCTTCCTGAAAACAACACAAAACAGAATAAAATAAAAATTATCAAACAATAAATTGTTCACGAGATTGTAGTTTCTGTGTGAGACAAGAAAAGTCAGTCTCCGGACCAAAAAAGATTATGTCCATGCGTTGCTGCGTGATAGAAGGACAAACAAACATAGTACATAAACACATTCCCATTTATGTATAACTATCTGATGCTCACATATTTGTATTCGTCTTTTCCCCGCGGCCGTAAAATAAAGCTTGGTTAAAAAAATCAGACTGTTTTTTTTTGCAAATATCAGAAAATCTGTCAAACCAGGGGGGGGGGATTTCGGTTAGTTTTTGTTTATCACTTACCGTCAGGGCTGCGTAATTTTATCGCTAAAAGAAGCGTTTTAGGCAATAAATCGCTTTCGCTTGAATTCTTTCCTTTCTCATTTCTTCCCTGCATAGAACGAGTAATCTATGTTCCAAATTTCAAGTTTCTATATACATCCATTCTGGAGCTACGTTGATTATCAGTCAGAAAGTCGTCAGTCAGGGTAGCAAGTGAGCTTTACTTTTTATAAGTATAGATGTAATAGTAGAATTTCTATTTCCTTTCGCCTGATTTCGCCAAAATAACTGATTGTATCATTACCTGAAATATTGGTTTGATTCCCTGAATATCATCTGGAATGGGAATCACGTGAATCTGACAGTGAAAACATTTGTAACTTCGTTCGAAAAAAATTGGAACTTGATTAGTGCTTTTAAAGAAAGCTCGGAGGGAATCTTTCAATTTTTCCAATTCTGATTCAGCTGAAGAGGGCAGTTCCAAAGCAGAATAATGATGTCCAATAGGGATGATTATAAGGTGTTCAGGAGTCAAGCAACCTACAAGTTTATAAAAATATATTGTTATCTAATTCAACTGAAGAGGGCAGTTCCAAAGCAGAATAATGATGTCCAATAGGGATGATTATGAAGTGTTCAGGAGTCAAGCAACCTACAAGTTTATAAAAATATATTGTTAGCTGATTCAGATGAAGAGGGCAGTTCCAAAGCAGGATGATGGTGTCCAATGGGGATATGATTATGAGGTGTTCAGGAGTCAAGCAACCTAGAAGTTTATAAAAATATATTGTTAGCTTATTCAGCTGAAGAGGGCAGTTCCAAAGCAGAATATAAGTGTCCAATAGGGATGATTATGAGGTGTTCAGGAGTCAAGCAACCTACAAGTTTATAAAAATATATTGTTAGTTGATTCAGACGAAGAGGGCAGTTCTATAGTAGAATAATGATGTCCAATAGGGATGATTATGAGGTTGTCAGGAGTCAAGCAACCTACAAGTTTATAAAAATATATTGTTAGCTGATTCAACTGAAGAGGGCAGTTCCAAAGCAGAATAATGGTGTCCAATAGGGATGATTATGAGGTGTTCAGGAGTCAAGCAACCAACAAGTTTATTTTTTTTTATTTTTTAAACAAATTCGCGACAAGAGTCGCAGCTTTATTTTACAAAAATTAACAAAAATAAAATACAAGAAAATAATACAAAAAATTATACAAATAATAATTACAATTTTCTTTTACTGTCACTTTCTCTCTCCCTCAATCTCTCTATCCAGGGAATCAAAAGCCTTCTGGAAGTCTACGAAGATGACTTTTGATTCTATAAGAACAAGTTTATAAAAATATATTGTTAGCTGATTCAGATGAAGAGGGCAGTTCTATAGTAGAATAATGATGTCCAATAGGGATGATTATGAGGTTGTCAGGAGTCAAGCAACCTACAAGTTTATAAAAATATATTGTTAGCTGATTCAACTGAAGAGGGCAGTTCCAAAGCAGGACGATGGTGTCCAAAAGGGATTATTATGAGGTTGTCAGGAGTCAAGCAACCTACAAGTTTATAAAAATATATTGTTAGTATCTTATTACCATGATAGGTACTAAGAAAATCAGGTAAAATACTCCGCCGTACCAAATTCGTCAAGTTCTGGGCTAGACTTCATACGTACTCATATATGCCGCCGAATTCTAAATTCGTGTTTCTAGGCATACATTAATATTGATCTTAACTTCTTTTATTTACTTTTTACTTTCTCATGCTGAGAATAATACAAAACGAAGTAAAGCACTCAATGACGTCAGTATTTAATACCATATCTTCGAAGTATCATGTCTTATTACAACGCACTCCGGGGTTCATATTCCAGGTTTCAGCATATCGTAGAAAAATGTTAGGCTTGTTTCCCCTGTAGGGTGGTCTCGAGCTTGCTGTAGTGAATACTTCGACCTTGATAATTTTTTTTTACTTCCACATTTATCATATTAGTCCAGTCAACGAATGGTTTGTAGAGTGCGTTGGCTGGAA
>CM022885.1:12014552-12025192 GCA_012654025.1 Pachypsylla venusta
AGATTGTTTAGTGTTCCCTCCCCCCAAAGTATTACATTGTGGAGAATTTCAATAATGAATCTTTGGAATCGCCACGGGGGAAAAAAATAATACCCCACCTCCCTCAAATCCCCCACAATCCAAAAATTGAAACAAAAAAATCCGTTTGTCCGATAGCGTTGATCTATTCAGCTGAAATTTGGTTTATAGATCCCATCTTGGATCTTTTGGGTGTAGTCGAACATACCTTTGACGGCTTTTGCAGTAAAGGTTTACAGTAATGCTGTTACTCTCTAATGAGGGAACAGTGAGAACCAGAGACTTGAAATTTGGTATATATGTGATATTTGGGATCTTAATAGTAAGCTTCAAAACTTTTGGTTGCAATCAAATTTACCGCTGCCGGTTTTTACGTACCGCTTTTTAGCGGTTTTCATTGATCCTGTTTAAAAAGGGAATGCTGGTAAGAATTTAGGTACGTAGGTTATATATTATACAGGGTCCATGTACGGGGAGGGGGTTAATTTTTTTGGTGGTAAAAAAATAAACCAATGTGTCACATTGGCTCTTTTTCTTTTTTAAATTTTTTATTTACATTTTCTTTATGTCATATATATTTTTCAAATTTTTATATTTACATTTTCTTTATTGTCAAATAGAATTTTCAATATTTTTATATTTACATTAGCTATTTACCCGTGCTTCGCTACGGGCTATAATATTGTAAGCTCAAGTATAAAATCGTGATTGGACTCTTTCTACGGATTTTTTTGAAATTTGTGTTCTCGGATATCACAAGACATCGGCATTTCCTTTGTACAAAGGCTATTGGAACATGTTGTTATTGTTGTAGCACTTTGTACTTCCGGAGAAAAGCAATTGAAGAAAAAGTCGGCTACAGTAGTGATTGTGCGGGCGGCGTCAATAAGAGTTAGATTTTGTGGCATCCTAATTTTTTTATAGGTATTGTTATCGTGATATAACAATGCTCTTGTTTTATAAAGCTGGGGAACCGAACACTTCTCTACAAAATTTTGAATCATGAGCGGTAAATTATTTTTCTCGCCAGAATTATATTTTGGTATCCCAAAATACAATAAAAAGAATAAACTTGATTTAATATAAAACACAATTTAATATATTTATAACAAAAGACAAATAGGTTCTTTTAACTGGATCTCAACAATCAAGATGTTGACCGACATTAGACGTTGGTTTGTACACTGGACTCTAGACTAATACACACTGATGAGCAAGAGCTATGCTTTGGTATTTATAGGGTTGATTAGACTAGATAATGATAAGAATGAAATGTGATAAGAGGAGATAGGTTTTAGGAAGTGGTCATGTAAGTAACCTATAGTGATATAGTGGCTTTAGGACATGGTCAACATGAGGATATTACTCCAGCGATAATATTTTTATATTTTTCGCTGTCAACATAAGCAGCACTTACAATTTGGAACACCGAATCGAACCCGCAGGTATTATTTAAACAAATATTATTCTTACCAATTTTCACTGGTTTCCTCAAATTTCCATTTTTCAACACCATAATGGTGCATTCTTTTATGGAGTCCATATCTATTTCCCGGAATTCAAAAATGGATTCCAGATATGAACTTCTTTTCCTTATTTTGAGAGGACCCTCATTTAGGCCCTTCCAATTTTCCTCATGATATAAATCGGTTATAAAGGAAGGCTCAGGGACTTTTTTTAAGAGCACACAGGATTCATCGGCATTTGACTCATTGATTGTTATTTTTGTTTCTTTTTCGAGATTTATTGATAGTTTTTGTTTTTTTCTCGAGTTTTGTGGTTATTTTGGGTGTTTTTCCCAGATTCTTTTCTTGACTTGTTGGAGCAAATTTTAGGCAGGAATCAATATATTTGATATGTTCAAATATGAATTCGTCGGATCGCATCGGTAATTTGGACGCGAAGATCCTATTTTTGAGGATACCAAATTGTGTCTGAACTGCTGCGCTCGTTGCCGTGGTATTCCCGTATCCATACCATGGAGTCATAATTGACGAAAAAATTGGCAGCAAATTTGATATTTTAATAAATTCTTCAACAAGATCAGGCATGAACTGTTGGTTTCTACGATCCCCAGTATCTCTTTTATCTTGACAAACTTCCTGTTCAATATTTTTAACCTAACTTTTAAACCCTTCTCCGGGTATTAAGTTTAATAGTTCATCTTCGAATGGTGATGAACTTTCATCCGGATTATCTTTTTCACAGCTGCTTTCTACTTCTTCCAATGTGGAGGGAAAATACGCAGATCATATTCTGTTCCTTAGAAAGGTTTTTGCCAATTCTGGTGGCATATTGGTCCCTTCCTCGTCAATGCCTTCGGTTTCATATAGAGCGACTTGGAAGAATGATCCTATGATATTTTTCAAGTTTTCAATAGAAGTCTCTTGAATGATAAGGCAAAGGACCCTGAGGTAAAATTCTTTTGTCCGCTTGATTGTTTTAGATAAAGATTTAAACCTAGAGAATAATTTTACCACGTGTGCAACGTCATTCCTAAGGAACGACCTGGGTGGTGAAAACAAATTCTCCGTTTTTGGGTCCAATATAAGAGCACAGTGTTCGGTGTAGTCTTTAATTTAATTGAAGTGTATACAATTTTTCAGACATGAAGCCATAAGTGCTGATGATCGGCAACTATTATTTTTGGTGGCTTAGCACCGAACTTCACCCACTGGCTCAACCAATTAGTTATGCTAGGGGTATCTTGCTTCTCGCTAATCATATATGCCACTGAATAAAGTTTGTTATTTTTTCTGTCGTTAAAACTTACATCATATAAAAATATGGATTTAGACAAATCGCCATTCATATGGCGTACTCTTTTCACCACCGTCCCAGTTGCATCTACCGATATCTGGGAGAGTTGAGTATTTTTAATATATTCATTGTACACTATCAACTGATCCTGGCTATAATAGTGACAATAAAATTAATCCAATCCAATATCTCGGATTGCATGATAATCCGCCTTTCCCTTTGCCAAGGATATAATAGGACTTTTGTCCAAATATATTTTAGATTTGGATTTTGCAACTCAACACGTTTAAGGATGGCACATTTGATGGAATAGGGTCGCCATGATCCATTGCATCTGCAGTAATTTCTTTTTGCACGAGAGTTGCACTCTGAAATTTCAATTTTTCCACCAAATCCTTTCTTTTTAAACCTGAGAGAAATCGTTTTTTCTCTATATTATGAGAAATAGAATCCTTTATATTCAAGATGCAATTTAACATCTTTATCACTAATTTTACTCTCTCTCTCTAGTACCTGAAAGTTTTGAGTCACAGGTTTTGCATACTGCTTTGAATTGGGCAAATTTTGAAGTCTTATTTCTCACATGGTGATTTAAGAATTACTTAAAAAGCAAGGTAACTTAAAATTTTCATAGAAAATTTTATCAATGACATGCGTTCAGGTGTGTTTTTTAAACCTGAGACGTCTTCTCAATCTGCCTTGTGACATTTGCACTCTGCTGGAGGGGCACATTTTGTGCAAATCATTCCATGACAAGTTGGCATTGCAACTCATCATATCCCGATTATCCGATTTATCGAAGGAATCAGATTCCTCCTCTGTATTTGTTTTCGTTTTTTGATTTTTGTTTTCATGATTAATTTGATTTTTGTTTTCGATTGATTTATAAAAATTTGATTATTGTAGAGCCATTTTTGAATATTAATTATATCCTCTTGTAGGTAATTTTGAAACGGCTCTGTCCAAATTCTCGTCTATTGAGACTATGGAAACATCATCAGCAAATTGGAATAAAGAGCCATGTAGTGAAAGGCACTTCAGATCATGAGCGTAAATATTATAAAACAAAGGGCTTAAAATCGATCCTTGAACTAGGCCAAATTTTACAGACAATTTGTCACTAAAAGTTTCACACACTTTAGTTACCTGCGGTTTGTTACTAAAGTAATTTTTTAACAATTTTAGTAGAGTGCCCCCTATACCAACTGCCCCCAATTTTTGAATCATCACCGAATGGTCAATAGTATCGTAACATTTTGCTAGATCCAATAAACAAACAGCCACTAGTTTTCTTTGATCGAGCGCACTATTAATGATATTTGAAAAGTCATCCAGTAACGTTGTTGTACTTTTCCCTAGTCTAAACCAGTGTTGAAACTCAGGTATATTATTGCAAACCTCAATAAACGATTGCATTCTAATATGAATTAATTTCTCGAGGATTTTTGCGAGTGTTGGTACATTGCCAATCGGGCGATGATTATTGAAATTTTTATGGTCTCCCTTTTTATGTAATGGTGAGACAATTGACATCTTCAAACCATCTGGTATAAAACAAGTGGTAGTTAAAAAAACAGTTAAAAAAATTCACCAATACATCCTGGACAATGTGAAAATTATTTTTAATGTCAACTATCCTAATTTCGTCGATTCCAGGGGCAGTACACTTTAGACCTGACACCTCATCATAGAGAGAATCCTTTGTAACTTTAGGCCATAACAAACAGCAATTATTTTCCTCTTTTTCATAGATGCCTCGCATTACTGGATTCGACCCCTGATTCTGTGTGTTTAATCTGTCGACCTCTAAAATAAACTATTATTAAAATTATTACCAATGGAACCAATGGAGATTAAAATAAGAAATTAATTTTTCCTCTGTAGTTCTGTGTTCTTTCCTACCAAGAACCTTATTTGCTAGTTGCCATGTTTTTTTCATATCACCTTGAATATTATTAACTCTTGCTCTACAGTAAGCATTATACTCCTTCCTAATTAAGGCGGTAACCGAATTTATGAACTTCTTATATTCAGCAAGGAGTTTTCTAGTTTTCAATATTGACCTTAGTTTTCAATATAAGAATTTCTGAACTTCCTATATTGAAAAATAATTACCATAGAGTACATTTAAATATACAGTAGTGTCTATATTTATGTCCCCCAACATAAAATTCAAATAAAGTTCTATCTGTTTTACTAGCTTTCCATCTATTCAAAAGTTGTTCTTTCTGTTTTATTTTCTGCTTAATTTCGTTATTGATCCACGGTTTTACTCTATCTAAGCCATTGATTTCAGTTTTAACCGAAGCTCTAGAGTAAATCTGATCAAATTTCAGACAAATTCCTTCATAAATTGTTTTCGGGTTTTCCCCGTTTTTTAGATCCGATCAGTCTAAAACCTCCATCTCCTGCTGTACAATTTTATCATTTTAAAATGTTTTTCTTTTTTCATTTTAGCTAACAATGTGGTGTCATTTATTTTACTCATTGAAAAGCCTGTAAAGTAATGATCAGCTAATTTGCTCCTAATTAAAATAGATTCGAAGGAATGCCACTTCTTCACTCGCGCGTTGACGTGGTCAATACAAGTTAGGGATAAATTCTCCCCAGACATTTCCTCTCTGGTAAAATCCCGCATAGTGTCTACAAGACCATTCCCGTAGAGTACATTTAAATATTTATTAACATTGTTATTTTTTACAGTAGTGTCTATATTTATGTCCCCCAACATAATTACACTTTTATTATTGATATTTTTAGACCCTAAAAAAATTTCCAGTTCATCAGAAAACATCCATATGTTCCTGTGAGGTGGTTTATAAATACAACTCAAAATAATGTTGAACTGTGATTTTGGTTTATGGATGTTGATACATAAATGTTCCGCCTCTCGAAAATCATGGAAAATTCTTTCAGTTGCATACTTTTCTCGTATAAAAATCAGTAAACCTCCGCCCAGACCATTATGTCTACATCTGGAAAATTGCGCAAATTTCGGAAGTTGGAAGAGCATCGTTTCATCCTCTCTAATGTTTATTTCAGTAAGGACAACTGCACCCAAATGTTGTAAAACTGGGTCTAGTTTAACTAAAAATTCCAACCAATTTTTCCTTAAACTTCTTATGTTTACATGTATGACGTTAAAATTATGCAACTTAAAATCAAAATTTTTTTTTTTAAAAAAAAAAAAATCTTTGCATACTGTCGAGCAGATTAAGCATTAAAAAAAAAAATATCTAAATAATTACAAAAAATAAAATTAATTAATTATTATTGGTTCACCATATCTTTCAGGTCATAAATACGGACTGTCCTGGAATACCTAGTTTTCTTAAATAAAATCTTGTTTTCCGTAAACCACAGGAAGGCATAATTTTTTTCCTTACGGATACGATTGGCCTCAAAAAAAAGTTTCTTATTAAATGGAGACATCTGTTCATTGACGTAAACCGGTCCCACGTCCTCCACATTACCCGTGAAATCAGGCAAAACTGTTTTTTTTTTTGTTTTGCAAGTCTTTAAAATCTGATTCCTTAATACTTCAGTTTCAAATTTCACAATAATCGCCTTCGGTTTATTAGGCTGGCCAACTCTCATGCGTTCTGCTGTAAAGTTGTTAACCGATGGCACGCCAAGTTCCTGACAAATCGTATCAATCGTGTCAATGGAATCAGGTACCCCTCTAATTTCAAGGTTCCGGCCGAGAGATTTTTGTTCCTGTTCCACCATTTGATTTTTTAACTCTCGAACCGATTTCTTGAGTTCTGAATTTTCCCGTTCTAATTGCTGTTGTTTGTTCTGCAGAATACTAAAATTCTTTTTAATTTCCTGATAAGATGAAAGAACTTCATCCATTTGGTCGGAGTTGTGTTGTAAACTTTTCTCAAAAATTGTTAACTTGTTAGTAATCTCCTTTGTAAATTGTCGGAACATATTCTGCATACTTTCCTCCGGAGCCAGAGCTGGGCGTGGTGATTGTGTTTGGAGGACTTCCACATTCTCATCAATGCCCATCAGATCTTGATCAGTAGTCTTCCTTGTGTTTGTTACCTTACAGTCCTTAAATCTCCATAATTCCTTTCTCCTGCCCATCTTTCTCCATGTGGTTTCGTTAACTGAACAGTCAAAATGATACCCTTGCCTACAATTTCCACACATTACAAAATCTCCCTCAATTTGTGGCAATGTTGTGTGGCAACTGCGACAGTTGAACATTTTGAAAATAAAATAAAACAATAAAGAAAATAGGTACTCTGCCCCTCAGAAATAAGGATAAAAATTGGATATAAGTATAAGAAAAGAAGTTTATTGCTTAAATAATAAAATACTAGGCGTTCTTTTTTTTTTTTTAAAAAAAAAAAAAAGGTTATGCCCCGGAACCGCTTTCGCATTACTTCAGGGCACTCCTTTTACAGCCATGCCATTCTGAAAACTCGATCAGAATATTTTCGCTCCGGGCGGGATTCGAACCCGCAACCTCCGGACCAAGAGTCAATGCGCTTAGCAACGCGGCCACGGAGATAGGCGATCCTATATAATGTTTATGATTTATTATTTTCAATTATTAGTTAGAGAGCAATTTTATTCATCAGAGTATCTCCCTTTATTTTGATTTCAATTCAAATGCAATTAGTATAAACTTATGACCTAACACCAAAATTTAAACCAACGGAATAAATTTATTCAATAAGATTACTAACTTCTCACAGGTGACCTTAAAAAACGAACTAGATAAAACGAGAATTCACATTAAATTTGACTGAAAAGAAAACTTTAACTGTTTATAGATTATAAAAATTACTTCATAAATATTTTCACTAACAATTCATTACTGAAAAAACACTTTAAAAATTCAGAAAAAAATGCGTTACGTATGTTTGTTGTCCTTTATGATATCCACAGCAACAAGGAGCAAAGACCATAAAGCTCTATCCACAGCAACAAGGAGCAAAGCTCATAAAGCTCTATCCACAGCAGCAAGGAGAAAAGCCCATAAAGCTCTATCCACAGCAACAAGGAAAAAAGCTCATAAAGCTCTATCCACAGCAACAAGGAGCAAAGCTCATAAAGCTCTATCCACAGCAACAAGGAGCAAAGCCCATAAAGCTCTATCCACAGCAACAAGGAGAAAAGCTCATAAAGCTCTATCCACAGCAACAAGGAGCAAAGCTCATAAAGCTCTATCCACAGCAACAAGGAGAAAAGCCCATAAAGCTCTATCCACAGCAACAAGGAGGAAAGCTCATAAAGCTCTATCCACAGCAACAAGGAGCAAAGCTCATAAAGCTCTATCCACAGCAACAAGGAGCAAAGCCCATAAAGCTCTATCCACAGCAACAAGGAACAGAGCTCATAAAGCTCTATCCACAGCAGCAAGGAGCAAAGCTCATAAAGCTCTATCTACAGCAACAAGGAGCAAAGCTCATAAAGCTCTATCCACAGCAGCAAGGAGCAAAGCTCATAAAGCTCTATCCACAGCACCTGCAAGCAATATTTTTATTGCAAACATTTTATACAGATACTGCGTAGGAAGGAAATATTTTTTTCCCATTAGTGCATGTGTTTAAAAAGGAAACTGAGATCTTAACCCTAGAATGACCAAGATATATTTTGTCACATGTAAGACCAGGGGGGGAGGGGCAAGAAGTGCCAGCGGCATTCTTGTTCTTTTTTAGCTATAAAACCAATTTAAGTTAGAAAAACTATGTTGATAATTATCTTTCAAAGAAAATAGAAAAAAAAAAAAAAAATTAAACTCTTTATTTGAAAACATAGAAAAGAAGGAAAATTAAAAGAGAAAAATTTATCTTCAAAAATCACGTTTAACATGAGTTTGCAGACAGATTGTCATAGTGGAGGATAACTAACCTTATACAGTATGTCCCAGAAGTCCTGCCCGGTGCCCATAACTTTTGAACAGCATGAAATTTTGGAATTCTGTTTGTTTCTAGGGATAGAAAAGGGTGCATGGCCATTCGATTGGTAATATCACTACCCAGGTTCGAATCCCGGAAGTGGCTTTTTTTGACAAAAAGAGTCGATTTCTCGGGAAATTTAAATGGAATGGTACAAATATTTTTTTTGAAAAATAAAAGTGCCAATAAAATAAGGAATATTCCCATTTATACCCTGTATAACGAAAACCGAATATTATTTTGATGAAAAAATTCGTTAGGAGTGGCTCAAAAAAGATTTTCATCTATATCAATAATAAAAATAATAACTTTTATGTTTTATCAGTGCCGTAGGTCATGAAAACCATATCTCGTATTTCCACCAGAGGTTAAACTGGCGTCTTTTAGAAAACGGCCATTTTGGGTTGGAAGGTCTGAACTAAGTATACGATTCAAGACTTAAAATAGGGAGTGTCCTCAATAAGGAACCATTTTAGCCAAAAAAAAAAACAAAATAATAATAATAATGACTGACCCTGACACTCATTCACAACAGGGCCGTATTAATGAGAAAATTTCAATAGAAAAACTGCATATTAATTGAAGTGTTCTTAATATGCAGTTTTTTCTATTGAAATTTTCTCATTAATACGGCCCTGTTCTGAATGAGTGTGAGGGTTAGTAATTATTTTTTTGGCTAAAATGTTCCTTATTGAGGCCACTCCCCATTTTAAGTCCTAAATGATATACTTATTTCAGATCCTCTAAAACAAAATTCCCGTTTTCTAAAAGTCGTCATTTTAACCTCTGGTAGAAATACGAGATTTGGTTTTCATGACCTATGGCACTGATAAAACTTAAAAGTTGTTATTTTTATCACTTATGTAGATGGAAAACCTTTTTTGAGCTACTCCTAACGAAATTTTTCATCAAAATAATATTCGGTTTTCGTTATACAGGGTGTAACATGTTTTGCATTTGAACCCATCTCACTCCGCCCCTGATTATTTTATTGAAAAAACAAAAATGGGAATATTCCTTATTTTACTGGCACTTTTATTTTCCAAAAAATATTTGTACCATTCCATTTAAATTTCCCGAGAAATCGACCCTTTTTGTCAAAAAAGCCACTTCCGGGATTCCTGGATACTGATATTACCATTCGAATGGCCATGTACCCTTTTCTATACCTAGAAACAAACAGAATTCCAAAATTCCAAGCGGTTCAAAAGTTATGGGCACCGGGCGGGACTTCTTTGACATACTGTATATTTATTTATTTTCATTTAGAAATCAAAAATATAAGAAAAATTAAGAAAAGAAACAAATGAGACCATTATCAATCATTTGATTTGGCAAACTGAGCCCCTAGTCAG
This sequence comes from Pachypsylla venusta, assembly GCA_012654025.1. Lineage (NCBI taxonomy): Eukaryota > Metazoa > Arthropoda > Insecta > Hemiptera > Aphalaridae > Pachypsylla > Pachypsylla venusta. The sequence continues at coordinate 12,024,601 of CM022885.1, forward strand.
AGTCTGTGTTTTCTACACAAATGCACAAGATACTATGGATTCGCTGTTTTTTAGTGGTCCATTCTGCTGACTTTTTTTTATCAATATGGCCAAAAAAGTCTGCAGAGTTCATTTTAACTTCGATATCAAGCCCCTGTCACCAAATAAAAAAAAATCTGGGCTTTCTTTCAAACTGCTTACAAATTTTGCCCCCCCCCCCCCTTGGCCATTCTAGGGTTAATATGTATTTTATAATAATTGATAACAAATAGTTAATAGATATATTATTTATTTTATTTTTAAAAATAACAACTTTGCATTAATAATAATTCTTCAGTTCTCTGTAATAATCTATGAAATCTGGATCATTAAATATAGGAGAGAAAATGGCCAGGATGTCGAATGAATTCGGACTTTCCAACGTCATACTTATGTAATTTGAGATTTGAGTAGTCTGAAACAAAGAAAAAAAAAATCTGCCAATATGACATATGGGTTTACTATCTGTTTTCCCGTGCTTCGCTACGGTTACAAAATTCAACAACAATTTCAAGAACGCGAAATTAAATCTTCTCAATTTTAGATTTTTGGTGGAACCGACCCCCAGAGTGAA
>CM022885.1:12063153-12085624 GCA_012654025.1 Pachypsylla venusta
TCTGTTGGTCTAGGCGAGGGGAGGACGGGTGGTGTTCTTCGTCCTTTTTCTCTTTAATACTGAGTTCTTGAATTCTCACGAGCAATTCAGATTTCAATTCAGTCACGGCTAGATTGACTTCACTACGAACATTCGCGACTTCTTGACTCACGACTTGATTGACTTCACTACGAACGTTCGCGATATCTTCTTGTACTTCCCCTCGAACCTCGTCAGAACGAGTTTCCACGTTATCAAAACGAGTTTCTACGTTGTGCTGAAACTCCATTACGTTGTGCTGAAACTCAAGTAAGTCACTAGGGTTTGTTTCAATTAGTTGCTCAACTAATTGAAACAAACCATATTTTTGCTGCTCAACTTTCTCACTTAAAGACCCAACCTTCTCACCCAGGTCTTTATTCTGCTCACTGAGGTCTTTACTCTGCTGACTCAAATTAGTCATCTTGTCTGTCAGGTCCTTATTCTGGTCAGACATCTTGTCTGATAAAGAAGTTTGTCTCTCACCCAAATTCTCCATCTTGTCTGACAATGAAGATTGTAATCTACATAGCAACTCTATGAGCGCCTCCATGGTGACAGCCTTACCGCCTCCCGTTTCATCCACAGACTCCTTGACTTCGATATCAAATTCCATGTCGTCTGGGTCCACTCCCTCCGTCTGTAGAAAATTTCTTAAGCGGTTCTGCAGCTCAGTCTTGACCCCGGTTGTTAGTAGGCTACGACGAGACAGCTCAGGTCTTCTAATCTCTTCTTGATCACCATTTCGTAAACTTAAATACACGTAAAAATGTTCTTAAAAATAAAAATGTCAAAAAAACAAAAAAAAAAACACGCAATTAAAAAAAAACGAAACGCAACGAACACGCAATTAAAAAAAAACACGTAACGCAAAACGCAACACGAAAAACTGTCTCCAATTAACGCACGACACGATACTTAATCCCACTTCTGACACCAATTTGTTGTAGACTTAGAGTTCGCGGATTAAGTCATCGTGAATTTAAAACGCGTTAACTAACTTTAAAAATAATTCAAATAAAACTTAAAATAATTTATTAAAAAAAAAGAAATTACAATAAANTTAAATTACAATAAATAAATAAATAAAAAAAAATAGAACGTAACACAAAAGTTCAATTACTTTTCGCCAACACCGAATTTAGAACGCCCGAAAATACACACACGAATTATCGCTTCCAAAATTAAACACGCTTCGTTTATCGCTCAAACAATACTGACTCCGTTTATCGCTCAGAGAATACTGACTGGACTGCTAGACGTGCCCTTCTATTTATACCTCCATTCAAAACGTTCTAGAAGATTCTGGTATAAAAGAATTTCTATTACGCAATCAAACTGCGCGTTCTAAAAAAAAACTACGCGTTTATAAAATAATTAAAACGTAATCCCTATCCTACAATATAAAGAAGGCAATGCTTAGAAAAGAGAGAACAACAAAATACGCCATACATAATTCCCCCCCTTCACCCCGACCATCCTCCTAGACAACCTGAGCAGTATAGTAAACATTCATTGATTCTTATAATGAATAACCCCCCTTCACCCCGACCCTTCTCCCACAAGACCATTCATTGTAAACAAATCAAAAAGAAATAGAATACAGGATGTATATTACAAATACAGGTTGACTAGTTCAATATCTTTCATTATTGGGTGTGCTACATCTGTGAAGAGACGGGACACAAACCAAGTCGTTCCAAATTCACTATTTAATAATAATAATATCTTTCATTATTAGGTGTGGTACATCTGTGAAGAGACGGGACACAAACCAAGTCGTTCCAAATTCACTACTTAATAATAATAATATCTTTTATTATTAGGTGTGCTACATCTGTGAAGAGACTGGACACAAACCAAGTCGTTCCAAATTCACTACTTAATAATAATAATATCTTTCATTATTGGTGTGCTACATCTGTGAAGAGACGGGACACAAACCAAGTCGTTCCAAATTCACTACTTAATAATAATAATATCTTTCATTATTAGGTGTGTTACATCTGTGAGGGGACGGGACACAAACCAAGAAACCAAGTCGTTCCAAATTCACTACTTAATAATAATATCTTTCATTATTGGTGTGCTACATCTGTGAAGAGACGGGGCACAAACCAAGTCGTTCCAAATTCACTACTTAATAATAATAATATCTTTCATTATTGTATGTGCTACATCTGTGAAGAGACGGGACACAAACCAAGTCGTTCCAAATTCACTACTTAATAATAATAATATCTTTCATTATTGTATGTGCTACATCTGTGAAGAAACGGGACACAAGCCAAGTCGTTTCAAATTCACTACTTAATAATAATAATATCTTTCATTATTGGGTGTGCTACATCTGTGAAGAGACGGGACACAAACCAAGTCGTTTCAAATTCACTACTTAATGATAATAATAATATATAGATTACCAGAAAGCCTTTGATAGTGTGCCACATACATGGCTGTTAAAAACACTAAAACTGAATAAGATAAGTAGCCAAATTGTCCGATTTATTGAGACGGCAATGGAAAAGTTGAGAACTAACTTGATTATAAACACAGAACAGAATACCATAGAAGTGGGAACAATCAATATTAGGCGAGGAATTTTCCAAAGTAACTCGCTCTCCTCACTCCTCTTTTGCATGGCATTATTTCCACTGACAAAGGAATTGAATAAAGATACAAAAAAAAAGGATACCAAGTGCTGAAAGATCAACCTATTAATCACCTTTTTTATGTAGATGATCTAAAACTATTTGCGAAAACTGGAACAACTTATGGAAATAGTAAAAGAATTCAGTGATGACATCCAAATGAAGTTCGGTATTGACAAATGTGCTAAAGTAACTATATTAAAAGGGAAACTGAGAAAAACACGAGACATGAGAGTATTGGAAAACACAACTATCAGGGAAATAGATGAAAATGAACTTTACAAATATCTTGGAATGGAGGAAAGTGGAGGAGTAGGTAACAAAAAAATGAAAGAGAAAATCACTAAACAATACTATTCACGCGTGAGAAAAAATTTGAAAACACAACTTACAGGCAAAAATAAGTTCACCGCCATTGCCACACTAGCAATTCCGGTATTAACTTACAGCTTTGGAATACTCAATTGGACAATAGCTGAGATACAAGCAATGGACAAGAAGACAAGAAAACTTCTAACAATGAACAGCATACATAATCCAAATGCTGATGTGGACCGCTTGTATACCCCAAGAAACAAAGGAGAAAGAGGACTAGCAAATATAGAACAAACATACAAACTGACAATTATAGGCATAGCGGAATACATCAAGGGAAAGGAAGACACATTGATAAATATACTAAGAGAATATCAATTAAAAATAAACGCGGAAAAAACAATATTAAAGAAAGGAAATGAGTATAAAAGAGAACACATAGAAGAAAGTATAGAAAGAATAAGAGGAAACCTATTGAAACACATTAAAGCCACGAAGATCAGATATAAAGAAAATATGATAAAAAAGAGAGAAGAGAAATGGCTGCAAAAGGTGATGCATGGACAATATGGCAGAAATATGAAAGAAGAAACCGTAAACCGAAAGTCCACATTCCATTGGTCAGAACGAGGAGAAATTAAAGGAGAAACAGAGGCATTAATAATAGCGGCACAAGATCAAGCCATAACAACAAACTATATACGGAAGAAAATATACAAAGAACAGATCGACAGTAGATGCAGATTGTGTAAACAATATGACGAAACTATCAGACACATAATATCCGGATGTCCTGTACTGGCAAAAAATGAATACCTAGAGAGGCACAACAAAGTGGCCAAGAACCTCCACTATAATATCTCAAAGTACTACAACATGCCAGTAGCAAACTCGGGGTATAAACATGAACCTAAACCAATAGAAAGAAATGTAGATGAAAATGTTGTCATACTATGGGATCAACAGATAAGAACAGATAAAACGATCCATGCAAATAAACCCGACATTGTGATCAAAGATTTAGTTAAAAAAAAGTGCCTTATCATAGATTTCGCTATTCCATTTGACGGCAACATACTAGAAAAAGAATCAGAAAAGAAACTAAAATATAAAGACTTGCAGATAGAAATACAGAAAATGTGGGGAATGAAGACTGAAATTATACCAATTATATTAGGAACAACGGGGACCGTGACCAAAAATCTGGCAAAATATTTAAAAATGATACCAGGAAATGAAAACCATGAAATATCAAACTGCCTCCAAAAATCAGTCATACTGGCCACGGCACACATAATTAGAAGAGCTTTCTAAAAATAGGACCACTATATATCCTGAGGGATGAGGATTATCCTTGGATATATAGACCAAACCAGAAATAATATCTGTGAGAACGGTGAAATAATAATAATAATTTTTATTTATTTTTCATTCTTTCTTACAATACAAAGGTACTTTTCCTAAGCATTTTTATAATTCATTCGATTTGACCACGGTTTTCATCAGTTTGTGACACGCTCTGAAAGCGTTGTTGTTTTTGATCAGCGGTGAGCAAGCGTGGCACCCATTTCGAGCAAAGCATTCTCATAGACAAATATTCATGCAAAATAGTAATTACACTACATGCTGATATCTTCAACTCCACCGCTATTTCACGCAATTTGCGACCGCTCACAACTATTTCGCGGATTTTTTTTTTATGTTTTTTGAAATAACTGCTGAATTCAGAGCGTTCAGAATCGTCGGTGGGTTTCGACCTGGTTTAAAGTCAGCATACCACACCTTAACCGTTTTTGTCCATGGACCAGAGTCCGAATAACACTTTTTTTAACACATTGCTTTGCTTGCACAGTATTTCTTCCTTTCAAAAAACAGTTTAATCAATACACGAAACTCTATTTTATCTATTTTTTAAACAAAAACAAAATTGGAGCACTATTGCCACTTTTAGAGAAATGACCCGAATTTGTGGTCTAAAAGCCCCCCAGAAGGAGATAGCCCCATGAGACCCAAAATATGTTACAAAGAGTTTGTGTTTTAAATTTCATCAAAATCGGGCATGCCGTTTGGATTCTAGAAGGTCACCCCAAAATGACCACTTTTGACCCATAAATGGACCCCANTAATAATAATATCTTTCATTATTAGGTGTGCTACATCTGTGAAGAGACGGGACACAAACCAAGTCGTTCCATATTCACTACTTAATAATAATATCTTTCATTATTGGGTGTGCTACATCTGTGAAGAGACGGGACACAAACCAAGTCGTTCCAAATTCACTTCTTAATAATAATAATATCTTTCATTATTAGGTGTGCTACATCTGTGAAGAGACGGGACACAAACCAAGTCGTTCCAAATTTGGAGCTTGTATGATGTGCAATAAACCGGGATGCAAGCAAGTATTTCATGTGACCTGCGCTCAAATGCAGGGACTCCTTTGTGAAGAAGCAGGAACTTACTTAAACAATGTCAAATACTGTGGTTACTGTGCTCACCACTATTCAAAATCAGTTCGTGTTATACGAGTTAGTATAATTTTTATTTTAGAAATGGTATTTAGGATGTTTGTAGTCATTATGAAATATAATTTTCAATAAAATATTGTGTATCAGCTACAAATAATAAGGCGAGTCACGAGCGCTTTCGTCTGTTACGACATTCTCAAGTGGGAGAATTTCGTCTGTTACGACATTCATTTGAGAATGTCGTAACAGACGAAAGCGCTCGTGACTCGCCTTATTATTTGTAGTTGATACACAATATTTTATTGAAAATTATATAATTTTTATTTTCCTTTTTATCCACCGGTTGTCCACTAATATATGATACTTGATTTTTTTCGGAGAAATGTTTTTTAAAAAACAATGAGACACGTGCTATTTTTGAGGTATCAATTGAATAATTTGGTGGGCACGTTTTACATATAAGTATTATTTTATAAGTTTATATATAAATTAATGCAAAAATGCTTCTTGACAACTTGTCTCTAACCAAGTACACCTGAAATGTCCCCAAAAATGTGTATGTTCATTACTACATAAATAGAATTTCAGCTCATTATCTCGTAACACTTGTACGAGTAGTTTTTCATGTATGGTAACAGAATTATGAACCGATTATTGAAAATTTGAAAAGTTTCTCAATGTTTTTCTAAGGTTATCTAACAAACAAAGTATGTCTTATGTTCTACCTAAAATCTGAGATTTTCTGATCCTAGAAATCTGAAATTTGGAAGGGTCTATTTTTCAAATTTCAGGTATAGAATAGAACAATTGATTTACGGACGGAAATATATTTTGTGTTCATTTGTTCATATTTTTGAGGGGTTCCCGTTACATGCATTTTTCGTTTATTTTTGAACGGGTGCAACACTAGTTATTAACGAGTTTCATTGAAATATATGCAAACAATAAGCCTAACTCCAAACTTAATTTAATTTTCAGAAGAAGGGTCTCAATGTCAAAACTATCCCTCCATACCGTCCTGCACAAACTCCAAGCTCAACAGAATCTACCGAAACTGAAAGGGGCTTTTCTAGCCATTCTAATAATGTTAATAATATGATGTCAATAAGCCTCTCGTTAGATAATAAACAACTAGTGCCAAAACGTATGAGAAGCTCTTCAAGCGCATCAGAATCCCGAGATATCTCAGAAAGAGACGAAAATGCAATGAATCTTTTGTCACTTTCTGTGGCTAACACAACGATAGCTTCATCTTCTCAACAGGAAGTGAAATCCTCTGAGCCAGATGATCCAGATAGTGCTATGAAAGGTCGAAAACGAAAGTCAGACCCCAGACTTGATAGAAATGACACACCTAGATCAGATATGTTTGTAGACACCGGTGAGTCATATTTTAAATTATTTAACAATTAGTGTGAGGGAAAACCCACCACGAAGATGCAATTTTTCACCGAGGGATTATCAATGAATTCTTATTAAGTTCTTGTTTAAAAAAATAGCACAGGGTTTCTTGTTAATATATTTTCTTTAAGAAATCAAATTTTGGAGATTTTCGATCAAAATCGATGAACAGTAAGTGGTTAATCTTTAAGTGCCCCTTGCGAGGGACTACTGAAGTAAGTGGTTAATATTGAAATGCCCCTTACGGGGGACTACTGACGTAAGTGATTAATATTTAAGTGCCACTTACGGGGGACTACTGACGTAAGTGGTTAATATTTAAGTGCCACTTACGGGGGACTACTGACGGACGAACGGATTTTTGTTATTCGAAATTTTTTCGTGGTTGATTTCAAAGGTTGTGGTTGATTTCAAAGGTTCATTGTTGAAAATAATAATAAATAAAGGGTACGGAAAACCGTACTGGACTTAATCTTCCTTTATTCTAGGAATTTGACAGGCTCGGTATAATGTCGCTGATATTTGATGCAAATATTATATAAAATAGCAGTGGCAGCCTTCGGCTGTTGTCACAGCTCTCTGGTGAAAATATCATATGAATTAGATTTGGCAGCCTTCCTCTGTTGTCGCAGCTCTATAGTGGAAAAATATTTGAATTATCTTTGACAACCTTCGACTTTTGTCGCAGCTTCCTAGAGAAAATATTATTTTAATTAGATTTGGCAACTTTCGGCTGTTGTCACAGCTCTCTAGTGAAATATTTTAAGGGCCCCCAGTAAAGATAACTTTATAGGACCCAAACTTTGTCAATAATATGTTTCACAGAGTGTTTATTTTAAATTTCATTAAATTTGGAGTGATAATGTCACTTTTAGATAAGTGAACCGATTTTGGGGTTTGGTTCCCTAAAGTGCTTCCAGATTAAGATAGCCCCATGAGGTCCAAAATTTGTTGATGATATGTTACAAATAGTCTCTGTTTTAATTTCAGCGAAATTGGAGTGATATTACGGCTTTTAGAGAAGTGACCCGAATTTGAGGTTTGGTGCCCTAAAAGCCCCCCCCCCCCAAATGAAGATAACCCCATGAGATACAAAATTCCCCGATGATATGTTACAAAGAGTGTTTTAAATTTCATCAAAATCGGGCATGTCGTTTGGGTTCTAGAGGGTCACCCCAAAATGACCCCTTTTGACTCATAAATGGACCCCAAAGGATACTATCTCCAATGTTAAGGTTTTGGACCGAATTATGGCCTCAAGGAATATTGTGGCCAAATATCATCAAAATCGGACAAATATTAAAGCGAACACGATTTTTGCGGACGGACGGACACAACATTTTCTAGACTGTTTTTTTTTTCTTTTTTTTTTTTTTTGTATCGCCATAATTCGTCCAGAAAGCAATTCAAAATTATTAGAGCGTACTTCAACATTCTTTAAGAAAAACACAATAAAATGACCGTAATGTTCAAAATTCAAAGCTCACAATGAAGTTCTTTGCTATTTTTTTCTGCATTTAAAAGAAATTATTATTTATTCTTCATCATCTTTTTCTACAGATTATAAAAAAAGTTCATCAGTTCAGCCGGACAGCAGTCGACCTCTCGGGAATCCGTCTGAAGATAATGTTGTACGAATGTCAAGTAAAGACTTTTTTTGGAATGATGGTAAGCATATTTCACGCTTGATCAATACAATAGAAAAGTTTGTGCGTCCAATGATGACGTTATAACGTGATTTTTGTTTACAAAATTTCATTTCATAATGCTCAAAACTCAAAAAAGTAAAACCAAATGTCAGTTTTGAAATACTCGCGCTAGCTAGCACAATTTATTATTTTGTACAGCATTGCATTTGAGTGATTTTATTCTAACCTCGATTTACATTACAAGCCTTAGCTTGCACGATTGGTCATAAAAACGGCAACACGCTATTATAGTTTCATATGGGAAATAGAGTTTTTTAAAGGTTTTTTTTCTTTACTTTTTCAGAATCTGCTACAAGCTCTCGATCAGCAATGACAGAAGAAGGTTAGTATTTACTTTATTGATACCTACTATGATGAACACTGAAAACTACGTCATACTAGAAACAATATATAAACACTCTTGTGAGCATTCTACAATTATGAAGGGTTTATCATAGCTTTACGGCGATATTTTCCATCTTCTTAAGTTTAAATCTCATTTACTTATTGTAAACCATTACTTTTCCACTTATAGTCGTAGTAGTAGCGGTTTTTCTCACGAAATCAACCGTTCTTTCCATTTATAGATGCATGATTAATTAAAATGGTAGAAACAGATTGATATGAGTTTACCGAAAAGATTTTGATGGCCCTTGGATGGAACTGTGATGGTAGGCGTTCCAAGTCGTCCTGGTGCGTAGAACCGGCCATCGTGAGGACGACTTATAGTCGTCCTTACCTTTGCTTCCCAATTTTCCTCACGAGGTTGAGTGCAGAATACCTCGCCGAGGATCGATCATGGATCATGGGAGCAATTTCAGAGAAATAATATGTGTGTTGCTAAAATATCAACTTGTCTCTATTTCTTTTCGTGTCCTCAAACTACTCTTCATCACATGTCCTCTCATTTTCATCTCTATAATTCTTTCTTCGATAGAACATACTGCATACTAATAAAATATTTTTTTCAGATGAAGTACGAGGTTCAAGTTCAAGTCCGGCAAGCAAATCAATTAAAGTGTCCGTTCCATTAAGTTCAGCTGCTACACTCTCACTACCAAAATCTGAACCGAGTAAAGTCAAACCATCAACTAGGTAAGATTTTCCTATTGAAATAGATGAACACTTACGCCACAAAAGAAACCTACTGTATGGTACTGCTATTCCAAAATATTTTATTTCGCGCATAGCTTTTCCCAATTTCTACACCAAATGAAATGATTAAATGTAAGATCTAAATTATGATGCATCAATATGTCCTCCTAGTCCAATGACTAGGAGATCGAATAGTTTTCAAATTTCAAGATGCTTAATGGGGGTTTGAGGGAACGGTATACAGATATGAGTCACCGAACGGTTTTGGCAGTATACGAGTATTTTGCTTAGTCAGATACTGTGGAAAGAGTTACATTTTTCAATTAATAATACAGGGTGCTTAAAAAATAACCTTGGTTTTGATAAGGCTTTTTTATTATTGTTGACAGTATCACGACCTTATCAAATCCGGTGTTATTTTTGAAGGACCCTATATAAAATGCTTACAAATTGAAACAAGTGGTCATCATAATTAAAGAATCAATTTGGCAGTGTTAGCTGAAATAATATTTTGATAATATCACTTTTGGAAGCAGATTTTTACGTAATAATCATGAAAATATTTTGTGAATGTTAACTAATATCCTCAATTCACATTATTTCAGTAATAATTTGGTTCAAAAGTATTCTCCAGATCGAAGTACTTCGCCATATAAAACTGCTCCTTCTAGTCCCGAGGACGAAAAACAAAAACGAGAATCACAGAGGCCTGAAGGAACTCAATCACTTCGGGATTTGTCCTCCCTATCACAAACTGACTCTAATCAAAAAGTGTAAGTTTACCTTCGTTTCTTATTCAGAGTTTTTCCTAGAGGAACTGTCGACTTTAAACCAAACTTTGGGCATGCACATTGCGCATGATTTAGAGGTAAGGTTCTCACAAAACCTAGATTTGTCATGAAATTTAAAATCAGTAGTGGCATTGATATGGAAAATATTACCTCCGGTACAGTTAGATGGAATATATCTCTCACAGGATTCTTCCTTAGGATCGGTAAGAGGTAACCAGGTGCGATCTTAACCACGGACTAAATTAAGATCTGATCTTCGATAAATCTCTCCTGTAAAAAGTAGTCGTAGATACATTCTTGTACTAATCTAAGATGCAAAATTTATTTATTTGTGAAAATACTGTGTCCTTATTATTTTAGATAGTTCTTAATATGGTCACTAATATACAGAATATTGATCTTTATATTATAGATTTCAAAATGGCGGTTCAGCTGCTCCGCATATCATGTTGGGAAATCAACTGAACCCCAACTCAACAATGGCCCAGAAAATGACTGACACCCTTAATGCCGAACTGGAAGCACATTCCATTTATACTTCAGAACCAAATTTGAGTACCACTCAGTTAGTAGGGCCTCCTCTTCCAGGTCGTCCCGTTACTTCGGTAGGTATTTGTATTTATATCTTGGGTGACGGGATTTTTTTTTATTTATCATAAACCATTTTGTATTTTCATTTATTATTCAATAGTTCATTTTGATTACTCCGACTCGCTGGGTACTAACTATTATCATATCTACGCAGGATCGATTTTTTCTGAAACCAGCTTGATCTTTTCTCAGGTCTTGATCACCAACATCTTGGATTCTATTTAAAATTACTCTTGTTAGGATTTTGCCCCCCCCGCCAGTTACCACAATACGTTAAATTTCCTTTTTTGGGGATTTTTAGTAGCAATCCAACTAGCCAATCTTCAGGCAAATGTTCTCGTTCCCAAATATCGCTTATTATAGGATATAAAATATCGGTTGTAATTTCGGGACTTGCTTTGAGTGCTTCTGCGCAAATATTATCAATGCCAGGAGATTTTCAATTTTTTAATTCTTTGATCGCTTTCGTAATCTCATGTTAACGGGGTGGATTTGTTTTATTGTGGGATTACTTTGTATTTCAGTTTTTTTCTCTTGCTTCCGTCTCACCCACCAAATTTACATCTACCATATCTGGGTTCAGAAGCTCTTTGAAATACTTTGCCCAAACTTTAACCTGTTCATCCACTATCATTACATTTTCATTTTGATCATTTTTGACTGACTTCTTCACGTAGGTATTTTATTTGACAGAGTCTTCGTGATATTGTACAACTTCTTTATTTCACCCTTTCCAACTGCATCTTCTGCCTCCAGCGCTATGTTTTCTGCCCAATTTCTTCTATCCTTTCTAAAACTTCTTTTGACATCTCTGTGCTGTTTAAAATATTCTCTGTTGAATTTTTGTCTCTCCTGTAAATTTGAGGACTGGTTTCTCCTTAATTTTATACGCTTCCTTTCGTCAACTTTAATCCATGTGTCCTCTGATACCCACGGGGTTTTGTTTTTTCTAGCTATGCGACTACTTGAATTCAGTGCATCCATCATTAAATACCCCTTTTATTCGTTTCCATTTGGAGTTCACTGTTTCATCTTCTCTCATCTCGAAGCAGCTGAATTTATTTTCAAGGAATATTGTAAACTCTTTTCTGACTTCTTCAACTTTCAACATTAAATTTCTTCTGTCTCATGTTTTGTTTTTGCTGCAACCTTCAGGCTTACATTGTCAACTGTGAGATGATGGTCACTCCCACAGTCCGTCCCTCTTTTGTTCCTAGTGTCAAGAAGTGATCTCTATTTTCTGCTAATTGGAATGTGGTCGAATTGGTTTGCTGTTCGGTTGTCTGGGAACACCCATGACCAGTTCATGGTTGCGGCAAAATTCTACAAATCTCTCGTCGTTGTCATTCATTGTATTCAAACCATATTTTCCCATAACTGATTCACGATTTTCATTTTTATTTCCAACCTCAGCATTCACCAGCTAAGATAATTTCATAAATACTTCTTCAAGTTGTTCATAGAAAACATCTTTTTTCTTCTATTAATGCTTGATTTGTGTGGACGTAGCATTGTATCAAAGTAATATTTCTTATTTTTGACTTGAATCTGGCTGTAATTATTCTTTCTGAGACAGGTGTCCAGTCTAGAAGTTCACCCTTACCCCCTGTGTGATCTTGGTGTACTTTCATCTTCATGGCCAGAGTAGATAAAAGTGTTTCCTTCCTGGGTATTCATTCCACCAAAACCATTCCAACGTGTTTCACTCAGGCCAAGTATCTCCAGGTTCTATTCTTTAAATACCTTCTCTACTTCATTTAGAGCACCAGTGTCATTCATAGTCCGGGTATGCAGAGTACCCTTGTATTTATTTCAATGAGTCCCGGGTACGATTTTTATTACAAAATATCTGTACTCTTTACCGGTACAAAAACAGTGCCCGTTTTCAAGACTGCGATCAAATCTATATGAAACACAATTTGAGTGGAAGGTTTACCAAAAGTAGTTACTATTTTGAGTCGAAAATATTAGAAAATTTTCTTTTTTTTCTTTTCGATGGAAAGTTTTATCTCTCTTACAAATACTCGAGAAAAATACCTTTGTATAAAAATTTCATACATAAAAATTTCATACATAAAAATGTTTTTCAGTACATAATTTCACTAGTTCTTGTTTATACTTCAATTATTTTTTTCCCCAGACTACAGCTTCTCGTTCAAATACACCTAACAACCCTCAGAGTTCAACAAGCACCTTCCCATCCTCAACGTTCGAAGAACTGTTGGAGCGACAATGGGCATTGGGCAGTCAATTTATCATGGAGCAAGCGCAACAGGTGGACGGTAAATAAATGAAATATTTTTATATTCAAATATCAATGTTTCAAAAGTAAAGATTGAGCTAGAAATAATTGATCAAAAGAAGTTGGAGTTTCTCATGAATTTTCCTGTAGAGTCAACATCAGCACATTTGAAATACTTTATTTTGACCTGGCCTGTACTGATTTTGCTGATTGTAAAATAATTCCTATTTTGGCTGATGATTTCATTGAACTGCATCAACTTAATTGTTGAAGACGAAGTGTTGATTGATCAATAAGTTTCAACATCATGCGAAATACTTTCACCCCGTATATTGTAAAATATCGCACTCTTAATGAAAAAGTGTAGTTTCTCGAAAATAACAACTTTTCAGGAGAGCGAAAGTTTTTTTTTTTAATTTTGGTTTTCATAATTTTCAACACTGGGAAATAAGTTTTTGGTTGTTTTAAGATAACTTGTTTGCCCTTCTTTTGATATCTATTCGGCCCAGGGGTAAAAACACAAAAAGAAAATACTCTTTCTCTCTATATATACTATGCGAATTTATGTTTTCCTACTTTACCTAATTGAAATTCCTACGTTAATTAAAAAAAAAAAAATATCCTTGTGTACTGTTTTTTTTTCTTTGTTTATTTTCCAATTTTTTGAAGAATTACTATATTTCGAAAGTGGTACATAATTATTAAGAAAATACTGCGATATTATTATTATTATTATTTTTTTTTTTTTNTTTTTTTTACTAAATTTGCGTATTTAAAGAAGTTATATTTTTGCTTTCAGTGGCTTCCTTGCTCACTTGTCTGTACAAATTGAGATCAGAAAATACCGTTCTCGAAAACCATGTAACCAGTTTAACACAAAGACGTGATAAACTGCAGACTGTTAATGCTCGTCTAGCTATACCACTAGTTCCTGCAACTCAGGTTAATAATAGTCATCCAAGTCCCGCACAACATCAGCAGTCTCAGCAATCTCTATCATCGCCACAACATCAAATATCTCAACAACGGTCCGTAATATTAACACCTCTCAATAGACATAAAATGTATTCACAACCTCAGATTATTCAACAGTCTTCAGAAAATGGTCAGCCGTCACAGAGTGCCCAACATTTCCAACAACATAATCAAAACATAAGGTGAGTATACAAAATATTTCTACCCTATTTAGTTGTATTATATACAACTAAATAAACTTTCGAGATTTAAACCCAAACTGCTAAGATTCTTTTTTAAATCACAATAATAATAAAATATTTTTTTTATTATTATTATTGTATTTCAGTAGACATCAGATGAACTCTGTTCGTACCCCTTATATGCCACCTGGAAGTCACACAGAACAGTCAGTGGTTGTGCGACATTTAGGTGTAGATCCCAGAAGGTAAGTTTTTTCATATTCATAATGTAAAAATGAATTATGAACTTTTTTGAGCAGCTTTGGGGAGCATCGTATTTTTATAATTAGATTAACAAAAGTAGAGTTTTCCCTGCCGTTTCTTTGCGTTCAATAACAGCAGCTACTCAGTTGTTCTCACGGGACCGAATGTATCCCGAAAAGACAGGCAACAACACGTATTGTCCCCGAGTGGCTTTCTATTTAAGTACTCAACACGCCTGACATTGCTTTACTTTAGATGTAATGTTGTTGGGTGGTTTTTATTCTCATAAGAATATAAACATAAAGGGTTTTTTTTTTATCGGGTTGGTACTTGCTCGAGGAATTGATATAGGGTGCTTAAAATGGTCGGTAGTTCTAATTTCATCATTTTCGTAATCTATTTATTATCCAAGTTTGTGTTGTAGCTCATTGGTTGTAAAGTTTCAAGTTCAAAGTTTCAAGCATTCCCTAGAAGACTCATAAAAGTTCTTTGCAACAATACAGTTAAAGGTCGACCAAATGTTATTGGAAGATTTTTTCCTTTTTTCCTAGATTTTTACAGATATTTCGAAATTAAAATTTGATTTATAATTATTGTAACAGCTCGTCTTGCATATTCACCCAAGATTTTCATATTTTAAATTATAAAATGTAATTTGTTTTCAGAATGCAGCAATCGCAGCCTCAACAGGGCAACTACCCTAATCCTAACAATCGAATGTCTCTGCAACAAGTGAGTATCCTTAATGTTCCATCTACCTACGCGTTATTTCCTGGGTTCTAAGAAAAATGTACACGAATTTATTTTCTAATATTCTTGTGAATTGTGATTTACTCAACGAAATAAGGGAGTAATTAAAGAGCGACCCTCTAACAATACAATTGTATTGGAACGTTAGTTATTTCCTGTATCAATGTTTTGTTTCAATTTTACTTTCATTTTAATGTCGAACGGACGGTGATTAGCTCCCTAAATTGTTTACAATGTTTGTCTGAAGCCATTGAGAAAATTTCAAATCGTTCCTTTATTTAGAGAAAGCTATTTCCAACACTGAATTCCACCATTTTTTGTATCAATTTAAATCTCGTGATTTTCAATATTGTTGGAACACATTGCGAATAAAATAATTTATATTTGGCAGAACTGAGTGAGGTCCACAGTTCACTCCTACAAGTGATATATTTATCACTTTTTTTTGTCAATATCGGTCTATGTTTTGATTTTTTTTTTTACAGATGAATAGAGTACACCCCATGGCTGGTCATCCACATTCAAAACCAAATTAAAAAGCAATCAAGTTTTCCTGTGTGATCTCATATTCTCTACTAAATGAATGAGGTTGCTATGTGAGAGTATTATGTAGATATTCTATACAATTGTCACTCCCAACTAAATCATTTCATCTGAGGTTTTACGTCGGTCCAGTGCTGCTATCGATTCACCGTGATTCTTATTTTTTATATTTCTTCTTTTTGGTGATATTTGTTTTTAGGTAAATTTTTCAATCCGTATTTTTTCCTCATTGATTCTGTACTGTACAAAAATAAGCTTTAAAATCTTTTTCTATTTATGAAATTGTACGAGTATGGTTTTATGTATAATTTTAGTCCGAAAATTCATTAGTGTTCTGTTTTTCACCGTTTAATGCTATATATAATCTTTACATCCTGACTTCCCAACAGTCAGTAATATTAGAGAATAAACGTTATTATTTAAAATTGCGTAATTTTCATCCAAAAATCTATTGATTTTGGTTTATTATTTTCAATAATGTACCTTTTCTTCTCTTAACCATGGTTTCTGAGCAATGAATAATGTATTTTTTTATATCTGCCTGTTATGGGTATGATTTCTGATGACTTCTTTTTATGAAAAAAATGACTGATTTGTTACGTCGCATCGGCCCAGTACTGCTATCTGCTTTTACATCTGAACAGTCCATACTATCATGGAATAAATGTTATTATTTAAAATTGCATATTTTAAATCCGAAGATTTTGGTTTATTATTTTTAAGCTTTACATACGCAACTTATGTTGCAATTACATGTACAACATCCGAAATTTTTATAAAGAACTATAGAAAATAGTTATGTATCTAACGGTATTTCATTTTCATTTTCTAATATAATTTTTTTTCGTCGAGATCTAAGAAAAACGAGAAAGAGAACGCCTAGATCTTTTTCTACGGCTACTCTTTCTAATGCAATCTTATTTAGACTCTATTCAAATTTTATGGCATTTCTCTTTTTCGTAAAAGTTTATAGAACTGGGAATATCTTATCGGCTCCCCTATACCATCCATTACCACCGCAAAGAAAAGACCACTAATTTTCGAGCCCTGAATAACTGAGGATCCCGGATAGTACGGTTCAGACAAAACTTCTCCGTTTCTCACACGATGTTCCCTGTCTCTTAGGTACGATGCGATAAATGTTATAAGATTTGGATGAAATCCAAAATCGAACAATTTCCTCAATAAAACGTTATGTAAAAGACGGTCAAACGCCTTAAGTACGTCTGTGTATATGACGTCACATTGCAAATAATCACGGCTTAATTAGTCCGCAGTAAAATCTTAAAAAACAGATAGATTGCTTATTGTTGAACAATTCTCAATAAATCCGTGTTGCTGACAGGAAATCTTGGTGTATATAAAGGATGAAATTTTCTTGAATATACAGTACTCGAACAGTTTTGAGACGACTGTCAACTTATCGATCGGCTTTGAGATGTATAGTGTTGATCCGTTGATTTTGAGAATTGTGTTACAACAGTACGCGAGAAAGTTTTATTTCTAAGAGATAGGTTGAAAATAAAAGCTAATAATCTTGCTATTGTACCCATGCTAATTTTAAATAGCTTCGGTGGTATTTGATCTATACCTGCAGGCTTGAGACAGAGAACATAGGCAGTTCGGTTTTATTCGAATCCCGAGTTATCTACATCGTAACGACTCGGGTCCGAATAGACTGAATTAAAATACTTCGCAAACTTATTACAAATAACCATCCAGCACATACTGTGTCTGCTCCAAATTCCTATTTCTAGATTTATTAAATTTCCAGAATTCCTTCTTCTCATTTGCTTTTATCTTAGCCTGTAAGTCCGTGAGATATAGTTTAAAATCCTTCTTTACACTTTTTTTACAATCTTTTTTTTTATTAATTTTTTAAAAACATTTTTTTGCTCAAATCTATGGTGTCTCTGGGGATATTTCTTATGGGGATATTTTACTCATCCACTGAGGATATTTTTTAAAAAATGTTTCATTTATGATTCGATTTGCGTTGAGGTATATTATCGCTTAAACAGGAGTATATCTCATAAAATGTTTTTACGGCTGTGTCAGGGTTTGTGATTTTCATCACCGGTTCCCAATCCTGTTCATTTATTTTTATCAGCAAGGACTTCTCATTGGACCATATTGAAATTGTAATTTTTGTATAAGAAAATGTGCTTGCTCTTCGTTTTTCAAATTTGTTGTTTTGTTTTTATGCCTCTGAGATTTTTTTTTTGTGTTTTATACAAGTCATTTTTTTTAAAAATATAAAACTTCAATTCCAGTGCTGAATGATGTGCATCCTGATTTACAATAGGCCCTGCTCAGTCTACATCTGCATTCATTTATCTTCTTACATTCAAATTTGAGACCGTTAGAGTTGTCATTACTCTCGAGAGGAGATTCCCAGTCATAATAATTATTATATCAATAATTTAGATTGGTGCAGTTATAATTTGGATTGTTATAATTATCATTATATCCAACTATTGGTTTATAGGGTGCAGTAGAATTCCAGTCTGTACTTTTATATTGGTGTTCTTTTCGTTTATAATGTGCTTTTTCAATAATGGACCTTTTCTTCTATTAACCGTGGTAATGCAATGGAGCAGTGATAATGATTTTTTGTATGCGCAGCCAATTATGTCTATGATTTCTTATAACTTCTTTTTATGGAAAAAACATTACCTATTATTAGGTACGTATCTTTCATTGAAGCTAGTCATTCTTTGTAAAACGTTAATGTTCTTCGAAAGAAAAAGAATAGAAACAAAAACCTACCGAATTTATAGAGTTTGCATAAAAACTGTTACAAATAAGTTTTCGTAGCTTTCTGCATCTCTTTGCGAATGTTTTACTATGAATGCGTAGTAGTAGTAGCAGCGGGTTTTCTCAAGAAATCAACCATTCTTCTCATTTATAG
Organism: Pachypsylla venusta; assembly: GCA_012654025.1. Classification (NCBI taxonomy): domain Eukaryota; kingdom Metazoa; phylum Arthropoda; class Insecta; order Hemiptera; family Aphalaridae; genus Pachypsylla; species Pachypsylla venusta. The sequence goes on from CM022885.1 coordinate 12,082,021, forward strand.
ATGCATGATTAATTAAAATAGTAGAAACAGATTGATATGAGTTTACCGAAAAGATTTTGATGGCCCTTGGCTGGATCTATGATGGTATGCATTCCAGGTCATCCTGGTGCGTAGAACTGGCCATCGTGAGGACTATGGATGCTTAATAAACATTACTGTCATTATTATACTGTTTGTTTTTTTTTTCTTCAAAAATAAAAATATTATTTGAAAAATCACCCGAGAATAAACTAAAACATTATATCTACACTGAGTGACAAAATTAGCGGAATGTTAATTTTTTTTTTTTTTTTTTCGATTTTGTAACAGATTTTTATGGTTTTTGGCCATTAAACCTGATAATTATGACAGGATGTATTGTTGGGAAAAGAAAACTCTATTTTATTAAGGAAATTTTAAAAAATGACGAAAATAGGAGTATAAGCAAGACTTGGACTTTTTTCCAGGTAGCAAGAAGGACATAATGGTAAAATATCATCACTATTTTGTTCATTTCCTCTGCAATACATAGAATATGGGAATGGATTATACATTTTTCTAAAGTAACATTGTATATTTATTATTTTTAGTGTGATAGCTGCACTCGCCTCCAATGAGGAATGAACAATGTATTTTTTAAAATTTAAATGATTATGTCTAAGAAAAAGGCAGTGCAATGGACTATGTAAAATTGTATGCTTTTTTTTAACTCTTTATAAATTTGTTTTTTGTTTAACGTGTACTGCACCCGTGGCCTGCGAACAAAGAACTATGTATTTAGTATAATATTTAGCCTTTATATACATCACTTATAAAATATTTGTATATATTTAAAGAGCCTATAGATAATAATTATTGTGTCTGGAATAGACTAAGATTTTTTTTTTGTAAAATTGTATGTACATTTTAATCTGAATTTTTTTTTTTTTTTTGTCCTACGTTACAAGAGAATGCTAAGATAATTGTACAAATCTTACACTTAGTTGGTCATATGATGTGTATTTTGAACGTATACAAAGTAGATGTTTACACTATTATTTTCAATGAGAATCTTTATAATTTACCATATTTTTTGTTTGCCTATTCCCAAAATTTCATGTTTTACGTTTTAAACCTTTAAACCCGCTGTTGTTTAAAACAACCTAAAGTTAAAACATTCTGTGAGAGGTCCTTTTGAATTTTGAAGCAGTTTGCAAATTCCATGTAAATCAAAATATCTCACAACTACCCAGCAAAAAGTCAAGTCCATTAAAAAAAAAAAAAAAAAAAATGGCACGGAAAATCTCTCAGGGACTAAAAAAATACTGAAATATTTCTTTGCTGCCGAAATCCAAAAATCGAATAAAACGTGAATCTTTAATCACTTTGGTTCGCGACGCTTTGCGTTTTTGTCCTATCTAAGGGGTAAAACACGTAACTAGTATAAACGACAACTTTTTATATAATACAGCTATTCGCTTTGATAATGTTCTTTAATTTGTGCGTTTGCAGTTATTTTATATACATGCTTCTCTTGTTTTGTTCTTTTTGTTGAAATCTTGTTAAATACCACTTACCTATTTTGTATGTTTGAGTATCGTAAAAATAAAATCCTTATGTATAAATTTAGTATTCGATGTTTTCATTTCGACCATCTTGATTTAATGAAAGTAGGTACTATACTCAATTGCTCATACGTTATACGTGTACAGTATATGAGTAGGTACCATATTCAATATATGCTCATACGTTATACGTCTACAGTATATGAGTAGGTACCATATTCAATATATGCTCATACGTTATACGTCTACAGTATATGAGTAGGTACCATATTCAATATTCATCAAAAACCCTACTCTCTATTATAACATTATTTTCAAATTTTCATTTCGAAATTTATTTAACATTGATCAATAATAAACAGAACTGAGAAAAATAAACTCCCCATTTTTTTTTTTTTTTTTTTTTTTTTTTTTTTTTTTTTTTTAATTTAGACGATGGAATATGAAAGATTGCATGCAACGTAAACAAATATTGTCAGTAATAAAAAATGAGTATATTCGTTGTTGTGGCATGCAATGTCAATGTACATGCAAAGATAATCAATCTTACCTTGGATAAAGCTATTTCGAAAATTGGACAAGATTCAAAATCTGGGAAATTTTCCATTGGATCGCAACATTATTTTCCAGATCTTTTAACGAAAGTCCAAGTTCTCATTCATTTATTTTAGAAAGCGTAGTTAATGTATGACATTTTTTTTTAATTGAAAGAAACAATTTTTTGGAAGTTTAAATAAGTTTCCCAGAAACTATTTGCAGTAAAAGTGCATATAATGGCCACATCCTCTCATAAATAATAAAAAGTAGGTCCTTTTCTAATTCAAATCAAATTGAATTAGGAGCTACTTTTTATTATTTAGCGACAACATACTATTACACACGAATTTCGGATGATCTTGGTCCAATCAGTCGACGAAAGAATTTTCAGCAAAAAATGTAAATTTTCCATTTTAAGTAGGAACATTTTACAACCCTTACTCATACACGAAAACAAAGTTACCCTGCTTAGATAATGCAGTGGTAAGGCACTCTGATTGGATTAAGGCGTGGGTTCAACCCGTAGACCACACATGGAAATGGAACTTTATCTTCATTCGAAATTTTATCAAACAAAACTGTCACCTTAAAAAATGTAAATGCACTCGTAGTCCTATTCTGGCAGTATAAATAAAGTCTATTATTAACTTCGGCAGTTCAGAAGAAAAGTGATCATATGGTCCGCAAGGAATGTCTGACTAAGAAAAAGTATTACCTATTAAAATCAAAGTAATGTAAAAATTAATTATTTTTGCTAATAATATCCAGTTTAAGACTTACTCACTGTTTAGGACTTACTCACTGACCCATAATCAACGTAAGTGGACGATGCTTCAACCTAGAACACATGGTATTTGGAATTGCACAGTTGATTCTTAGTAATAAGCAAGAAAAACACGAAAGTTAAACTGTAAGCGATTAACGAAAAAAACAAACAATTTTAGCGGTACAATTATACAGCAAACACAATAAAAGCAATTTCAAGAAATGACATTTAGAGGAGCCCCCTTCCAAAATCAACCCAAAACCGTCAGTAAGAACATAAAATCCACTGTACCTCGGTTCGATTTTACGATATATTTTTTCTAGTCACGGGAAAAGGAGTATACGAAGTTGCGGGTTTAATAAAAAATTGTGCAATGGGCCCAGATTCCCAGGATATGGCACAATATACCGATATTAGAATGAAAATTAATACACATTAAAATTTACTTCAACATCACAATGGAACAGTCCCAAAAAAAAAAAAAAAAAAAAAAAANATCGAGTTAGTGATGGTTTCTTAGTTAAAATGACCTGAAAAACACGAATCCGCTGTCAAAAAATCAAAAATCTCCCTTCTAAGGGTAGAAAATGCCTCTCAAAGGTCGTCTAAAGAATAACGCAATCTGATTGGTTGTTTACCGTACACGTCATCCACACATAAACAAAGATTTTGAAATTTTTGATGCACCATTCCTGGCTTGTATTGTGAATCGAGTAGTACTTGTTATTTGTAATTTTGATTTTTAAAATATTATTTTATTTGTACATTTATATTGATT
>CM022885.1:12086608-12111981 GCA_012654025.1 Pachypsylla venusta
ATTTAAAAAAAAAATGACTCCCAGATGCTTTGCGATATTTTGATATAGGAATCAGTAAATTAAAAAAAAAAAAAAATCCTACTGGACCCTTTTGGTACATGAAAGAATAATTTTCTTGGTGTTTTTATAGAAGTGTTGGCTGTTGGTGCATTTCGGCACAAAACAATTTTTCTAATAGTCAGGCATACTTAGTTTAGAATAACTGGTAACGGATATTATGAGTAATAATAAATAATTATTGACTAAATAATTATTTTTTCTTATCACAAGACTTTTGATAAATCTGAAAATGTTTTGTTTATGTGTTGATGACGTCAATCCGATAAAAAATGGCGACCCGCGAAAATTACGCCGTTTTAAATTTTCTAATTTTCAAATGAAAATTTCTCAGTGATTGCGGCTCTAAAATTAAAATCTGAGAGCATTAACGTAATCAGCGAGTTTTAAAACATTTAAATAAAGTGTTTTTGAAAAAAGTGGGACTGCCCTATTGCCCTCACGGGACTGATTGCAATCCAAACATGAAATAGGATATCAGCAATAGATCTTGTCAAGCACATCAAAAGGTATTAAAAATAAAATACTTGTGTTTATATTGTACACCCTATATCTAAAAACGATTTGTACAAGAACACGTGCAATATTGTACTTTAAACACTTATTAATGGATAGATTCAGAAAATAAACCTGCAGCTGTAAATACAACTCGAACCCTCAAACAATATGATGATTAGCTGAAAATTGAGGTTGAAATATTTCACCCCTCTAAAACAATAAATGTATCATTTGAATGTTATAGTTTGAAATAGTAAGGTCAGGAACTTTAAAGTACTTAATAGTTTAATAGTAGTTCTGTGAACTATCAAAAAATATTATTCAGCCGATGACTATCGAGATATTCCGTTTGAATTAATAAAAATATAAAAAATGTTAAGTTTGATGTATCGATTTTTGATTATATCGATTATTGAATTTATGTGTAAATGTGACCCTTTTTTTTAGGATACAAAGGCACAAAAAGAAATTAACAAAATTTTAACAGAATCGATCTTAGCGTGCGAGACTTATAGTGGTACAAAAAGACAAGCTCTCAAGTAAAACAATATCGTTTAAATAAAACTAGACCTCACTTCGTTCGGTAATTCATTGGAATGTTATTCGTAAAATCGTGTGGTCCACCGTTAGTGTTATAATAAAAATCAAGGGCCGTATGTTTTATAGTTAAAATCAGGTATCTTAAATTTTATAGTTGAAATAGCAAGGGCAGAAAACGTAAATGGCAGAATGAAAAAGCCCTAGATGTATTAGGTAAAATAGGTCATCAGAAACCTGTATGACTTACGTTTGGTATATCTTATCCGTGGTCAACTACTCAAGGTGAAAACCTGTCCTTCTGTCCTTTCTCGTATTGAGCATTTAAACGGAATCTTGCGATATAATCTGAAACTATTTCAATCACGGAGTTTGCGAATGAAAAAAATAGACTGTGTCATTCAACGGTTTTATAGTTAAAACAGAAATAGGTATATTGAAAATTTTGCTTTATAGATTTTTATTTGTATCTTTCTATTAATTTGTAAATGAGATTGTAAAACCCTTATCTTAGAAGCTAGGATTAGTTCTATGAGGCTTAGGATAAGAACTATTGTAAAACTTGTATTAACTTAAATAAAATAAATCTAAATCTAAAATAGTAAGTTCTTAATCATTATAGGCTCTCTCGTACTATTTACTAATGCGAAATAACATAAGCTTAGTAAAATTATGAACTTTTAAAGCTTGTGGGGAAATTCTTGCAAGGTGATTTTACTTTCTTTTTCTACTATATACGATGCAATATCGTAATCATCCAGAAAAGTCAGATTTTTTTTTTCAGCAGAACCCCTAATCTTTGGTTTACGATAAAATTTTCATTTTAATATGCAGTTCATTCTTATTATTTTTTAAAAAGAAAATAATTTTCACCCCTGATTATTTTTTAATCAAGCCAGGTGTAAATATCTTATCACACCAATCGATCGAATATTCTATTATGTCATGAGGATTGCGGACTTTGTCATTGAAAAGATAATCCAATGATATACTGCATTGAACCCCCTTCCCCCGCTTGAATTTTTATTTATCAGTAAAAAAGCATTAAAATAGAGCTTTACAGGTTTCTTTAAGCAGGATTCGATTATGCGTATATTTTCAATCAAATTAATTGAAGTATTTATTCACTTGTTTTCTATCAGCACCATCTAAAACGTCAGTCCATTCAATCCCCATCTGGAACAAGGGCCTCTCCCAATTTCTTCCACTGACCATCTATCCTGAGCGACGTGTGTCCAAAATAATTCTTTCTCTTTTTTGATCGCCATCTTACAGCTGGACGTCCCCGATTTCTTGTTATAAGTAGTCGACATTCTGACCATATGTTATATGATAATAAACAAATTGTAGACAAAAAATATTTTGAGCTGCAGTCTCTTTCATTTGGTTAGTCTTACTATATCTAATACAGTGTCAGTGTGTTTGTTTGTCAGCTCAATCTGAGGAACGCTAACAGTTAGCTAATTGGAATTTTCACTGATTCTATATTGTTGGGAACTCAATATTCAAGGAATAAAAATTGTGAAAAGTCAACGATTTGCCACTTTAGATACACTACAATGTGGTCGCTACTCACATGAAATTAACTAGTTGATCGTTCTTACAAGGCTGAGAGCACATCGAAATCACAAGCTCAAAGTCTAAATTTACTTACCTCGCCGGGAATTAAACCCGGTCCCCAAAGAGCAATACTATTGTGATACCCATTAGACCAGGAGGACTACTAGCTAACCTTCAAAAATTGTGATGCCGACTGTACGAAACACTTTATGTGTAGTCCTGCCTTTCACTAGACTGATTAATACATCATAGAGAGCGAGTTAACATACATTTGAAGAAATAGAGATGTAAATCATACCTCTGCTTTGCATTGTCACCGAATTTGTTAGTTCTCTACCCAAAGAATACAGGCAAATAAACTGTACCCCAACAAAATCATGGTCTGATGTAAAATTATAAAATGAAACATCTATTCGTATTCTCAAACATACGAAAAACCCTTCAATTATAAAGGTCCAATTGAAAAGAGGGATATAAATAAACCACGCCTATAAATTTTCATTGAAAGAAAGCGCAAGATTTTCACTAACATTTTACAGTACCTTCAAATATTTTTCCCTCAATAAAATTTAATTTACTCTACTCGTATCAATAAATTGTAGTTATTCTCTCTAGTGTTTGGTTATAGTGTGACGTGCTTAATTTTTTTTTTTCAAATTTATAGTTTAAATTATTATTTTACCAAATTAGTGATTTATTTGGGAGAGTTAATATTAAATAATATCTACATATTATTTCCCAGGTATAACCACAATAAAATAGGTCATTTTGTCTTACAAGAAAATGAATTTGTAATTTACGGAAAAAAAGTTGGTCTTTTGGGGATAATCTTCCTCGGAATATTGAATTCGACTTATAAATTCAAAACCACGGGGATTTTTTTTTTTCTTCTTTTACAAAATTTAATTTTCTATTCTTAATTGGTAAACTTAAATGTTGATTGTTTGTACAGGACGAACCCCACCCAAAAGATGAAAAAAAAAATCTGATGTTATTATTATTATTTTTTTTTTTTGATTGTCCTAAATATTTAAATTAGCCAGCCCTCACGATGTAAACTACACATGACTATGACTTTCTTTTACGTCATTTCATTAGTCATTCAGGATAAGTACAAATAAATTAGAGTGTTTGTATTCAAAAGTTAGGAGATATTTAAAAGTTTTAGTATTAATTGTAAAGATTTCTTGCTGGAAATCCTACAACCAAAGTAAAAATAATGGCAATCTATTGGTCTATTCAGATTGGGCAAGAATAACATTATTTAAATTACGGTTGAGTATTTGTGACCCAGGCCCAAAAAGTAACTCATTTGAACCCGTGTGGAGCTTAAATCTTTCAAATGGCCTTTGGACTCTTTGGTAGTTTTCGTGCCGCGAGTAGGAATAGGTAAGAACCACTACGGGTTCCTAAATTAGATAAAAAAAAAACTATATTTTACATGTTTATCTAAGTTGCCCCAGTAGTTCAGTTGGTAAGCGTAGAAACCAACTAGGAATACCTTCTTTAGGATGCGATATGCGATATATTTTCAACGCATCCTTGTCATTATTTAAATGTTCTATTGCGTACACTACTCATATCTTCTTCAGGATGAGATATATTCTCAACGCATCCATATCATTATTCTAAATGTTCTATTGCGTACACTACTCATATCTTCTTCAGGATGCGATATATTCTCAACGCATCCTTATCATTATTTTAAATGTTCTATTGCGTACACTACTCATATCTTCTTCAGGATGCGATATATTCTCAACGCATCCTTATCATTATTTTAAATGTTCTATTGCGTACACTACTCATATCTTCTTCAGGATGCGATATATTCTCAACGCATCCTTATCATTATTTTAAATGTTCTATTGCGTACACTACTCATATCTTCTTCAGGATGCGATATATTCTCAACGCATCCTTATCATTATTTTAAATGTTCTATTGCGTACACTACTCATATCTTCTTCAGGATGCGATATATTCTCAACGCATCCTTATCATTATTCTAAATGTTCTATTGCGTACACTACTCATATCTTCTTCAGGATGCGATATATTCTCAACGCATCCTTATCATTATTTTAAATGTTCTATTGCGTACACTACTCATATCTTCTTCAGGATGCGATATATTCTCAACGCATCCTTATCATTATTCTAAATGTTCTATTGCGTACACTACTCGTATCTTCTTCAGGATGCGATATATTCTCAACGCATCCTTGTCATTATTTTAAATGTTCTATTGCGTACACTACTCGTATCTTCTTCAGGATGCGATATATTCTCAACGCATTCTTATCAATATTCTAAATGTTCTATTGCGTACACTACTCGCATCTTCTTCAGGATGCGATATATTCTCAACGCATCCTTATCATTATTCTAAATGTATTATTGCGTACACTACTCGTATCTTCTTCAGGATGCGATATATTCTCAACGCATCCTTATCATTATTCTAAATGTTCTATTGCGTACACTACTCATATCTTCTTCAGGATGCGATATATTCTCAGCGCATCCTTGTCATTATTCTAAATGTTCTATTGCGTACACTACCCATATCTTCTTCAGGATGCGATATATTCTCAACGCATCCTTGTCATTATTTTAAATGTTATTTTGCGTACACTACTCATATCTTCTTCAGGATACGACATATTCTCAATGCATCCTTATCATTATTTTAAATGTTCTATTGCGTACACTACTCGTATCTTCTTCAGGATGCGATATATTCTCAACGCATCCTTATCATTATTCCAAATGTTCTATTGCGTACACTACTCGTATCTTCTTCAGGATGCGATATATTCTCAACGCATCCTTATCATTATTCTAATTGTTCTATTGCGTACACTAGTCGTATCTTCTTCAGGATGCGATATATTCCCAATGCATCCTTGTCATTATTCCAAATGTTCTATTGCGTACACTACTCGTATCTTCTTCAGGATGCGATATATTCTCAACGCATCCTTGTCATTATTTTAAATGTTCTTTTGCGTACACTACTCGAATAAGCCTGTTTGTTTTATTTGTTTTCCGGAACTTTATGGTTTGTGTTCGGATCCTTTAGATTTGATGAAAATGTCTCCAAAACTAGTTCAGAATATTCTCCGAACATTGGATCTTACTGCTGTGTGGAAACATATATTTTTTGGCTCTCGATTGATTTTGATATAACTAACCAAACAAAGTGAACGTCTCCATTGTCTGTTTGTTTCACGATAATTCTCGAACGCTTTATCCGATGTTGATGAAATCATAGACAAAAAAATGTTGGGACCAATTTAGTTACTCAGGGACAAATGGTGGTCCATTAATTAAGTTAGGTCTACAGTTCACAGAACTACATTTAAAATGTTGGGTAATAAATAAAACATTGTATCTCACAAAAGGAATTTTCTGAATTATAAATTAGGTATCACACGCAAAAGAACATTTAAAGTGGTCACGTGTTACTTGGGGTGTTAACTCAAGGCGGGGCTATATGGCACGTGCCGCTTGTTATTAAATTTGTAAAATAAACATTTACTTAATACTTGCATTCTTACAGTCCCACTACACAGGTATGCAAGTTTCTCGCTGTCTCGCATACCTGTTGTCATATAAATAAGTCTTTATTGGAATTTTATAATACAACGCACATGATAACTGATATAAAAAACATTACCAAAATTTTTAGAAATATTTTTTTTCTTCTAAAATCAGCCAATTTACCGGGGCATATTGTATGTTGGTAACTATTTGCGATATAATAAGTTCTAATGAAATTAGATACAAGAGAAAACATGACAGTACTGTAGTTACGTGTACATACTCAAAAATATGCAGAGAGAAAAATCTTATTCTTTTACTACGTCTTTTCCTACTTAAGTGTGGTCCACACTTCTTGTAATTCTGTGCTATTCTGATCTATTTTGCGCTAGGTTCCAGGTTTTTGTCCAATTTTTTCTTGCAAATCTCTGCAAGGAAAAAATGTATATTATCTATAACTTTTTCGGGCTTCCTCTATTCTGTATTTCTGGTTTCTGGTACTTCAACCCAAACCAATACAGTTTGCTTCGTTGAATGGAGAAAAAAAATAATAATATCCATCATTGTTAAATCGACTAATAGCATTGTAATATGCAAAATTTGAGATATGATTCGAGGCAGAATTTGAGATAAATATCCCTTGAGAAATTACCACATAGAAGAGAAGCATATACACATTTCCCAACCTTTTTTCATTGGTGGATAAATACGAATGTAAAAAAAAAAAAAAAACTGGGTAATTGTGTATGAAGAATTGTTTAAGGGGAAAGAAGTGATTTTTTACGCGGAGGCAATCGCAAGATCCGTTTGATTGTGACGTTAACTCTGAGTATGATAATTATTCTAGAGCTTCTACACCAAGGTATTTTCTATTTTATTGAGGTTTGAACTTTTCTAATATATCTGTATTTATTTACAGAGCATGCGTGATATGTATCTTTAAATTGCTTCTAGACTTAAAAAGATAAAAAATAAAGTCAAATTTATTTCATTTTTATTACAGGTATTGGAGGTTCCTGCGTTGCGAAGTATTTTTCCTTATCTACACATGGATAGAATTGTACAGTGTACACTGTACAAACAAACGAATTCTAACGTTCAAAGATTATTATGATTAGGAAAAATTGTGCATACATCAACTGCACCCCGTGAAAATAATTGAAGTTATAAATCGATAAATTATTTTTCATAATTCATAACTTATTAATCTAGAACCACATAATATTTGTTAAAATAATTCAAGTTATAAATCGATAAATAATTTTACATAATTCATAACTTATTAATCTAGAACTACATAATATTTGTTAAAATAATTCAAACGAATTTAACTGCGAACAAATATCTATATAAATCACATCAAATCTATAATTTTAAATGTCCAATTGAAATGTCATGAACTCGTAGAGCGTATAATGTACCTAACCAATTCCTCTTCGGTTTTTAAACTAACAATTTAATGTCTTTTAACTTTCAAAATTGAATGTGAGAATTATTTGAATGTGCGAGATTCCTCGTGTTAATTTACAATTGAACGTTTTAATATCGAAACAATCACAGTCAAAACAATGCTGTATTAAATCATCTAATTTCAATAATATCATGTACGAGTTAGATGGCTCGGATACAACCAATATGATTAATGGAAGGAACTGTCTTTATGATCCATCCGGTTATCCAAAGAGAAGTAGTGCTGGAAGTGGAAGTAGTTCTAGTAATGATTTGTTCTTCTATGATGAGGACGAAGATGAAGATGAGGATGATTGTTCCAGAGATTCGGATTGTTCCACAAATTATTCATATGGGAGTGACCAAGAACAAAATGGAGGTAAGATCTGGTAAGATGTGAAAAAATAATAACCCAAGATAGTCGTCCTCAAGATGCGATGGCCGGGCATACCCTTCTTGATCAAGGTAACCTCCAGGCCGGTTTGGAGGTCTCCGTGGCATTTCACTCGGCTTGCACCTTATACTATGGCGGTAAGCTGTTCAAATGAGAATCGGATTTAAAATTTTCAACTTGGAGTAGTTTGTGTTTGGGGTATGGTAATAGCGACAATGGTAGAATCATTGTTTTTGACAGGTACATCATAAGCTAACTTACGACGTGCCACACTCTACTGGTCCATAGCGGCAACTAAACGGCACTACCTAACGGTTCTCTATCATACCACTACCAGATTAAAGTCTGGTGGGAGTGCAAATTCAATTTCAATGAAATATAAAAATAACGTTTCCATTCGACTTAAATAATGCTATTACTGTATTCTTTTTATTGTAAATACAGAATAAAGTAAATTTTTATAAATTAAAGATTATATAATTGCTGGTGGCTCAGAATCCTCGAATAAAAGAGATGTTAGTAAAAAAACAAAGCGCATTATATGCACTTAATAGATTTGTATCAACGCTTTCATTTTCTGTCAATCGTTAATTTTTTTTTTAATTAGGTAGCAATATTGGACGCATAAGAAGAAGGAGGAGGACAAAATGTCCCCAACAACAAATCATTCAAAGACAAGCAGCCAATTTACGAGAAAGACGACGAATGCAAAGTATTAATGATGCATTCGAAGGACTTAGAGCACACATTCCAACATTGCCATACGAAAAAAGACTATCAAAAGTAGATACATTAAAACTGGCTATTGGATATATTCAATTTCTTAGCGATTTAGTAAGACATGATAGAACGAATGTCAATAGTGAAGGATCTTCCAACAAAATGTCAGTAACGGGAAAAATCAATAGACAGCCACCGAAAGAAGAACCAAAGAAAATCATTGTGAGAGGTAAGTGAATTACTATGATTTTAATAAATTTGGGAGTTAAGCCGCTAAAGATATTTTGCCCAATTCAGAAAAAAATATGCTTTTGCTTTTATTTTCAAATCGCACAGAAATATCTTCAGCATATTAAGGAGCGCGGTAGCGCTCCGCCCCGCCAAGTCAAAAAAATGCGGTAGCTACCAAGAGTATATTATACGCCACAGCTTACATTGCCGATTTCAGCTACTTCCAGAGGAAAAACTACACACCTCAGGATAAAAATGATTATTTCCTACGTATGAGGCGAACTCAGNTTTTGGGGGGATTCATAATATTCGAAGAAAAACCTTAAACTTCTAAAATTAAAAACATATACTTTGAATTTGATGAACTAAATGGTAGTTGCGCAGTTGCGCACTGATAAACTCTAAATATTACTTACTTTCTGTGTCCATCGCGGAAAACGATGGTGGTGAAACGGTTGAGTAGTGTGCTACTTTGAGGACTTCGGACTAGATGTTGATAATCTCGGTCCCTCCCATGTTCTCAAACAAGGCCGTACCCGGGGGGGTCCATAGCACCCCGAAATTTAAATCGTTATTTTTTTAATGAAAATACTTTGCACGTGACCTATAACATTAAAAAAAAACAGCCGTTTTCATCAACAACAACAGCAGCAGCAAAACCAACAACAACAAAACAACATCAGCAACCACAGCAACAACAGCAAAAACAACATCACCTTCCATGATAATAATTTTCAGGTGTTATCCTGGCTTGGCTGTCAATGCTTTCGATCCCCCCCCCCCCCCCCCCCCCCCCNCCCCCCGAAAAAAAATCTTGAGTACGGCCCTGTTCTCCAATAGTGGTAAATATCTGAAAGTTATGATGATGAAATTTTGAAAAATCCATGGGTTGGCTGGGTTTGAACCCACGCCCTACTGTTTGCCAGAGCGTCTTACCACGACGCCATCTTTAACTTTAAAACATGTACCTAGACCTTGTATTTGTACATCGAGGATATTTTTGTAAGCACAAGGGTGCATACAGATCACAGACAACCACATACATACCTTATTGCATAGCCCACATTTCTGTAAAAAAACAAAAACACTTGTTCTTTCTTATGGGAGTCGGCAGATGAAGCAAACTGCAATCTCGCCCAATTTGTTTTTCCTTACTAAAGCAAAGACGTATATGCTATGCAATAGGATAAGTACCTTCGAATGCGGCTGTCTGCGAGCACCCTTTGGTAATGATTATTATATCGGCAAAAAGTAAATGCCTTTATTCCTATCTTTTACTTTCAATCGAAACCTTTTTCTTAGAAGCAAACATTTTTTTATTAAATGCAACCCAGTGTTTTGAAGACTATTCGCAGATTTTATACATGAGCGTATAAGTTTGTAAACAAAATACAGATCGTTGCGTTGTTAAAAATCTACGACAAAAAGAAACCAGAATTCTTCGAAAAGTAGGTACTTATCATAGAAACACTAAGATTCTTTTTTTTTCTTTGCAATGTTCGATCATTGCAAAAATGATCGAACATTGCATAAACGATAAAACAGAAATATCTTTCCAAAATTACTTTCCGTGGAAAGTGAAAAATACTTTATTTTACAATGTTCGATAATATAAACGATAAAACAGACTTCTAAGAAATATCTTTACAAAAGACTTGTCGTAGAAATTTAAAAGATACTTTATTTTGCAATGTTCGATCATATATTAAAAGATAAAATAGACTTTCAAGAAATATCTCGTAGAAAGTTAAAAGATACTTTATTTTGCAATGTTTGATCATATAAACGATAAAACGGACTTTCAAGATATATCTTTCCAAAAGTACTTGTCGTAGAAAGTTAAAAGATACTTTATTTTGCAATGTTTGATCATATTTGATCACAAAAGTACTTGTCGTAGAAAGAGAAAAAATACTTTATTTCGCAATGTTCGATCATATAAACGATAAAACAGACTTCCAAGAAATATCTTTACAAAAGTACTTGTCGTAGAAAGTTAAAAGATACTTTATTTTGCAATGTTTGATTATATTTGATCACAAAAGTACTTGTCGTAGAAAGAGAAAAAATACTTTATTTTGCAATGTTCGATCATATATACGATAAAACGGCCTTTCAAAATATATCTTTCCAAAAGTACTTGTCGCAGAAAGTGAAAAAATACTTTATTTTGCAATATTCGATCATATAAACGATAAAACAGACTTTCAAGATATATCTTTCCAAAAGTACTTGTCGCAGAAAGGGAAAAAATACTTCATTTTGCAATGTTCAATCATATAAACGATAAAACGGACTTTCAAGATATATCTTTCCAAAAGTACTTGTCGTAGAAAGAGAAAAAAAACTTTATTTTGCAATGTTCGATCATATAAACGATAAAACAGACTTCCAAGAAATATCTTTACAAAAGTACTTGTCGTAGAAAGTTAAAAGATACTTTATTTTGCAATGTTTGATCATATTTGATCACAAAAGTACTTGTCGTAAAAAGAGAAAAAATACTTTATTTCGCAATGTTCGATCATATAAACGATAAAACAGACTTTCAAGATATATCTTTCCAAAAGTACTTGTCGTAGAAAGTTAAAAGATACTTTATTTTGCAATGTTCGATCATATAAACGATAAAACAGACTTCCAAGAAATATCTTTACAAAAGTACTTGTCGCAGAAAGTGAAAAAATGATTTATTTTGCAATGTTTGATCATATAAACGATAAAACGGACTTTCAAGATATATCTTTCCAAAAGTACTTGTCGCAGAAAGTGAAAAAATACTTTATTTTGCAATGTTTGATCATATAAACGATAAAACGGACTTTCAAGATATATCTTTCCAAAAGTACTTGTCGCAGAAAGTGAAAAAATACTTCATTTTGCAATGTTCGATCATATAAACGATAAAACGGACTTTCAAGATATATCTTTCCAAAAGTACTTGTCGCAGAAATGACTTGTTTTTTGATCATATAGTTTTGATAGAAAGATAAATTGATGAGGGAGCTTATGGTTTTATGCATTGGTTATACCTTCCCAACATAATACGAACATAATTAACTCCCCACTTGGAACATAATTTGTTTCGCTTTTCAATATTTTTTGTTCTCAGAGGTTCTGCTTCAATTAAAACAGCTGTCTATTTCTTTATTACAGACATGTAATGTTTTTTTTTTTTTTTTTTTTTTTTTTTTTTTTTCAGTGGTGTCGGCTTTCAGCTTTCTATTTACTTCAAAATGAAAAGTTGGTATTGAAAGAACTCGCACTTAAAGGTTCCCGTACATTTTTTAAAAATATTTACTAACTAGACAAATAGCTCTGTGAACTATAGACCTCAAATTTTTGTCCGCCATTTGGTTCCCTCTGGACCTACAGAGCCCAAAAACTATCAGCTAATTCCTTAGTATACAGAGTTTCATTACTACCTTCAGTGTACAGAATTCTAGAAATCTTACGTGTAACACTGGTAGAAACCATTTCCAAATAAATATATGTCTTTTCTTATACTTCACTTAAGACGTCTCCGTGCTCTTGTCACAGAGTGCCCTGGATGCGCACTCTAGGGAGGTTTGAATCTTGGTAGGGTCGAACATTTGAAATGTTTTTTTTTTCTTTTTCTAAGCTGGCTGTTGTAATTGGGGGTAACTCAGCTTCCTGAGAACAATTATGAGGTAATTGTTTGTTGTTGTTGTTGTTGTTGTTGTTGTTGTTGTTGTTGGTACAGTGACATCTTTTCAGCACTCCTCTCCATATTCTCTATCAATTGGAAAGTCCAGGGCCTCGACCTCCTGGACAGGTTTATTTCAGAGGTCCACAGAAGTTAGGGTAGTTGGCTTCGCTGAACAGTTGAACAAGTGATTTGTATCATGTGGGCTTCCATGGCAGAGTGGATATTCATCTCGGATGATGGGATTAATTCTGAATTGATATGAGTTAAGGATCTTGGAGAATCCGGATTTTAATTGTTAGTGATATTGGAGTGCTTGTTTAAAGTACCTTGTAAAGCTATGATGCCCACAAAAATTGTGATATAATAATACGTATACATTTATAAACTTCTGTCGATGTTCAAGACAAATTTCTGCGTTGTTTAAACTGGACCATATCCTTACAATAATATAGCTTCGCAACAGAGGATCGTTCCTAGGAGTGAGAAGAGTTTCTTCTTTTTTTCCTTTTCCAGGGATATTTTCCAATTTGTTCTTTCTCCCTCAAGTCCATCTCAATTCTGGTCTAACACTCTATCTTCCTTCTTCCCAATATAGGTTCCATCTCTTCTCGCTATCTCAATCTAGTTTCTTGTAGTTCCTTTCCAATGGTCCCATTTTCTCTTATTTCCATTTCTTCTTGTTCACTAACATTTCCATCGTAACATTCTCATTCCTGAAATCTAATATTATCTCACTCAGAAAGTACAATATACAACTAATGATGCAAAATATTGTTCGAATAATCGAATGAGTGATATGCATAAATGCAATAATCAAAAATATGTTTTACGCCTGCCCCTGTGTTTTTCAATTTTGAATAGGTAGAATGTAATGACCCAGCTAACATGATAAAAACAATCAAACCTTTGTTTTGAGCCTATAATATTCTATTCTCTAATCAATAATGAAGTGATAGTGGGAGAAATCCATTGATTGCTTTCAAAAATTATGAAATATTTGGGATTTTTTTAAGCTAGGTATGCATACTTAGCAAATAAGAAATAAACAAACTTGATCTCTATCCAATACATAGCTAAACGTGAAAAACACGACAATTGTAACAAGTGTCAATATCAGATACTTGAATTATATCTAACATAATCTAACTAGACCACAATTTCCTATGCGTCACAACCCTACATTTTGGACACGAGCCATAATACAATGGATTTGATGGATTTTTCCTGAATATTTGGGTATGTTTTTGTGGTGGACCATTCTCGGTCATTTTTTATATCTCTTACCGTTTGGGCTAAGTCCTTTACCGCTAAGATGTGTCGGTTTGGGCGATAAATCAAATTCGGAATAACTTTCCATTTTTCCCCCTTCTCTTTTTCGTACCCATTTTTTTCTAATTTTAGACTTCTAATTTTTGTCATCGTTGACTTACGGCATTGCAACTGGGCTTTGTGTTTTATATTTATTTAGCGTATGACTCTTTACTATACATCAAAAAGTAAAAAATACTGAAAAATATAATATGGAATGAGGATTATGTAGAGTGTTTTAAAAATTTAGAGTGATCTGTATTATGCCATTTTGTGAAAGCTAGGATGTTTATGTCATATATGCATAACACTTATATGATCTCTTTCAGCATTTGGATCGCCTTACTCCGCTCATTCCTTGTCATGGTCTAGTAACAAAGAAAATGGCTGCAATGGTATCATGTTCGCCAAAGTTTGGACTCCTGAAACCCCTTCAATGAACAATAAGAGTGAAAGTTTGTCAGGAACTTCTAACTCAAACTACACATTTGATCAAAATAGCAGAAATTAAACTGTTTTATGTTCATATACAGATTATATGTACGAGTATGATGACAATTAAAATTTTAGCAGTATCGAACAACTTAATATTGGAGCTGCAGTCTCATACATCTGGCTACCATTGGACACGATCAAATCACTATTGATTGATTGATACATTTTGAAAAGACTTTTTGTATCAACTACAATTTTATATTTTGATCCACTGCGTTTGGTACTTTGAGGTCCTCTTGGGAAAGAATCAGTAATTGTTTAAATTTTGTTTTGTCTATGTTAGTAATAAAATTTGTTATAAAAAATTGTCAGTCTGGTCATAGATTTTAAAATTGTCAGTCTAGTCAATGAACTTATGTATTAAGGTCTCCATTGGTTGAGGAAAATTTAATAACACGAAATTTGTATTATTTGGGGAGAATTCTTTTTCTCATCAACTAGTCAACCAGCCATTTGATATTCTAACATCAAACGAGCTTTAAATAGGTACAACATATTTTGTATCTAACGATGAATTCAATTTAGGATCTCTATAATATTAGAGAAACTGAAACTTGATGCAATTGTCTGAATCCTCCCAATTTAAGAAGCACATTCTTAGTTTTACATTATATTTTTAAGTTATATTGTTATATACTTGGAGAGTCCAGTCGCACGGTATTTCTACCTTAGTGCGGGCAGTGCATTATACAAACTCTTATGCACTACCAGATAATTTAAAACGTAGGAGCCCTTAAAATGAAATTGTGAAATTAATTAAAAATGGTTGGTTCATTTTACCATCAATCGTCAGTGGATGGGATTAAGAGCTCAATTCAGTTATTGAAAATGTAAAACAGTTTTTGTCTGCAAGATCATTTGAAAAAACTTTATATGAAATGTGATCGATTTTTTTCAGACAAAGATTTCTTTTTGTTCCTAGTAATATTTAACTCGCAGCATAGTACTTGGACGGATTCTCAGAGTACTACGAGTTTTATAGAAAGGTATATTTTCTGTAGAATGACCCAACTTTTCTCGTGTTATTTATGTTTCTACAAACTATATTTTAGTAAATTTTGAGTGCAAATATCTTATGCTAAAAACTACCTATATTTGAAATAAAGAACATTTTTTAATCTTTTATTACATACGTATGAATTAAACATTTTATCCAATTTTATAGAGTGAATTCTGTAAAAGTTGAATAATCAACGACAGGTTCTACAAAATAATCTCTTTTATTTAAGAAGCTTATTTTCACTACATGAGACAGTGAATATTATTTTCACCACAATGATGTAAATAATTCTGGCAAATGCGATTGAAAACATTATCTGTGTTCATCATTCTTCACTCGTATCTCATGAGACAGTGACTATCGTTTAACTAGCAGGCTTCGCTCGTATCGCTGGGCGCCTGTTATGCAAGCAAGTGTTAAAAAGTTTGGTGCCGATCAATAAGGTGTTATTTCAGTTGGCGTGAAATAGAAGAGCACGTTTTGTCTTTATAATATATAAAAGTAGGATAATTTAGCGCGTTTTGAATCTATTGGAATCTTCTTTATTTTAGTTGTTTCAGCTACGAGTAGTTGCTCCTCAAATTAATATTTGAGTTCAACAAGAATAAGTAAGTCTCTTAATAATAAAAATTTAAAATAAAGCTCTTCCAATAATGCTAAAAAGTTATATTTCTAGCATTTTTTTGTACTATAAAATTAAAAACCAACTATGATTTCAGTTGACTACAGGTTTTGGTTATAATTTGATAGTTATTCTCCTACTTGACATAACATACTGTCTTGAGAAGATCTTTTTTTTAAAACGAGAGTTATGTGGAATAAGCAGACAGCATACAAGGGCAACCAAACCAATGTTCATTAATATTGAAAACACATTCTCGATTGGAAATTTCCTTTCTCTTTTATTTCCTACCTGAAGGTCAGTTGAAATACAAATAAACTTTGTTCGATGAAGGCTAAATTTGTTAAAACTCCTAATAATAAGTTTAAAGAGAAAGCTGAGTTCCAAATTATAAGTTTCAAGAGGAAGCTGAGTTCCAAATTATAAGTTTCAAGAGGAAGCTGAGTTCTAAATTATAAGTTTCTACAAGTTTAGCCTTCGTCGAGCTAATTTTATTTGAACTGACCTTTGGGCTTTAAAAGCACCTTTGAATTCAATCGGAGAATATTCGTAATATTCAATGGAGTATTTACCAAAAGTAAAATTCTAAAACGATGTTTTTTGAAAGAAAATTGATATGAGAGTGTATAAACTTTGAAATGTTATCTACTGCTCCTTTTTGGAAAAAAGGTGGAAACATAAAAGGGAGGTGGAGCATGGGAAAATATCCGGATGTCAATTGTGAGTCAGTAAACAGTGGAAGCCTTTCTTCTCCCCTTATCTTGAGAAACTCTGCACCTGTAAAAACTTAAGCCAGAAAATGCGCAGTATAAAAAATGTTCCGTCCTCAAATCGATATGATAACATTTATGACAGACTGATAAAAAAATAACAATTCAAGGAAATAGGATGTAATGAGTACGAGGTGAAAATCAGGGGGTTTCATTTTCCATAAATTATTTTTAACTAACAGACTTCACCAGGCACCTAAAAAGGCATGGCCTTTTATGCAGGGATAATAAAAAAAATCTGTGGCCCTGTTGCTGCGCGAAAGAAAGACAAACAAACCAATAAACGCAAAAAAATATAGCTGTATTAAAGGAATAAAATCTTTTTTTGCTACTATTATTTTCCATTCTGTTTAATCTGAATTTAAGTTTAGCGGCCAAGGCTGATTTGGCAAAAGAGTATAATAATTTTCATTCTTTATGTTGTCTTATTCTTATCCTATATCTAGTAATCTGGGCAAAATCATATTAAACACTTCTCCTAGTGGCTTTCATATTTTTTTTGGAATAAAGACAATAAATTTGGCCAAACTGTTTTTTCCTGTTAAAATGCACTAATTCCCTACAGATCACAGAAAGTAATCGCATAGGAGTTCGCTCAGGGACACCACGCATTGTCCCTGTCTCTTGGTGCTTTCAGTTTCTTGAGTTATAAAGCAGCTATTTTACCCAAACGACAGGAGACGCATCTTTCAAATGTTGCTCCAAAAATCAGACATTTATCTCTTTCTTAATGAATATATTTTTAGAGAGAAGCTTTGCTACCTCACCAAACTTCCAAGTCGATCTGCGCTTCAACGCCATCCCGGACATGGACGCATAAATGAGATTTTTTCAGTACAAGTAGTTTAATCCCTTAAAAAAATATTCAAAGTAGTGAGATCAGTTCTTCGTGGCGGATCATAGGATGCTGAGTCAGTTTTAAATGAGACTGTGGGCATTTTTTTTTTTTGGATCGTAGCGTCAGGGTTACGATTAGTACGATGTAGACAAGTGTGTGTATATGTATAGTTTAACCCAGGCGCACTACTATCGTGATTATCAATCTTTGGTGCCATCTTGTTAAGATACCAAAGTTATAGTAAACACTTGAACTGATGACAACATTCTCGAGTGTTTCAATTATGACAAGACTCTCAACATTGATTGATATGGGCCTTTTTTGCAAAATTAAAAAAGGGCAAATTTGGCATCAAATGTGGGATTTAAAGTAAGTGGTCCGGATTACAGAAGAAAACAATTGTATTCAACAAAATTTAAATCCACTTTTTTAAAAATAATTTTATTTCAAGGGGTGGGGGGATTATTAATAAAATGTAAATCTCTTCTTGCCCCATCCCTCCTGTACTTGTCCACATCAAAGTGGGAGAAAAGGGGTTTAAAATAAATCCCTATTTACTTTACTAATATACCTACAGGATAGAAAGTGGCTGAAGTATTGTACAGGGTTCAGCGATGTAGATGGATTGCTAATTTGGATGAACATATAAAAAAGACCAACTTCAACACCGGCTAAGTAGACTGGAATTTTCATATTTACATAACTGATCGAACGAATAGTCTAGTTTAAACACTAAGATTTTTTAAATCTGTTTGTCGTTCCACCATAACCATCGGACGCCTTTCCCGATTTTGATGAAAGTAGGAATTAAAATAATGTTCATGGAAATAGCTGATTAGTTTTTGAACCTATTGGTCCATCCTTGGACAAATAGACGACCGAAATGAGGTTTACACTTATTTTTTAGTAAAAGAAAATAACTGTTTAACAGGCAGACACAAACACGAGTATAGCTTACGTCAAACGTGAAAATCAACGAGAGAAGAGAGCAAAGAAAGAGCGATCCTACAGGATTATTGCTATTGTCAAGGTAGCGATCTGGAACATCAGTCATTTTCTTGTATCAATGCATTGTTTACATTTAAGTTCCAATTCAGTTTCGAAATGTAGAAGATAAGACTGCCAATTTTTTTTTTTTTTTTTTATGTTTTACAGCCTCAGTAAGCGCACACCTGGTAAGCGGGAGGGCGTAGGTTCAATCCCCGGCAGAGACAGAATTTTTCCTCATTAATTTGAGTATTTGACTATATAAAAATAGAGCTCTAAGGGTTAGATGGTAGAAATTCCACCTAAGAGTCTATTTTTTTACTGAAACTATATAAAGAATTTCAAAACGTTCTAGAATTTAGAGACAGTGAATACTTTCATTATGCCAAAACTGAATTCCTCATTTTCTTAAATCAATTTAAGAAACCATGAGCTATTTACTCCAAATCTATATATTCTAAGGTGAAAATTCTAATTTTCCCTCTATTGAGTAGTAAACCATCTTGTAGTTCCGAAAAATTTTTATTCGCCCTGTATTTACAATGTATGTAAATATTGTTTAAGGATTAAAAATAAATATAAAAAAACATTTTTTGTATTAATTTTTTAAAAGTGGGTTTCTCTCATTGATCTAGGGTTGATTGAATAAGTTTGCGTTGAATTAGTGTCCACAGTGAAGAATAGTAAGTGACTTAAACTTTCTCGTAAAAACTTACTACAAATCTTGTTCTGCGTCGTACAAACAAATGAAAAGACGTCATACGGGCCGCTCGCATCTAATGATGCTTCTCACTTCAATTTATTTTTCACTTTAAGAAGAGTAAATACGGAATCTTTAAATAAACGAGATCAAGTAACTAAATAGAAAAATGAGTAATCATGGCATCAGCACAAGAACATATCTTGTCTTCTTAGTATCATGGACTGAGATAGTGTTTCACGGGAAAAATTAAAATTCCGTCAGAAAATTTGAGCCAATTTTATTTAAAAATCTTGGAGCTTTTTTGTATACCGCTAGTTTTTTGGATAACGTGGTAAATATGTCAAATTATAAATTAATATGAGTACCTATAAAATTTGTCGATTGAATCTACGCCCTTTTAATAATTACCAGTCGGAAAATCTAACCACTACATCATCAACCCGTGTATCCAATGGCGGATTTAACGAATGACAAAATGGACATTGCCGCCTGGGCCCTCGGTCGAAACGTCACAGGCCTCCCATTGCAAAAGCTCTAGGTCCAAATTGTCCAGCTAGTTTAATTCAAAATCCGTAGCAAGAGATTCAACTCTCGCGAAATTTTCTCAATAATCGTTTGCGTAATGTTTATGGAACAGTATTTAAATAAAGGAACAAAAAGGGTATATTTTGCATACAAATGCAGGAAAAGTAACCGCCAGACGAAACTGCCAAACTGTGTAGAAGAGCACATCGTATATATTATTATTATATTAAACTTAATGCATACGTCAATAGGTGTCTGAAATCTGAAAATTAAGAAGTATCTGCTTTCCTCAGTCACGTATTGAAATGAAAATCTTAGGAAAAACACTCCAAGTCGAACAAACTTGATTAGGTTTAAGGAAGTAATTTGGAAAAAAATATCCACACAGATATTATTATTTTGTCCTAATCTTTAAACTAATTACAAACAGGAAGAAGCACATTTTCTATTCAGGTTTCTTTCACAAAATATTTTAATAGCGGGAGTAAAAACTCAAAGCTAACTGATTATGTGAAATTCTGTTTTTATCATAGCTAACTTTGACTTATTATCAGACATTGCATACTTATTTCCAGGCGCTCACAAGAAAAGTCCAATTAGAAACAAAATATGGAACTATGGTTTTTTCTTTATTCTTATGGACCAAACAGAAGAGTCGAATACCTATAATCTAGGTATAGATAAAAGAGTGTCTTCTTATACGGGTATGCATCCGGGGAGGAGTAAATGGGTTGTACTTTTCGATTTTTGACAATTATTATTTTAACCCAATTAGACAGGTTAGGAAACTTTTTTACGGTCATGCCTCTGCTGTTGCGTATGTACAACCGTCAAACATGGATCCATGACGGTAAATAAAAAAGCGACATTAAAAATAAAATTAAAAAAAAAAAGAATAACATTTTAAAAATTTTTTGGGTAACATTTTGGATAACGTGGTAAATAAGTATGTCAAATTATAAATTAATACGAGTACCTATAAAATTTGTCGACAACTGGGAGATGTTTTGAGGCAATCCAAAAACTTTTTTAAACCAATTTTAACCCAATTAGAGAGGTTAGGAAACATTTTTACGGCCATGCCTCTATTTTGTATGTACAACCGTCTAACATGGACCCATGACGGCCAATAAAAAAACGAGTTTGAAAAATTTATCTTTATCTCAACACATCTCACCGGTGTAGGACCCTCTGCAAACGTCAAGTGTTGCCATAGATTTTAATATTACATAGAGTGCCAAATGGAAAACTTCTCCCGTCATTCTGATGTCCAGCATTGCCATAAATTTATATATTCTGATCTTCTCATTAAAGTTTAATGTTCTCTTTTTTACAGAGTAGTTATCAAAATTCGAAAATTCAATTAGTATCCACTTATAACAATAGCGGTTGTGTGTGTCTGTGTGTGAAATCACAACATTTACATTGGGCTTCAGATCAACTGCGCACGTATTAGATCGCATCTAGAATTATTATAAAAATCTATGATCTTTCCACGGTACGACTCCAGGCAGAAAATAAGTTCGAAAAAAATATTTCCTCTAATTTTAAATCAAGTTTTTAGAGAGGCATGGCCACTAAAACGTATTGATGTTAATTGTAAATTTAAGGTTACATGTTTTCAGCTAAATAATAATTTTCAGGAAAAAAAATATTTTTGGTACCCTTTTTTTCTGCCCAATGTCGATGTCCCACACATTCCACAACTCTGGTGGTAATTTTAAAAACTTCAAATATAAACAAAAGATAAAAAACACGACCAAAACATTGTTTCAAACAAAAAAGAATTTTTGGAATAGTTCTGTTTCTTTTTTGTTACAGTTCTGAATTTGTCTAGTTGGGTGATAGAGGACAGAGATAGTCGTGGTTCGGTCACTTGACTAATATTGCTGAACTGGCCCGTTTTTCTTCGTTATTAGTATAGTTAACTGTTTGTAAAGCGTCTCCGCGTTCGTGTTGTCACAGTGTTTTTCCGGT
Organism: Pachypsylla venusta; assembly: GCA_012654025.1. Taxonomy (NCBI): domain Eukaryota; kingdom Metazoa; phylum Arthropoda; class Insecta; order Hemiptera; family Aphalaridae; genus Pachypsylla; species Pachypsylla venusta. Next base: position 12,108,496 of record CM022885.1, read on the forward strand.
ATTTATTTATATAGTTTTTAAAATTAAAGTTACTCGATTTAGTGTACCATCAAAATCATAGTTCCTTTTGGTGAAATAAACTTGTTCATTTCCATCAACTGTAGAGTTGTTGAGACTAATATAAACCTCGCATCAGAATTTTTTACTGGCCACCCATTGCCTCGTTTTTAAAAGAGTTTAGTATCTAATCTACTACTGATACGACAATCTCGGCTTTCCATTAATTGAACTCGAATTCAAATTCAGTCAAATTGAAAATAAATATACAAATTCTTATTTCATTATCAAAGCATTAATATGAACTGATAGGACCGCTAAAAACCCCTTTAAGAAAAATGTATATAAAATTATTTTCATTTTTCCGAGCGTAACAACAACTAACCTATAACTACTCTACTTTGTTTGTTAAACACATCTTTTTTCGCCTTCTAACATCTGGGTACATATAAAGGGAAAAATCTCCTTAGATATATTCACGTTATTGCAGATTTGAGAAGATAAATTTATGGTAAATGTCAGGTAACAATCTTTTTTTGTCTTCTAACATCTAGGTATATATAAAGGGGAAAATCTCCTTAGATATATTCACGTTATTGCAGATTTGATAAGATAAATTTGTGGTAAATGTCAGGTAACATTTCATACTTTAGTCACTGCTCGATTGATAGATAGATCAGGATTGTCTGCATATCATCAACAACATAACATTACCATACCCCACATAGAGAAGTGTCATTTCATCGAAGAATATAATCTTATAAACGCAACCCTAAAATATCACACAGATAAGTGTTCATTTGATCCAGGAATAGTCGAATAAATGTTACCTATTCATACCACATAATTCATAGTGTTAATTTCATCGAGGAATAATTGTATAAATGAAACCCAACCGTACCACACAATACATAAATTAGTGTTATTTTCATCGAGGAATAGTTGTTTAAATCTAACCTTACCATACCACACATAAATAAGTGTTCATCTCATCGAGGAATATTTGTATAAACGTAACCTTACCCTACCACACAAATCACACAATACATAGGTTTGTGATAATTTTATCGAGGAATAGTTGTATAAACGTAACCCAACCATACCACACAATATAGGTTTGTGATAATTTCATCGGGGAATAGTTTTATAAACTTAACCTTACCATACCACACATAAATAAGTGTTCATTTCAACGAGGAATAGTCGTATAAAAATGTAACCAAACCATACTACACAATACATAGGTTAGGGATCATTTCATCGAGGAATAGTTGCATAAACTTAACCTTACCATACCACACATAAATAAGTGTTCATTTGAACGAGGAATAGTCGTATAAATGTAATCTAACCACTAGTAGATCAGTGTTAATTTCAACCACACATAGATTAGTGTTCATTTCTAAAAGAACACTAACCCCGCCCTTTGAATTAACTTTTCTCTCTCTCTCTCTCTCTCTTTTCTTTCTTTCCTTTTTTTCTCACTCTTTCTAAACTCTTCTATGTTTGAAGTTAATTCAATAAAGTGTATTTAAAAAAGAAGAAGACAAAGACCTATTACTTCTATTATTATACGACCATGTCTCCCTGAAATTATTTCAGATTAGGTTTTTTTTTATATGTATAGCTTAGATGGTTTTATGGCATTCGTTTATATCTCGGCGATATGAACAGCATCATCCTCCTGCTGATTTTAAATATTATCTTGTAAAATTTGTATTCCCTAACCCCCCTAACCTGTCATCAGGGCCGTTGATAGAAAATTCGGGCCTGGGTCTGAAAATTTACAGACACCTTTACTAAAATAAACAAATTCTCTTAAGGGCCTCTCCAAAATCCCGGGCCCCGGGTGTATTACCCCCCTTCTCGGTGGCTCTGCCTGTCATTGAGTGTAATTAATTATAATACAATCTATTCCAAAAATAATAAAAGCCAAATTTTCGTGTCTAAATTTATAAGCTGAATAATAGATTAAAAATGTTTTATAAATCCGTGGGTAGTTTTTGGTGTTCCTAAGCTCCTGAGGCTGGTGGAATTGATAAAAATCAATGAAGAAAGTGGAAGTAAATATTTTAGTAAATGTTTTCTGGTGGTCCCGTAAGTCTTTATGAACACCAATATTGAGCTAGAAACTTGGAAAGTTAAAAACTAGAACATCTATATATGAAATGCTATTTTGGGCCAAATATTTATAAAATCACCTTAGGGTCCTATCTTTAATAAATTAAAATTATATCTTTAATAAATACTATCTTTAATAAATTAAAATTAATATATTATTTTTATTTTAACTTCATTCTGATTTTTTTTTATCTTCTATAATAATAAAGAATAATGCAACGGAAGAGATTTCCCTCTCTCTGTCTGTCTCTGTATCACTAACTCTTTGGCCAAAACGGTAAAAGATATCGAAAAATTATTGGTGCTCATATATCCCCTCTAATTGAGAGGGTATATTAGCACCCCCTCAATATACCCTGAAACGCAGAAAAAATTTCAGAACTCAAAAATTTCAAACCTTTCAAACCAAAAGTTACGGCCGATTTTTCCGTCTAATTCTCCTGAGACCCTTTTGTCACTGCAACCTTTAATAGTTATTTTGTGACTGATAAGATAATCCAGAGTTACTTTCTATTTTCTAGGTCCTTTTTTTCTTTTTTAGGTCCCCTCTAGTGCCAAGTTACGTTTATTACGGTCATACCTCGCTGGAATGGTAGTCCATCCATGGCTGTGTTGCGTTTATACGGCTATGTGTGATGATAGGGCCATCAATCTAGATTTCTGCCATCGAAGATTACCAAAAATGAGACTAAAGTTCCTCCCAGATTCAGGGCTCATTAATCATCACGTCATGACAGGATGAAGATGCTCCTATTATCTTATTGGGCGGAGCGAAGCGTAGCCTTATACTCCCTACAAACTGCAAACTTTTGTTACCCTACTCCTCCGAAAATACTCTATCTATTTTCAGAACGATATCTTTAACCGTTTCCGATTTTTTGGCCGATTTTCCGATTTTTTACCAAATTCAGAGTCATGATCCGATATCTTAAATTTTGTCGCGACAGCATATCAACTCATAACGAAAAAGTTTTAGGTGGCTTCTCAATACTTAATTTAGGACATAATTTACTAAATTTTGACAAACCATTCCAGAGTTACAAGTTCGAATCCGGGATCGGGCAAAATATTTTTTTATTAAATACTATTAGTTTAGCCTAAACGGTAAGAGATATCGAATATATATATATATATTTATTGGGCGGAGCGAAGCGTAGCCTTATACTCCCTACAAACTTTTGTTATCCTACTCCTCCGAAACTACTCAACCGATTGTTACCATTTTTTTCTTCTTATTATTCTGCATAAACCCAAGGGTGCACATATCTATTTTCAGAACGATATCTTTAACCGTTTCCGATTTTTTGGCCGATTTTTTACCAAATTCAGAGAGTCATGATCCGATGATCCGATATCTTAAATTTTGTC
>CM022885.1:12130193-12152749 GCA_012654025.1 Pachypsylla venusta
CACTCATTATGGCGTTGGAATTTTTCGTGTACCTTATGAGGTAAAATTTGGTCCTTTTTGAAAAAAGGCTTCTTAGTTGTCGAAAGCCCCAGAAACCCTTTCTTACGACATGATTTCTTGTTCAGGACACTCTGAGGATCATTTCGGAATTTGTTTTTTTCGTGTACCTTATGAGGTAATTTTTGGCCCAATTTCGGTTTTTTTTTGGCCCAATTTCGGGTCTGTAGCTTCTAAACGCCCCCGGTCTGGCAACTAAGAAAGCGGGTTTTGACATTACCCCACCGATGCACTTCCAGCCCACGGGTCAAAAATTTTATACCTTATGAGGTAAGATATGGCTAGCCAGCTCCCGAACTAATAGTCCTAAAATGTTGGATGTTGTCATCGGAATGAAATGCATGTCATCTTGGGTCAAGATAAAAATGCCGAGTGGATACGTGCAACCAGTTGAAGTCATTGTTTCATTGTAATCGATCAAGCATCGACATCTATGACATATCTAAGATACAACAATAACAAGGTTCATTATTGAAAATCATAAACCAAAATTTAGGCTAATAATTTACAAAGGACTCCAAAACTAATCCAAGTCCAGAATTTGATATTAAAACTAGCTGTTTTGCCCTTCGCTACAGCCTATAGCTTGGCGCCTTAGAGGCATGGCAGTTCCCGTTCTAATAGTATTCTATGATTTCCCTTTCAAAAATCGGAAAAATAGCCGTAACTCGGCAGTTTTTTGCACAACCGAAATCTCGGCAGTTTTTAGCAAACTATGTCCTAAATTAAGGTGTAAAAGGCCATCTAAAACTTGCTCGCTTTAAATTTATATGTTGTCGCCACAAAATTTAAGATATCGGATCAAGACCTAAATTCGGTCAAAAATCGAAAAATCGGCCGTAACTCGAAAACGGTTCGACATTTTTGAATTCTGATAATTTTCTGTGGTTTCAACCTATGGGGGGATGGGGGGGGTCCTTGCTCATCAATTTTTAGATATCTCTTATCGTGTTGGCTAAACAATTAGTGATACATATATACACACATTTATCGTTCCATTGAGTTTTATTATTATTGATGTGTTACTTGGTATCTAGAGAGCGTTATGTAAAGAAATGATTCTCAATGATTAGTCTAAATAAACAGGGGGATGTTGTTGGAACGAAATTTAGTCAATTTTGGATATGAAAAAAGTGCTGGACTTGGTGCTTAGAATCAATCACCTTTGAAGTCCTCTAATGAATGATGGAACAGTCTGCTCTCACTAGACGTCAAGTCGGATGATAGAAATAAGATATGGAATACCTATATCGATGCCATGTGTTACATTTCTCAACCTTACCAAATTCGAATCTACGTGATTTATAAATTATTTTGTCGTAGACCGGCCCGATCGTAACTCATAACTCATTTCTAGAAGATTATTTTTAATAATGATCAGAATGGACAACTATTGTTCAGATGGAGTTGTAGCTCATTTAAAATCCTTGTCACATGATCACAATAAAATTCTTAACAGAAACAGGTTTTCAATTTGATGTGACAGTAAAATGTTCTGTTTAAAAAAAAAAAATAACTACTGAGGAAGCATTAAAGTTATTCTTTTTTTATTAAAAGTAGGTACTCAAAATTGATGTCGAACACCTGACTAACCTCTTTTCAATGGAAAGTACCTACTCCCTTAATACTCAATATTGTTTAAAATAATCTTAATATACAGGGTGTAACAAAATATTCCGGAGACTAAATGAGGGTTTATTTTAATATTTTTTTTTTGCGAAAAGTGTTTCCCCTTTTTTCTAGGAGCTTTCAATTTTTTAAAATAAAAATCGTTTTTCGCCATAACTTCTGAACTACTCATGTTATAGTGATCATTTTTTTGGTTCTTACATTATTTAATGATTACTTTTAGCTGACGTGACCGTCATTTCTCTGATACTTCCAAGGGCGTCTCCATGGGGTTCACCTACAAGCTCCTAGAAATAAGAGGAAGCATTTTTCGAAAAAAAAAATCATAGAATAAACCCACCCTCATTTAATCTCAGGAATATGCCCTATGAATTTGATGTATGAATTTGGTTCACCCTGTATAAATCAGAAATTTGTATGTATCTAATTTTTTAATTCAATAGGTGGTTTTATTGCGCTGTTTTTTTTTTTTCTTTCTCTCTTTTTAATATGTTTTCTTTCTTTAATAATAATAATCTTTGTACCTATCATTTATTAATTTTTTGTAAAATATATAAGACCTCTATTTGGACTGTGAGGGTAAAGGGACTCTTCAGTCTCATTCTCGCAGTATAAATAAGGTATAAATAAAATAAAATAAATAGTATCTACCAGGTACATTTTACCTATGTGGTAAGGATTGTCTGTTACAATACCACAGCCCAAACGGTAGCAGATAGCGAAAAATTGATGGGAATGGGCCCCCCCCCCCCAAAATCATGGTCTATGACCCCAGGTAAATTATCAGAACTAAATTATATCAAGCTGTTTCCGAGTTGCGACTAAATTACTAATTTCTTCACCAAAATCGATATCTTGAATTTTGTCGCGACAACATATCAACTCATAGCGAGAAAGTTTTAGGTGGCCGTTTAGTCCTTATTTTAGGAAAAAAAATTCAAAGGTATGGCCAGCCATTCCAGAGTTATAGGTTCGAAACCGGGAACGGTCCAAATAAAATTTAGAAAATACTAAAAAGTCAAAATGACCGTGCCTCTAAGGCCCCTGGCGAAACGTTTAAATCTTGTTTTTTTTTTAAAGGTTTCAATATACAGAGTAAACACAAACCCATACTCCCCCTCCCACCAAATTCGAATGTCCTTGAAAAACAAAAATGGCAATATAAGAATCGTAGCGAAGCACGGGCGAAACAGCTAATATTTGAAATAATATTTCAATTATGTTAGGGTGAAGAGACTAAAGATGCACAGTTGCACAGGATGTATATTCTGATAAATCCATAAACCTCGCCATAAATGGACCTTTGTGCAAAGTGTCTTAAGAAGTGATAAGCAACAGGAAATATTTGAATGAAAATAATTTGATGATAAAACCGGCTTTCTGCGTTATTTTGGTCACTCGTATTTTGTATTTTTTTATCTGTGATGTTTTAGACAGGGTGAATTTAAAGTCTCAGCCAGACTGCAGTGTATTTTATATTTAGATCAGAAAACTGATCTAAATATAAAATACAAAAAAAACCCACATAGATAGTTTTTTCTTGTATTAAGGTTTCCTAATCTTCCCCCCCCCTCTGTGTTCCTTAGGGGCCGTAAAGGGTTCTAACATTAAATATTTTCATTCTTTTTTTGATAAAATGTACCTGAGAATAGGAAAAAATGTCCATAATTTTTAGCCGAGGCTCGGTTGAGACTTAATACTTTATAATAAATTACCGTGTGTATGCTAACACAAATGGTGTTAGAATGAGATAGTGTCTGACTTAATACTTTATAATAAATTGCCGTGTGTATGCTAACACAAATGGTGTTAGAATGAGATAGTGTCTGACTTAATACTTTATAATAAATTACCGTGTGTATGCTAACACAAATGGTGTTAGAATGAGATAGTGTCTGACTTAATACTTTATAATAAATTACCGTGTGTATGCTAACACAAATGGTGTTAGAATGAGATAGTGTCTGACTTAATACTTTATAATAAATTACCGTGTGTATGCTAACACAAATGGTGTTAGAATGAGATAGTGTCTGACTTAATACTTTATAATAAATTACCGTGTGTATGCTAACACAAATGGTGTTAGAATGAGATAGTGTCTGACTTAATACTTTATAATAAATTACCGTGTGTATGCTAACACAAATGGTGTTAGAATGAGATAGTGTCTGACTTAATACTTTATAATAAATTACCGTGTGTATGCTAACACAAATGGTGTTAGAATGAGATAGTGTCTGACTTAATACTTTATAATAAATTACCGTGTGTATGCTAACACAAATGGTGTTAGAATGAGATAGTGTCTGACTTAATACTTTATAATAAATTACCGTGTGTATGCTAACACAAATGGTGTTAGAATGAGATAGTGTCTGACTTAATACTTTATAATAAATTACCGTGTGTATGCTAACACAAATGGTGTTAGAATGAGATAGTGTCTGACTTAATACTTTATAATAAATTACCGTGTGTATGCTAACACAAATGGTGTTAGAATGAGATAGTGTCTGACTTAATACTTTATAATAAATTACCGTGTGTATGCTAACACAAATGGTGTTAGAATGAGATAGTGTCTGACTTAATACTTTATAATAAATTACCGTGTGTATGCTAACACAAATGGTGTTAGAATGAGATAGTGTCTGACTTAATACTTTATAATAAATTACCGTGTGTATGCTAACACAAATGGTGTTAGAATGAGATAGTGTCTGACTTAATACTTTATAATAAATTACCGTGTGTATGCTAACACAAATGGTGTTAGAATGAGATAGTGTCTGACTTAATACTTTATAATAAATTACCGTGTGTATGCTAACACAAATGGTGTTAGAATGAGATAGTGTCTGACTTAATACTTTATAATAAATTACCGTGTGTATGCTAACACAAATGGTGTTAGAATGAGATAGTGTCTGACTTAATACTTTATAATAAATTACCGTGTGTATGCTAACACAAATGGTGTTAGAATGAGATAGTGTCTGACTTAATACTTTATAATAAATTACCGTGTGTATGCTAACACAAATGGTGTTAGAATGAGATAGTGTCTGACTTAATACTTTATAATAAATTACCGTGTGTATGCTAACACAAATGGTGTTAGAATGAGATAGTGTCTGACTTAATACTTTATAATAAATTACCGTGTGTATGCTAACACAAATGGTGTTAGAATGAGATAGTGTCTGACTTAATACTTTATAATAAATTACCGTGTGTATGCTAACACAAATGGTGTTAGAATGAGATAGTGTCTGACTTAATACTTTATAATAAATTACCGTGTGTATGCTAACACAAATGGTGTTAGAATGAGATAGTGTCTGACTTAATACTTTATAATAAATTACCGTGTGTATGCTAACACAAATGGTGTTAGAATGAGATAGTGTCTGACTTAATACTTTATAATAAATTACCGTGTGTATGCTAACACAAATGGTGTTAGAATGAGATAGTGTCTGACTTAATACTTTATAATAAATTACCGTGTGTATGCTAACACAAATGGTGTTAGAATGAGATAGTGTCTGACTTAATACTTTATAATAAATTACCGTGTGTATGCTAACACAAATGGTGTTAGAATGAGATAGTGTCTGACTTAATACTTTATAATAAATTACCGTGTGTATGCTAACACAAATGGTGTTAGAATGAGATAGTGTCTGACTTAATACTTTATAATAAATTACCGTGTGTATGCTAACACAAATGGTGTTAGAATGAGATAGTGTCTGACTTAATACTTTATAATAAATTACCGTGTGTATGCTAACACAAATGGTGTTAGAATGAGATAGTGTCTGACTTAATACTTTATAATAAATTACCGTGTGTATGCTAACACAAATGGTGTTAGAATGAGATAGTGTCTGACTTAATACTTTATAATAAATTACCGTGTGTATGCTAACACAAATGGTGTTAGAATGAGATAGTGTCTGACTTAATACTTTATAATAAATTACCGTGTGTATGCTAACACAAATGGTGTTAGAATGAGATAGTGTCTGACTTAATACTTTATAATAAATTACCGTGTGTATGCTAACACAAATGGTGTTAGAATGAGATAGTGTCTGACTTAATACTTTATAATAAATTACCGTGTGTATGCTAACACAAATGGTGTTAGAATGAGATAGTGTCTGACTTAATACTTTATAATAAATTACCGTGTGTATGCTAACACAAATGGTGTTAGAATGAGATAGTGTCTGACTTAATACTTTATAATAAATTACCGTGTGTATGCTAACACAAATGGTGTTAGAATGAGATAGTGTCTGACTTAATACTTTATAATAAATTACCGTGTGTATGCTAACACAAATGGTGTTAGAATGAGATAGTGTCTGACTTAATACTTTATAATAAATTACCGTGTGTATGCTAACACAAATGGTGTTAGAATGAGATAGTGTCTGACTTAATACTTTATAATAAATTACCGTGTGTATGCTAACACAAATGGTGTTAGAATGAGATAGTGTCTGACTTAATACTTTATAATAAATTACCGTGTGTATGCTAACACAAAGNTTCTAACCTGTAACCCTGGAATGACTGGTCACAATTTTGCAAAATATGTCTTAAATGAAGGATTAAGATGTCACCTAAAACTTTCTCGCTTTGAGTTGATATGTTGTCGCGACAAATCTTGAGATATTGGCCAAAAATCGGAAAATTTCTGAAATTTTTATAAAAATCGGCCAAAAAAGTGGCCGTAACGAAATGACCCCAACCAAAACCAAACCACATTCAATTGTCATCGAAGATCTACCACGGTGCCAAATTTCAGCTCAATCGGACAATGGGAAGTGGGTTAAATTTAATTTCTAAGATTTACCCACAAACATACATACAAAGCAAGTTAAATAAAAGCCTTTAATAATAATTAGAACCTGAGTTTGTATACATCAACATTGATCCTAACTTCTCACTTTTATTTATATTTATTTTCTAGTGCTCAGAAGAAATGTGTTGCACGTTACACAATGACGTCATCATTTTCTGCGCAAGAATTACTTGTCAACTTAGCATTCATGCTAATGCTAAGCTACTAAGTACGGAAACCCAGAAGTAAAGGGAATCCCTATCAAAGAAAACACTGCAAGTTTTGATTCATAAATCAATATGACATGTTCTTATCTTGAACCGACCCACCTCTATGAATTAATAATACTTTTACCTTTTCGATAGAACTCTTTTTTTAGAGAGAAGTGATTATGATAAGACCCTGAAACTTGACACTTTTCTCCTCTAACACATATTTTATCTTCATGACATCCTGATTACCATTTAGTTTTGTAATGTGACCCGATAAGATCTCATGGCACTTGACTCATAGCAGTAATATGATCCATAAGATATATTACTACACACAACTTTCAAATCACTCATTCTTGACTATAGCAACAGAAAGGGAGTGGAATAACACCTTCTAATTTTGACTGGACACATTTTAGCTTCTTGTTTTATTTTTGAGTTTATAGAGATTATATAGGATCTCAGAATATGATCTAATGTGGTATGATTAAGATACCTAGATCTCGGCATATGGCATTTCAAAGTATGCCCTAATAATGTATGGGTAATGTACCTGAATGTGAATCAAGATAAATAACTCATCTATCAATGTAGTCTAAAATTATTTTGGGCTCCTACCAACACCGACTTGACCATAGTCGTCTATTGAGTTGTCCTCAAATCTTACCGATCTGACGCTCAATGATTTCTGGCTTCAGCTAAAAAAGTGACTTCATTTCTAGAACTCTCAGTTGAGAAAATGAATTTATTGAATTGGTTGGTCACTGTTGTTACAATAATAAAATCGGTTAAAAGTTTCTCTCCTCTGGAATCGTTGAGGAATAAAGTTCGCGCGAAAGACGTCGCCTTTGGTGAAAAGTGCGCTAAATTGGATCATCCGATACATTCCATTCTCAGGAGCTAGGGACAGTGTCATCGAATTCGCTGGTATGGATGAGCCGGTTGTGATTGAGCCAGTTTAGCAACCTTCTAGCTATTGTTCATTTACTACCACCAGGAGAACACTTATGGATTAAAGCTACCAGGAAACGACGACCAATTCCCCCCCAATACGAATGATTTCATCTGCATCCATGAGGCTAACAATCTTGAGGCATTCTCTCCGGATCCACTGATCAATATTAACGTCGCATCGTGTTGAGGGACGTAATATGTTAAAATGCCATTCTAATGATATTTTTACCAGCCGCAAGTTTCCGTCATAAGGTTCAACCGTCAACGGTTTTATTGGACGAGATTCTTAAGTATAAGCTTAAGGGTCTTTAAAGCGACAAGAATGCAGGAGACCATTTCATAACAATTTCATAGTAAATAAAGAAAGATATAAAATATAAGGTTGGATTGTTAATCTTAATGAAACGGGCTGCAGGTAGAGTAAATCTTGTTTTTCTGCCCGAAGCTAAAGTTAGTTTTAATCATTAATAAAATTCTGCTAAGTAAGAAATATGTGTGAGACCGTTCATATTCTGCTCTTATTAATAGTGGCGGTGATTCTGTGAAACGTCAGAAAAAAGTAGTAAATTAGTGATATCATCGTTTCTGATGCTGGCCAGGTACAGGTACTGCTACATGAGACTGCAGCTCATATATCAGGATTGAGAAGTTGTTGTCTGCCGCTAATGTTTTTAATTGTCATCAGTTACCTGCGTAAGCATGTCAAATACAGCAAGTAACACAAGAAAATGAGTTATAAAACATAATGATGTGGTTGTTCCTCTTAAAATCAACATTCTCACAATTTTTGGATTGAGGTTTGGAAAAATGGTAGAAATAGGATGATATGAGGTTACGGAAATTTTTTTGATGGCCCTTGGCTGGATCTGTGATGAAATGCGTTCAGGTTGTCCTGGTGCGTAGAACCGGCCATTGTGGGAAAAATATTAAGAGTTGCTTATTTTACATAATCATCTCAGGTGGACTCACAATCAAGAATTAAACTTTATTTTTACCAATCAGTTTTAAATTACATAAATTTCTCCTGAGCTAGAGCCCCTAGCTTCTACGGTTTATTATTCAAAACACGATTTATTTTTCCCCACCTGCATACTCTCCTGAAAAATTTCCATGCGTATTTCTGTGAGCTTGTTTTGATCACGCATTCTTCTAATTATTTAACTTTTTCTTACTGGCGTTTATTTTTTTGGTGAAATGTTTTTCGCGGAATGTAAATACAAAGAGCGGGATACCTAACCTTAGCTTTGCGGTTTCAATGGTTCATTGGAAAAATAAATACATTCTCAAATATGTTGTTGGTTTTGTTTCGTTAGGGCGAGGCATGTCCTGTTCTTATTTACATTGCATAATGTAAATCAAACTGAAATGTACGTACAAGTAATGTGTTTGATATTCGATTTCAAAAAAACTTAGTAGGTAGGGTTTTTCAATAAGAGCGGGTTAATGTTGGCAGTCTGTGGCGGTCATGTTGTTTCGGTGGCGCCTGTCTAATCTGTTGTTTATTATTCTCTTACACATGACATGTTTTACGATTGAGCAGTACGCCCAAATGATAAAACTCTATTATCGCCACGACGAATATTCCGATGCGAGTGGTTCAATTTTCAATGAATCTGTACATAGATCCGGCTGCATTTGAGTGATAGCATTGGTTATGTTGGGTTTGATGCCAGTGGTCGATTGCGGTTTATTGGCATAGACCTGTGACTTCAGGCAACTCGAGAAGAAAGTGTCAATCTTGGTAGTCAATTCACGTTCCCTCTGCGAGAAATAACCAAACCCGCAAATCGTTCATACAGAATTCCATCGTGGTGACAATAAAGTTTAATCCTTTGGACCTGCTGCTGACTCTTGTAACTTGTCATGGTGATTTGGTATAAACAACAGGTCAGACAGAGGTCAGAGAAACATAATGGCAGACAAAGCATGAAAAATCCTCTCCTAAGGAGCCATCAAAGCTTGGTTCATAACTAGATCTGCTAAGAACATTATCAAAGCTAGTGAGCATTCAGATTAAACATCATATAATTACATGGTTTAAATATATCTGTGACGTCACTTGCTTGGACATACTTGCCAATCAACAATATATCTTGAAGGGGAAGCAAAGGGGAACCAATGGAATGCCTGAAATAAAAACACTTACAAAGGCCCACGACTTTATCCCCCTCAGAGTTGAAACCTTTGGACATTTTGGGCTATGTGCATGGGATCTTTTCAACTTCATATCCAACGCCTTGGTGCTTGAGACAAAGGATAGACGCGCGGGGAAATACTTCAGTCTTCTACATGTTTACAAAAGCCCAAGACATTATCCCCCTCAGAGTTGAAACCTTTGGACATTTTGGGCTATGTGCATGGGAGTTTTTTCAACTTCATATCCAACGCCTTGGTGCTTGAGACAAAGGATAGACGTGCGGTAGAATACTTCTACAACATTTTTAGAAAACCCCACGACGTTATCACCCTCAGAGTTGAAACCTTTGGATATTTTGGGCATTGTCTGGGAAGTACTCCAGGCAGAGAAGTCTTCTACACATTTTTCTTGTAAATATATTACTCAATAAATTTCTACAATTTGTATAATATACCTGTCTGTCCACCCCAGAAATTTATTTTATTGTCTTTAACTCTAGCTAAAGTATTTTTATATGTAGCCTATGCTAGTTTGCACGTGACAAGTCCCCACCCATTTTTTTACCGATAAAATGAGTAATATTTATTTCATTTGTATTTACTAATTGTGTGTTTCTATGGGTTCTATTTCAGAATGAGATATAGTCATTAATTGATTCAAGCATAACATTAATTTGTTGCCATAATACAACCTTCTCATCTCTCATTCGCTAGGATCCTGTTTTCCGATAGCAACTTCTACTTGTATGGTTTCACGTAAGTACTCCTTTATACAGAGTGTGTGAAAGACAAATTAATTAGTAGAAGATAAAAGGTCAGTGTACCACTTCTACTTTTGAGTTCCAAATTATATCATTCTGAACAAGGCTATTAAAATAGAATTGTACGTCTGCCTGTCGACAGGGCTTTCAATTTAGAAAAAGACACAAAGTGTTCATCACAGCGTTAGAGGGATTTTCTATACTAAAGTATATTTATATATCTATTTATATATCTATACTAAAGTATATTTATATAATATCTATATTTATACTATTGAGCTATGGCTGGTTGTACGGAATAGCTTCCCCTATTGAATGCAAAAATCAGATAAGAAACAAATTTAAGCTATAGGGCTACCACTTACGTTTTTTTGTCTACTCAGAGCCGGCCCGAGGGCCGTGCGAGCCGTGTGCTTGCACAGGGCGCCTAGGGTTCGGGGCGAATTTCCCCTCCCCCCAAAAAAATAAAAAAAATTTAACCTAATAATTCAATTATGATGAATTAGAAATATTTTAGTAAGCCTTAGTAAGTTTAAATTTGCCCCCCCCCCCCCCCGCCGTAACTATAGGGCGAAGATAACAATAACACATCGCCCTTCCACTGGACGACTGGGCACAGACTGATTCCCCGCCCAGTCTTCTTCCCCTCGCCTCGCCCACCCATTTCCTTAGCTCTGGGCTAAAAATAACTTCAGCTTTTAAACATTTGTAATTATATATTTTGACAAACATGATTTTCCTATCAAGTAAAACTTTTGTAAATTAGTTCCCCCTCGGGAGGGGGGGGGGGAATTGTAATACGCACGGGTGAAAAATTACCCACGGGCCGGCTCTGTGTCTACTCAGTTGTGTTCACGAGGCTAAGTGCACTACTGTTACACATCGAAACACCAAATCGAAATATTTGAAAATCTTTGTAAACGTTGAAAATTTCTTGTCGGAATTTATCCTCTTAAATTTTCTAACTTGAGTTACCCTGTATTTTTTAGCCCTCTATTTATTATTGTTTATTTATTAATTAAACGATGAACAGTATACGAGTACACGCTAATAACCAGAAAAAATAATATCGTGTAAGAAGCAATAAGTTTTATCCCACGGAGCCCACCTGCAAGATTTTCAGATTTTTTGTGGATTTAAAATAGCACAAATAAAAGTGATTTTTGATTCCAGAAAAAAAAAAAAAAAATCTTCTAGCTGAAAACAAATGCGAACTAAATTTTCTTTTTAAATGACTTTTTTTGACAGTCTGAGAAATATAGGAAATTCTAAAAAAAAAACAATATTGGAAGTACGGAAAAACACTTCAGTTCAGAATTTTCATGCGGAATAAAGCGGAAACTTTTCCCCTTTCAATTTTGAAAATAAAAGAAAGATCTAATTTTTCCTTTTTCCGATTTTCTTGTAGGTAAACAAGAATTGTCTTTCTTCGAGCGTAGTTTTTAATGGCCAACTTTATTTTCTCTGTCAATGTCTATAACTTATTGTTATTGTTTCTTTTCTTTTCTTTTCAGATACGTAATCTATAAGATTATGTGTACAACGTTAAATTGTGAAATCTCAAGCTATAACATGGACAGCTGTATGACAAAAATAAATTCAAACAATTGCTTCCTACTATGTTGAAGCTATATTTTCTGAATTAAGGATTTCCAGACTTTTTGAAATTCAACAAAAAATGGACGGAGGTAATTTATTTATTGTATTGCTGAGCCTAGTAGGATCTTGGCTTCTTTTCAGATTTAAGCAGCCCCATGTGCGGCTGCCTAAATCTGTGGCCAAACTTAAAAAAATGGCTGCTTAAATCTGTGGTTTATGCCCCAACATCAATTTTTTTAAAGAGCTCTAAATACATTGTTATGACACTCGTGCTAAACCTTCCCAAGTATTAGAAGAGAAGATTGGAATTTGTGAGAGTTTGGTTGTATTCCTTACCAAACTGATAGATGTTTCGAAGAACACTCAAAAAGAAGACTCCTCTAGTGGTATAGACATGTAACGAGAACTACGTGGGTAAGAAAGTTAAAGTGGAAAGAACTAGGAGACATAGCAGGATTCGGGTAGGGAAGTATTGAATTGATCTGACCGGGAAAAGACTCCACTTGCGTAGGATAAAGCAAAGAAGAACAAAAAGATGACTAAATCTTCCTTACCAAGAAGTCCCCATAAAGTACTAGATCTTCTGGCTTTAGCCAGTAGGTATTAATCAAGAAATGTATTTCTCACATATTACTTTTGCTATGTGGCAACTCTTCACATTATCAAAAGCCTTTGCAAGAGATCAAAACTATTTGACAGACTTTTAACGGGGTTCTAAGTAGTAGTTCTGCGAACTGTTTACTTCACACAGTTGAATTTGGCAACCGAAAATACCAGTAAATTCATTTCAAAATATCATTGAAATCAAGGCTTTTGAGAATTATCCTGAAAAAGACGTTTAAAGAAAAATCGCGGAGTCAAAACTAGACTTCACTTCGTTTAGTCAACAAAAGCCAGGTCCTTGTTAAATGAAATTATGATAAGAACAAGAAAATGTTCAATCTGTTTCCAGGCCTCCACGGTCGTATGAAACGCCAGTGCCTGGTGTATCATTAGTAAATTTCATTCAAACACTTGAAATATTTTAAGTAATGCTCTGCACACGTGGTTCCATAACAAGTGCAGTACGATTGTCAGAAAGAAATTTCATTTCCTGTTTCATATTGTTTTCAATTAAAGCACCTGTCAACTAATGATGATATCATACACACCTCAATCATAGTTTTATATTCCCATCTATCCTTAGGCTCCAACATTTGTTTATTTGTTAATTCATGGCTTTAAAAAACATGAAAGTGAACTCTAGATTGTTCTTCTCTCTCACTGACATCTAATCATGAAATTTTAGCAAAAAAAAGTTTTGGACCAATTTTCACAAAATTTTGGGGGTACTTCATTGTATGATGTAGACGCATTTTAAGAAGATATTTAGTACATTTTCATACAAATATCAGGGTTAGCCTAAGACTTTACACCAGTTCCTATCATAGCAATATAGTTAAGTAACACCGGGCTCGTTTAGTACTCGGATAGAAGACTCCATTTTTTTTTTATATATTTTTTTTTTTTTTTTTTTTTTTTTTTTTTTTTAATTNTTTTTTTTTTTACTGATTCATCATACTCTTTCAAATAAACTCAGAAACCCAGTCACTCCTACACATTATCTCCGAAAACACACTTACGAGTATTCACTTTCTTTTGCATACTCACTACAAAACAATGTCACAAGCAGCATCAGTAATTGCACCACACTTCGTGGAAAACCGAAGAGTCAGTGCGTAGACGACAAGAAAAAATAGAATTCTTAGAATCTAGGATTAGTCTTATAAGCTCAGGATTAGAACGCCTGTAAATATACTGACTGTATGAACTTGAACAAAAATATTGCTAACTAATTGTAGGTTAGTTTTTATCAAACCAGTGACCCAACCAAGAAGAAGGTTTCAGGGATTCAGGGGCCTATTATCGAGCTAACTTTTCTTTTTAGTTTACTTAAAGGGTACAATTGTCACCAGGACAATATAACTAACTTATTAAAGATAAAAAGTGTGTTTGGTTAAAATATGATAATTTCTGATAATATTAGAGGGATAGGGTTCAGAGGATATTCCCTGAAATAGTTCATTATAATCTGACACTATTTTTGTTTATTTACTCCTCCATATACGAGGTCACCTCTGTCTTTTCCTAATATTGTGTTTTTTGTTTTTAGATATGAAAAATTGTAGCATGAAGAATAGCTTCTCGCTGTCCTCACTGCCTCCTTCTAGTCCTTGTCTAGAAACACCCGAGCATGTCAGGTTACGAGAAAGACCTTACAATAGTCTGACTAAAAATCCCAGGTGAGATTGAAATTCTTATCACGTGAGATTTACATCAGTGGGACGTGAGATAAGGTTTACATCTGTGGGACGTGAGATAAGGATTACATTGGTGGGACGTGTGATGAATTTTACATCAGTGGGACTTGAGATGAGGATTACATCAGTGGGATTCAACCTCTCTTCACCGAATGCCACCCTTTCATTGTTTCATAAACAGAATGAATTTCTACATGCGCTCTCACCGTACCGAATTTGGATGTAAACTTGATACCAAATATTTTAATATAATATTTTGGACTTGGATTAGTTTTGAAGTCCTTTGTAAATTATTTTCATTTTTTATTTTTTTATTTTGGAGCAGTAAGAACATATAGCTCTACTTAGAGCTACAACCCCATATTTTATATCCAGCAAGCATAGATCACGTTCGCTTACATAAGAACTTCACAATAGATCGCCTATGTTTCTTTTCGACAACATCACGCTGCTTGTTTCTACTATGGACCGACTGATTTAAACTGGGTTTAAATTGCTGATATTTAGATCTGGTAATGAATCATATCCTCATTATAATTAGACCAATCAAACAATACGAAGCAATGGGCCAAAATGGTCTGAAAACAGTGTAAATCCGGTCGAAAACGGTAACAACAACATTGCCTAGATGATGATGTTATATAAAAACCTACACTTCAAAAAATATATGATTTTCTTTATCTTTTTCAACGAGTACAACTCGTGTTCGTTGTTTTTTCTGGACCCCGATACATATACAATATACATATATGATCGCGAACTGCTGTAACTCTTAAACTGCATTACGAGCATAAGCAAAGTCTTCATCAATAATATTACATAGGCGCGGTACAATCCCTCTTTGAATGTATTTTATAATGAGTGGTATCTGGGATATATTTTTCCGGATCGGAATGTCAAAGTCTTCATTAAATTTGCCGTTTTTTCCTCATCGTTTTCGGTCTTTCCAGTTTTTACAAATAACAAAGCAAAGTCGTGAATTTGTTCAATTTTTTTGCATGTGAAATATGATTTCTCGTTATAAATAAAAAAAAAAATTCTCCACTTTACTTGCTTTCCAATGTAAATCTTGATTAATAGAGAAAAAAAGTAAGTAACTCACAAGAGAAGATTTTGGTAAACTTAAATCATAATATTATGTCACCTTCTTTTTCAAATTTTCATTAATTTTTTTCGAGTAGTGGGTAATATTTTTTCTATGTCTCTCACTTGAATCAATATTTCAACACTATCACTTGAATCAATATTTTAACACTAAAATATCATTTTTTTGTGTTTCAGAAAAAGCGAAGAAAAAGAGAGTTGGCGAAAATCTTGGGATAGTCAAAGTGGAAAAATAGGAGAGAAATTTGAAGAAAACTACAACTATTTGATGGGGACATGTTTGATTGACAGCTGCAGGGTAAATATTTTCATTTACAATTAATTATTCAAGTTCTTTGACATTGATAAAAAAATAAAACACAACTCGTCTTATTTTTCTATTACGGAACCCACTGAATACGGCCAACAGTAGACCCAAAATAAGAACATAATAATTTCAGTCAACGTTAGGAAGGGCCCTCTTATGGCGGACGAACTTTTTGTTTCGATCTTTTTTTTTATTAAAACGTAAAGCACCAAATTTTGAGGAGGATTAAAAGAAAACTCAGTTGATTCCTGAGTATCATTATTGAAAAATGCTCAAAATTGTGATAATTCAGTACAAACTTTGCTCTATGCCCCATCAGATGTTCTGTTTGGATCAAACGATAATATTATATAATATAAAACTACAGTACAAATTTCTTTTCCATGTCCCATCTTGTAATATAGAGTAAAAATGTCCTAAATAATAAAACAGAGAAAAATCAGGTTTTATCAGAGCCATGGGTATGTACGAGTATAACACCATAGATCCTGGGCAGCTCTTTTCGAATGATGAGTTTTAAACAAAAGCTAACGATTTTTTCCATTCACACACATCATCCACTATCCCAAAATCTTTCGAAATTCAGTAAATCTTTCATACACACTCACATCTATTTTCACCACCCATCACTTATTATTCACTTTCCACTCATACAGCGTCAAAAATTGCTCTACGCTACTTTAAATAAGAAGTGAGGGGGCGTAGACAACTAGTGAATGTTCAGGAAATGTATTTGTAAATTACTCCGACCTACTAGACTTTTTTGATAAAACCGAAATAAAAAAAATCTTAGAAACTGCAAGTACGAGGAACTTTAGAAAGATGGATTTTGTAAGTATATGTTCTGTGGAGGACTTTGCAGATAAAGAGTGTTTTGTGGGAGCCCTTTTCATCTAATATTTTTTAACCTATAAGGTGTTAAATAATAAAATAAATGCATTTTTGGTGGGAATTATTACATATAAAATGAGGGGGGGGGGGTTCTCGTGACGATTCCAAATCTGGGACGATTCCAAATCTGGGACGATTCCAAACCTGGGGCCATTCTCTGTTTAGACAGGAATAATACAAACCGCTTTAAAGCGGTAAAAACCGCCAGCGGTTATTTTATTGAACCCACAAGTTTCGGAGCTGATTGAGACCCCAAATATGACATAAATACAAAATTTCAAACTTCTAGCTCTTACCATTCTTCTTTTAGACAGCAATACTAAAAACCGCTAAAAAGCGGCAAAAATCGCGAAGGGTGTATTGCACCCAAAAGTTTCAGGGCACAATTAGAGCCCAGATGGGACCAAATTTCAGCCTCACTAGCTCAGTTGGTAAGAATGACGGACTCGTAACCAGGAGACTGTTGGTTCGAATCCAAGCAAAGGCAAAAATTTAGTAATAACATGGGGAAGTGCATTGTGACAAAGCATTAACTTCAACACAAATAAAATTCCTTTATTATTATTATTTTCTTATCACATCACATAAATTGCCTTTATGGTTTCTTAATTTTGAGCCACCGAGTGCACACCGTGTACCTAGGGTGGCTTAGATTGATGGTTCTTCTTGACACACAATGAACATTATCTCAGCTTTCACAATACTTTGCGCAAGATGTGGGCCGTTTTCAGTAATGTTGTCTTCTGGATACTTTGGAGATTGTGTTGGCCAGGTATTTCTTTGAGAGCTTGATATGTTGTCTTAGTAATAAAGCCTGTAGCTCCCATCACCACTGGAATTATTTTTGTTTTCATGGCCCACATTCTCTCTATTTCTATTTTCAGGTCTTTATATTTCAGGGTTTTTTCTGCTTCTTTTTGGACAATATTGTAATCGGATGGGATGGAAACATCGATTAGCAAGCATATTTTCTTCTTTTTATCTTTAATTACTAAATCTGGTTTGTTAGCCTTGATGAGTCTATCTGTATGGATTTGTTTGTCCCATATAATTGTTACTTGTTCAGTGTTCACTACAGGATCTGGCTCATGATGGTACAATTTGTCTGAGACTTTTATGTTGTAGGCTTTGCATATATTCCAATGGAGTTGTGCTGCAACGGCGTTATGTCTAGTTAAATATTCTTTTTTTGCTAGTATGGGACATCCAGCTAGAATATGGTGGATTGTTTCATAATCTCTTCGGCAAAGTCTGCAGTTTGGGTCAGTGCCGGTTTTGAAAATTTTAGCCTTCATGTAATTAGTACAGATTGCTTGCTCCTGGGATGCCGTTATTAGCGCTTCTGATTCAGCTTTTAGGTCGCCAGTTCTTAACCATTGCCATGATTGCTCTGAGTGCACAAACTCTTTTTGGCTTTCTGAGAGTAATTGTCCATGCATATTTTTGTTCTTCCACTCTTGTTTTAATCGTTCCAATGACTTAATTCTCATTTTACATTTTTTACTATTTCCGTTTATGTTTTAGCTGGTTGAATATGATCTGTTGTGTTATTTCCATTTTCTACATTTCTGTTTGATCGCCTGAGCACCATTCTTAGTATTTTGTCGTTCTTTTTCATTTCTAGATATAAATCAAGCCCTTGAATTGCGGTATTGAAACTGATCTCAATATTTGCTAGACCTCGCCTTCCTTCTTTTCTTGGCACATACAGTCTATGGACATCGGCTCTAGGGTGCAATGCTCCGTGAATGGTTAATAATTTTCGTGTTTTCCTGTCTAATTTACGAATTTCTTTTTTTGTTCATTTTAATATACCAAAACTGTATTGCAACACGGGAATCGCTAAGGTTGTTATTGCATTGATTTTGTTTTTGGAGTTTAGTTCACTTTTTAAGATTTCTCTAGCTCGTCTCAGGTATTCTTTAGTCAGCTTTTCTTTCATCTTTTTGTTGTCTGGTCCTTCGTTTTCTTCTATTCCAAGATATTTATATAATTCGTCCTGTTCTAATGCTCTGATGGATGCATTTTCGTCTTTGTATGTTTTGTCGTTCCACTAGCTTTCCTCTTTCAAACGTGATTTTGGCACACTTTTTTATTCCAAAATTCATTCGGATGTCGTTACTGAAATTATTTACTATTTTCAATTGTGTTTGGAGTTCTTGGTCACTCTTCGCCATTAGCTTTAAATCATCTATATAGAACAAGTGATTGACTTTATCTGTTTCATTCTTACACTGATAACCTGTGTCAGAGTTATTTAGTAGTGTGCTGAGAGGGAACAAAGCCAAGCAGAACAACAGAGGCGATAAGGCATCTCCTTGAAAGATTCCCTTTTTTATTGATATATTTTTTATGCTAATGGCGGCGGTAGAAGTAATCAGATTCAAGTCGGTGTTCCATTGTTTCATTGAATTTTCCAAGAACTTGACTATTTTGCTGGATGCTTTATATATCTTTAATGATTCGATTAGCCAACTATGTGGTATGCTGTCAAAAGCTTTGAGGTAATCAATCCAGCATATAGAAAGATTTTTCCGTCCTTTTTTACAGTCTTTTACTATCATTTTGCTCACCATCAAGTTGTTTTTACATCCATAACAGTTTTTCTTGCATCCTCTTTGCTCAGATGGAAATAGATTATTTTGTTCCAAGTGTGAATATAGACGTGTTGATATAATACTCGTGAGTATTTTGTAAGATGTATTTAAACATGTAATAGGTCGATAGTTTTTAGCAGATTCTGTGCCACCATTTTTGGGTATGAGGTACGTCTTCCCTTTAGTGAGCCCTTGGGGCACAGTCATTTCATTGTTCAATATCTTGTTATACTCCGATAGTAGCCATTCGTGGGTTGCTGTTAATCTTTTTATCCAAAAGTTGGGTATTCCGTCAATTCCCGCTGCCTTCCAATTTGCTGTTTTTTTCATTGCTGTTTGTAGTTCTTCTTCTGTGATATTTTCCCATTCCATTTCGTTGACATTTTCAGTATTTTCATACTCATCTTGTATCCATTTTGCTTCATGATTATGAGTCACTTCCTTTTCCCACATGTTCTGCCAGTAATTTTCTAGGTCATGTGTTCGTGGTTTCTTATCATTGGGTGTTATGTTCTTATTTAGTAGTATGTTGTACAGTTTTCCTGGATTTTCTGCAAAGAGCTTGTTCTGTTGATATTGTTTGGATCTTTTTTCATATCTTTTTATTCTGCAAGTTTTCGCTGTTACTAGTTGCTTTAATTTTTCAACTGTTTTGTTTAAATCTTTATTATTTTTTATGCTATGTTTTTTGTGAAGCTCTATTTTCAAGTTCATTAGTTTTTCACCAAGATCTGGTTTTTGCGTTTCTAAAAGTTGAGACAACTCCTTTCTAAGCTGTGTGATTTTCTTTTGAATACGAGTTTTCCAGGGAGGGTCACCTCTTTTCTTTTTATCTATCTTTAGATCTTTCTCATATTCTTCGCTATTTTCTCTTTGTGGTTTAGCTGATATAATAATGTTTTGTAAAATTTTGTTGCAGCATACATGATTTCATTTAGGTCTGTTAGATTACTTTCTGTTGCTTTTGAAGTTTTTATCCATTCTTCTAGGGATTTATTTACAGTTGATTCACTTTTTTTTTTTACAGTTCCTTCACTTTTTTTGTTTCATGGATTTTTTTAGTGGTGTTCTTTGATTTTTAGCCTCATGGATTTTTTTAGTGGTGTTCTTTGATTTTTAGCCTCTATTTTATCAATGCTAATCAGTTGCAATATTTCTTTGATGATATTTGTTTCTTCAGTCTCTGTTGCTTCATATCTTTCACTAATTATTATTTCTTTTTCCGGTTGCTCCTGTTGTGCCATCAAAAATGAAATTGCTCGTTGTTCAGTGTCTTGTAGTGGTTTTGCTTTTTTTTTTTTTTTAATTTGCGGTTCTCTGGATTGCAGTTGACAGTGTTCTTTTACCATTTTCTTAATCTCTTCTAATCCACCTGCTGTGATTTTGTTTTTCAGTAAGTATCTCCTTTGTGCTGCTAGTGTGTTTGGGTTCAGATTGTGCTCGGAGTTAGGGTTTCGTTTTCGCCATGTGTTGTAAGTATCATTTAAGTTTCCAGATTCAGTATTCTCTATGGTATGTTCGTGGCACCATATTATTTCCATATTTTCTTCTTTTGTCCATTTAGTTCGAGCTGTGTTATTGATTTGATTGGAAGGATTTTGTACTTTCAAAGAATTGATGTTTCTTCTCTCTTTTGTATCCTTGCTGTTTGTATGTATTCTACTTCTTGTCTGGTATATTGTTTGTGATGGGATATGTGTAGTCTGATTTTTTTGAATATTCCGAATGTGCTTGAATGTGGTCTCTCACTGTTTTCTTCATGTTTTCTAACTCGTCTGGTGTGATTTTGTTTTCCAGTATATATCTTCTTTGCGCTGCTAATGTGTTTGGATTGAGATTGTGTTCAGAGTTTCGTTTCTCTGAGAGTTTCGTTCTCGCCAGGTTTTATAGGTTTGATTTATATTGTCATTTTCTGTCCTCTCTATCGTGTGTTCGTGACACCATATGATTTCTTGGTATTCTTTCTCAGTCCATTTCGATTGACCTGAGTTATTTGATTTGTTGGGAGGATTATATTTGTTTGTTGTGTGTCCGTTTTACTGTAGGTTCTACTTCTCAGCATGTATCTTCTCTGTATGTTTGATTGGGTCGTGTTCATGGTCGTTTTAGTATCATTTATGTTACCCTCTTCATTTCCTTTTTGACCTCCATTCATTTTTTCATTATAAGGTTTAAGAAGGTCAAAATTACCTCTTTCCGGATTACCTATCAATAAAAGGTATATTTTCTGTCCGTAAGGTCCTTTGGTTACTTGGATTGGGGACCTATTTGTTGAGTACTTCTCTTGGAATAGTCCTTCGTTTTCTAAGTATATTTCGAAGTCAAGTTCATACATTTCAGATAAAGCCATAATTTCAAGACTTATACCATACGCCATTGCGTCTCATGTGGTTACAATATTTTTCTTTAGTTTTGTATTGCTCGTCTTCAATAAGTATGTGCTCTTTCACATCTTTCCAGTTCCTTTCAATGTAGAAGACTGCTTCTTCACGTAATTTTAGATGATTATCTTGAGGGTAGAACAGATACTGGCTAATGGCGCGGTATAAACAATTGCCATCTCATATTATTTGAGATCGTGTGAAGTATTGATGGTTCATTGTGCGTTGAGGATTTCGCATGGTGACGACCGAAGACACCTCAAATCTCCTGCCGAGCGTGACTCCTCTAGCGCTTGGGAAAAAGGTCCCGTTTACGCTGTTTCTTTTATCCGAGGCTTTGTTTTTTTTTTTCTCCATATGACTGGGTTTTGCCCATTATCCCGGGCCAGGATAGTTCGCAGTTGGTATTCATGTGGAACCATGCTCTGATGATTCCTCACTACTTCCTGGGACGTAACTGGCACCTGTTACCATCCAGGTTACCAACCACTTGCTCGGATACCTCGGGATCGCCAGTTCCCGTATGATTGGTTGATACCAATCACCCCTGAGGTTTTATTATTATTTAGTGTGTTTCAGGGGGTTAAAAACCGCTGACACATTACAAATTTGGTAACAAAATTACCCACCCCCCACCCTTATATTCAAATAAAATTATAAATATATATAAAAAAATCAAAACTGAAAATTAGATTAACAAAATTTGAATAAACTGCAAAATTAAAAGGACCTGTAAAGAAAACTGAAATTGTTATTAGTAGGTACCT
>CM022885.1:12174658-12218998 GCA_012654025.1 Pachypsylla venusta
ATTTCAAAATCTTTGTTTATGTGCGGATGACGTGTACTGTAAACAATCAATCAGATTGCGTTATTTTATAGACGACCTTTGAGAGGCTTTTTCTATCCTTAGAAGGGAGATATTTGATTTTTTGACAACGGATTCGTGATTTTTCAGGTCATTTTACTTAAGAAACCATCACTAACTCGATTTTTTTTTTTGGGACTGCCCCATTTGGTGTTGTCCAGTTGTCTAAACATCAGGAAATAATAAAAACCAAAAAAGTTAAAACAAAACCAATACCTGCACTTACAGCATTGCAAGATATATTTTAATAACTTTGTTTGTACCTCTAAACATCTGGTTATTCACGGGTCTATATTTTAATAACTTTGTTTGTACCTCTAAACATCTGGTTATTCACGGGTCTTTATGTCAATAACTGTATGGGTGTTTTTTTGAATCTCAGGAACAGAGGCGTAGCGAGGGTGGAAACTGTGGGGGGGGAGTAAAATGTATGAAAATGCCGACTCACCACTGCAATTTGCCGACTGCATAAATTCATATAGGAATGAAATTAGTAAAATCTTTGAGTAAAAGTATAGTAATCCTGCAGAAAATTTGGAAATATTTTGGCCTAAAAAAACGTTTGACGGGAACCCGAAACCCAAAATAGAGATCATATATGTCATTTTTTATTGCTTTTGGGCCATATTTTCATTTTTGAAGTTTGGAAATATTTGGAGCCATGGGATCCAAAAAACCGATAAGTCCGACGTTTTTCACGTATGGCGTACGTACGGAATCGTGTGCAGAGCTCTGGGAGCCAAACCGCTGGTCTGATCAATGGTAAAAAGTCAAACCCATATTTTTCTTTTTCTCGATATCACCTCCAGGGCCCCGAACAATTCTTTTTTTTTTTTTTTGGGTCCAAATCTCTAAAATCCAAACCACATAACCAATTATGATTAAAGTATGCACAGTCACCTGAGTAATTTATTGAATATTTTTTGGTATTTTATAGAAATTTCGGTTTTGGGGCACCGGCAGGGGCCCACAAATGTAAAAATACAAAAGTCGTCGCATTTTGGCATTATTTGGTACCTATATTGATTCACCCGAGAATTACATTGGATAATTTTTGATATTTTGTAGAAAACATAAAATTTGTCTAATTTTGATAAAATTTGGTGTGTAGAGTCACCGAAGTATTTACCTATTATAGTTGACAATTTTTGTAGAAATTTTGGTTTTACACAAATGAAAAAACATAACAGGTCACCCAAGTATTATATTTGACAATTATTATTATTATTTTTTTTTTTTTTTTTGANTTTTTTTTTTAGAAATTTCGGACTCTGATATTTGAAATTTGCGCCCATGAAAACTGTCACTCCAGGTTTCAACCTACTCAGCCACTGTCTTGTATAATTCTAAGAATAAAAAAACACAGCTAATGTGACACATGGGTATATTTTTTAAAATAATACTATCACTATAGAGCAGAGCGGAAGGCTGCTAAATCTTTTTAAAATGATACAAAATTTCATGGACGATTTCATGGACGTTAATGTCGTCAACCTTATCATTCGAAGAATATAGCATCATCAATGCATTCAAACGATCATCTCCCATTGTTATTCGCAAATTATTTAAAACTAATTTTAATTACTAAATGACCGTTCACAAGATGCTGACGTTACAGGAACTGATTAACATTGATGATGCAATTTTTAAAATCTTGTAAGAACTATATGCACTCTGTTTGAAATCCGAATTTCAAACAGAGTCGGCAAATCGCGGATACTTTCGATATTAATGTCGGATTTTTTTTAAAAAAATATCCGATTTTATCTCCATGAACCGAAAAATTCAAAATTTTATGGATCCATCAGTCGGCAAATCGCGGATAATTTCGATATTAATGTCGGATTTTTTTAAAAAAAATATCCGATTTTATCTCCATGAACAGAAAAATTCAAAATTTTATGGATCCATCAGTCGGCAAATCGCGGATACTTCCGATATTAATGTCGATTTTTTTTAAAAAAAAATATCCGATTTTATCTCCATGAACCGAAAAATTCATAATTTTATGGATGAAGTATCCGCGATTTGCCGACTGATGGAGGTTGGAGAATGTTGGGGGGGTGCGACACCTCCCCATACCCCCCAGTCGCTACGCCCCCGCTCAGGAAATAGTAAACATCCTAAAAATTAAACATGGCCAATACTACAAGAATTATTTTTAAAAAAATTACGTTTATCTAACTGGTCATTTACCGTGAGCTATTTCAAGAATTGTATTGGTGTTGTCCGTACCTCAGGAAATATTAAAAACCTTAAAAATAAAAACTTAATCAAAAGAATAAAACAAAAAATATTTTTGGTACGGAACTCCTTACAGGCTCTGATTTTATGAGAGTGTACATAACGACATTGCAGTTGTAATAAAATCAACAACTTATTTCAAAAATAAAAGTTTGAGGAAACTTACAAATCTGTTTGACCATTTTATGGTTCAGTATTTGTCCATCCAAGTAAATGCATTTAATGATGCTTGATTCTAATCTGTGGAGATTTATAAAGTTATTGGTCTTGTTGCATAAACCAGTAACGCTGAATAAATTAAAAAATAGTACCAGCTAAATAGCCAGTGTTTGGAAAAGTCACCAGAATTGACTTCCAGACTGTGCAATACTCTTGCCAGCCTTGGCGAATATATTGTCCAAATCATATTAAAATATAATTATCACACTAAACTATATTTCCAGTAAAGCCAAATTTTCTGTTGACCTTGCTTATTTTATTTACTATCTCAACTCCAAGCTGTAGTCATATTATCTGAAATGTATTTACTGGATTGTTATGATGACGGGTAAATTAATTTCCAATATTATGGCCGCGTCATCCTGCTGTCTGGTCTTCGTAAATTCGTGTTCAGTGTATCTGTGATTTTGTAAAAAAAAAAAAAAAGAACAGCAGGATGATTTGCTTTTTGTTTTGTATTTGAATTTAATGCATTTAACGATAAGATAAAAAAAAAATGTTTTCTCATTCGAGGTATTTTAGTAAATCAATTAATAAATTGATTGGAAATACGAAAGTAATTTGATTTAAGGAAGAAGAAAAAAAATTAACACAAAAATAAGTTATCAAAGAGGAATTATCCAATAGTATTGAATTTGAAAGAAACCTTGTAAGTTGCAAGCGGCCGGCAGGTCAAGTACTCTCCTGGCATTACACTTTCTAAATGACCTTACGTATTGGGTATTATTTTGACTCAGTGATTCCTAATACTTTGAGGTCATCCGCAAAAGAGAAGAATGTTCATTAAATCTCTTAATCACTTTTATGGATTTGTCCTTTTTAAGTGAGGGTGAGACATCATAATAACAGATCTTCTCTTCTCATTTAACTACTTTTTATTCCGCTCAAGTGAGATTGATATTTCTTGTAAGTCTCAACTATTTTGCACTAGGCCCTTGTCTAATTATTTTTCTTGCTTCTTCCTCCATTTTGTATTCCTGGTACTTCCATTGATCTCACATATATATCTAATATATAAAATTCTCGTGTGTCACCATACTCATCCAAAACGGCTTAACCGATTTTAATGAAATTTTGTATGTACCTTCGGTAGGTCTGTGAATTGATAAAAAAATAGATAGGTAAAAACCTATAATTTAATAGAATTGAAAACCATATTAACCATATTAAGGTATGGAAAAGTGTACGTCGAAGTGTAGTTGGGGGTAGCAAATGAGGATCTGTTGTATAAGACACTTTCGCTTTGAGAATCTCAAGTTTGAAAAAGTGTGGTATTTATTAACTGAAATATACTTAAATCTTAGGTTTACGCCCACAGAATGTGGCAGCTTTCATGAACAGCTGACTGTTTCTGACTTCTGAGAGTAAATTAAAACAACCACAGGAACATTTAATTCACTTTCAGCATTGAATCTCATCTCCATATACTCTTACTTTCTAGTGGTTTAGTTCCTTTTAAATAATTCTTTTTGAGCATCTATTTGTGTTACCAAATATATAGTATTTTACATATTGTACCTAGGTATATATAATTTAATTTTATTCTTACATTCTTTATAATTTGTAACAATAGTTGTCATTTTCTGCCGTTGTCAATCATTTTGTTTACTCTCTAAGAAGCTACCATAGTAGCCTGGGAGAGTGAGATGTATGTATCTTTATGTAGTTAAATAAAAAAAAAAAAAAATTTGGACGATGTTTGAAGCATTTGTTGCTTAAACTATTTTACCAAAGCGTAAGTGGCATCATAATTCAATAAAGGAAACATTAACTTCGGAGGTTCGAAACCTTTTCTGCATTACGACCCTCTTGACCGTATGATATATCACAGAGGCCCGAAACGACCGACAAGGATATACGATATATCACTAAGGCCCCTGCAATTTGTATTTGTCTTTGTTTTGTACCTTTTGTAAAATAAAACTACAACTCTAGTTGTGAAATTGTTAATAATAATAAAATAAATATCACTGAGGTTCGCAGCTTTTCTGCCTCACAACCACCTTGTATGTATGATATATCACTGAGGTCTGCAATCTTTTCTACATTATGATGCCCTTGGATGTATGATATATCACCAGGGTCCGCAACTTTTCTATCTCACAACCTCCTTGAATGTATGATATATCACTGAGGTCTGCAATCTTTTCTACATTATGATGCCCTTGGATGTATGATATATCACTGAGGCCCCTGCAACCTTGCCTTCATCACAATCCTCTGAGAAATATCACCAGGGTCCGCAACTTTTCTGTCTCACAACCCTCTTGAATGTATGAGGTTGCAACTAAAAGTTTATAATTTCATGTATAGAGTAGTAGTCGATATGAAGACGCACCTTCACGAAAAATGAAGCATTGTGTTTTTTTACGATCACTAAAAAAGTATTCTTTCAGTGTTCAAAGCATACGAGTATACTTAGAAAGTAGTAATGAGTTATTAATTGAAGGTACTCAGTTTTCTTGGAAAGTCAAGTGAAACGAAAAGTGAAAGTGATTACTGACAGCTTTCTAATTCAGGAAGCACAAATGATTATGAGGGAGAGAGAGAAAGAAAATATGTTTCCATGAATTGGTAATTTCAATAAAGAGAAACTCATGTTATTTTTTCCTTTCTGTAAATTATCGTACCTAAATTATAGTGTAGTGATTTTGGTCTAACGTCGACATTTACAAAATGGCCGCCAATTTGAAAACGGCATATACTCATTAATGTATTTTGTGTTAGAAATACACTCACTACCTATCCTAGTCCTGTGATAACGTTATTCTGCAGGTGAACCAGAAAATTAAAACGTTTTTATGTATGTACGAGTACGTATGTTATTTTGCCCGAATTATGTAGTCGAAACGCTCAGAGCTTTAGAGAAATAGACTGGAATGGATTCATCCCATTATGGCCAGGCAGCATAAAATTTGTAACAATATTAACCCAAACTAAGGAAGTTATGTGGTTGAGAAAAATTCTGAATAATTAAAATTGAACCGCGGCGATGCACGGGGTTCACTTGCTAGTATAAAATATTTTTACTGTCTTCGAATGACCCTTATGTTCTAAGTCTTAGATATCTTTGATCCATCAGCTGTTTATAAAAAATCAACGAAATAAGAGAGTAAGGAAAGAGCGATCCTATTGCACTACTATTGTCAAGATTGGACCTGATTTGGAACGTTTGCCATTTTCCTGTATCATTGTTTTTATTGATATTTGAGTTCCATTTCAGTTCTGAGCCCAAGGTAATAAGATAAGCTCTAAATGTTTAAAGTGTTTGACTGGAAGCACACTGAAAAAAAATGTTGCTACAAGGAACCCTCCTTATTTACATTAAAACACTCCCTAAATCTGAAAGTATATCAATTTAAATACAACCCATTTGAATTAATGATAAGAATATTTCATTTTAATTAAAAGTTAAGAAATGTTAATGTTTATTTTTGATACCGTGTTAAGTATGTGAAGTGAATTCTTTTAGATGGCGATCTGGCTGAGGATACTATGCAATTGCTTAGTATTATAAAGGTTCCTGTAACTTTCAAGTACCTTATCTTTAAATTATGCTCCTGAATATCATCTCCATATACTCTTACTTTCTAGTGGTTTAGTTCCTTTTAATTAATTCTTTTTGAGCATCTATTTGTGTTACCAAATTAAACTAACGTGTCCTGTAACTTTCAAGTACCTTATATATAAATTATGCTCCTGAATATCATCTCCATATACTCTTACTTTCTTCTCTTACTTTCTAGTGGTTTGGTTCCTTTTAATTAATTCTTTTTGTCCATTCATTTATGTTCAAATCAAACTAACTTTCAGAGTACCTTATCTTAAAATTAGGCCAAGGGAGCATAATAACTTCTTTCAGCTGCCAAACCCTTGCCCCACACCTACAATATCCAAGGAATTACCTCTCATCTCATTTCAATCAACACTCCCCACATCTTAAATTATCTTACCACATTTTGCACAACTTTGAAATTAAATCTCAAATACAATAACATACTGGAGTGCGTGTGGGCGGATAGTAAAAAATATTGTCATGAATGTAGCAAGAGAACTTTAGGGGTAAAACAGGCTCCGAGAAATGTACTCAATTGGAACTCCAGTGATTTAAGTTTGCCCTTAAAAATGGAAATGTTATTATTTCAGAAAAAATTGAATAATGTTGAAAAATCGAGGATTTTCTTTGTTTTTGGGTGCGCTCTTGAGTGATACCCTGGGGTCAAATAGTGCTATCAAATAGCCATAACTTTATTGTACTAAATTTCTGAATAAAAAATCTAAAGAATAAAAAATCACTATTACACTATTTTATTTTTCATACGGGTAAAAGAAAAAACGCATTATGATTACACAAATCACCCTTTGTAGTTTTGACCATTAATTTCCGAACAAACTATAGATACTAAATAACACATATATTTCGCGTTACGGAACAAGTTTTCTAGATTGAAAGATCTTGTATTGATTCAGTCTACTTTATGATGATTACATGTCTATGTACATTAATTTCATTCTTCGTTCTTTGGTTTCTTTTTATATTTGAATTTATCTCCTCTTTTCATTTTCAATTCAAGCCTTTGATTCATTTTGTTTGTCAGTTTAATTTGTTAGAAACTTTATTTAAAAAGTTCTCTGAGTAACGATAGCTACTTATTTTGGTACCCGTTACAACAAAGAATTGTTTTTAAAAATCGCCACCGAACATTTTTACAGATACAAATTATTAGTCTGTAACGCGATGTTAAACGTTTTCCTTGTTTGTTTTATCTTCCACTTTCTCCTGCGAGAGGCAAAACTTACAAATACTTATGACTCAGTGACGATTTTCCATTTCCGAACTGGTTTCTTGTTGTGTTGATTGCTACGTTAAAGGTTAGGGTTCAGGGGAGACAACATGTTGTCGGCAGCACATGTTCTTCAAAAAACATACTTCAAAAATAATATTCATTGCTTGGACAACATTTTGTTACATCTTTTTGTAATTGCTTAATATTATAAGGGCTATCTGACTGAGGATACTATGTAATTGCTTAATATTATAAGGGCTATCTGACTGAGGATACTATGCAATTGCTTAATATTATAAGGGCTATCTGACTGAGGATACTATGTAATTGCTTAATATTATAAGGGCAACCTGACTGAGGATACTATGTAATTGCTTAATATTATAAGGGCAACCTGACTGAGGATACTATGTAATTGCTTAATATTATAAGGGTTTTTTTTAGTGTATAGAATTTCAAATTATTTCATAAAGTAGGTATTCTCTGATAAAAAGCGAAGATTTTTTTTCTTCTTAAATCTCAATCAATAGAAGTAGGCCAAAACTGAGACCACGCTCAAACAATCACGTGATTTTGGAAATGTGGTCCATAAAAATCATATGATTACTACTTCATCTTCTTTTTTGTTTACGTACGAGTATATATTTACTATCCATCACACAATCATCGAATGAGCAGATTGTGAATCAGACTATGATCTACAATCATCTAATCTAAAAGAACATTGATATTAATTCATCATGAGGGGATCATCTGAAGTGATGAGTCATGGAGCGAGTGAATTGAGACTTATATTAGATGTTTGCATCATGCGACTAACAAACATTATTCATCTCGATTTACTTATTACCAGTCTCACGTCTGATCTACAAGGCAAGATACGAAAACATAATTTGTAGATTATTTAGCTGAAAAGTGAAATCCTGATTACTAGAATACTATGGCTTGCTCCTTGTTCTGAACTATGTGCGGTTGCTAAATTTATTTCTTATCAGTTCTCATAATCATAGCCTAGGATAGGAATATTTATTCATTTTGTTTCCATTTTGATTTATTAATTGCACATGACAAGCAACCTCTTTGTCATATATAAGTGTTGAGAAGTTTACTGCGTGAGGTCGTAGGATCAATATTTATAGATATACGAGACACTTATCCGTCTAGTAAATTTTATTTTTTCTATATATTTACTAGCCAAATATTGGAAAGGCTTTAAGTCTGTGACCAAAATTATGTAATAACTACTCTCCACTTTCATCCAGAGTAATGAAGGATTTAGATTTCTGCGGCAGAGTTTTTAAGAACAACTTGGAGGTTCAAATTTCTGAATTAATATTTCAGCTTTCGGAATAACTGTAAAAGA
Organism: Pachypsylla venusta; assembly: GCA_012654025.1. Lineage (NCBI taxonomy): Eukaryota > Metazoa > Arthropoda > Insecta > Hemiptera > Aphalaridae > Pachypsylla > Pachypsylla venusta. The sequence continues at coordinate 12,183,329 of CM022885.1, forward strand.
AAATGTAGAGCTTCTTTGTGGTAAGAAACATTATGGATATCACAGCATTACTAATAGCCTCATGTACTAGTGATTCCTTATATTTTCTACCAAACCAAAACTTTATACTCGGTAATGTCGCCATTTGTCGATAGTCGCTACACACATTAAAGTATCCCCTTGTCCTACTGGTCGAAAAATTTCTGACCCCTCCGGGAATTGAAGCCGTATGATCCACCAAGTGCAATGTCAGTGTGATACCCACTTTGGAGAGAAAATATTTCTTTAAAAAAACTAGATGATATAGCATGACTGTGAGAGAGGGTGAGCGACCTGAATGCGAAATCGGTTTCGGGGCATACATTTTAAATAAAAGTGTAGCAAATAAAGGGATCTAAATATTTCTTTTAGGTTTTCGTATCCTAGAAAGTCTAATGACTGAGAACGGAATTACTAAGCTTACAATGACTGTCCGTCAGTCTGACACATATGTCTGAATAACTGTAGGATGTAGCAGGTTGAATTATTTGTACAGAATGTTTATTACTGTAGTAAGTACTAAGGCTACAGTAATAAACATTCCAAGCAAATAATAAAAACTTTTAAAAAAAAAACCAAACCAGTACATCACTACAAGAATCAATGAATTTGACTTGTAATTTTCCATTCCTAATTGAGTTTCAAATCAGTTACTGCGATACTTTCTAAGTTAGTGGCGATCTATGAGGTTTCAATAAGTAATGTGTACTGTTTGAAATTTTAGTTAAAAGTAAGTAACATGATTAATTTGAGTAAGTGCAACTTAGAAAACCACAAGTTAGACCACGGCGCTACTTTCTAAATCAGTGCTGAATTATCATTAAACCTCTCCTGCATTAAGCAGAATCAATCAATAAGACAACAAATTGAATTAAAATATATCTTGACACACTCAATCAATTAGTTAAATTGATGAAACAAAAGCAAGTTTTGGTGGTTCGAAGCCGTGTAATGGTTTTTTTTTTTCAATTGAAAATTGATTATTTCTATTTTCATGACACAGATTCTTATATATTATTCCTATGGTATCCAGATGTATGAGAACTCTATTCCACTGGGAGAGAAAAGCGGCGGAATGCGAATCTATGAAAAGCAATTGCATAGTATTCGTCTGTAAAATATTTATATCTGAAAAATATCTCTTTTTATGAAAGGAAATAATTGACTTGGACACCCAGAACCAAGTCAATTTCTTATGTTAACAGAAATTATTTCATTATTATATCTTAAACACAATGCATTGTTGGGACACACGTGAGGAATCTCTTTTGAATTATTTAAGATAACAATACCCATGGAATTCCATAAATTTCTGAGAATATAAGAATAAATTATCATATTTTTGTGCTAAAAAATCTTAATTATATCTCTAAAGCAACGAAATGTTCGTATCTATCAATGCACCCACTTGTCCTATACATATGAAAACACATATCTGTGAAAGTTTGGAAGATACCTCAAGTTATTCTTCACACCTCAACATAATCTTGTAGATGGTTGTCACACATGTCTAAAGTGGATTTTTTTTTTATTATTAAAAGGAATTTGTAATGTAAACAGTAGATGCTGTCCGCTGTCTTAGGTATTGCCAGGAGAGAACTTTGTCTTTTGATTTCAAATCTCCCAAAAAACTAGTGTTGTTTCCGTTAAAGAATTAACTGAAATGGTTATTACGGAATCCCTGAAAAGATAGCGGCACCGAAATGTATTTTTGTCTTAAAATTTTAATGTTTTTAAATTCCGTAGATCCCGCAATATTATAGAGGACAATGTTTGCTAATTATTTTGTTTAGAAGATAAAGAATTCTTAAAATATAATAATTCTGTCAGTCTTTACATATGAACAAATATTATAATAGCTGAGTTGCGATCCAAATGGAAGTTTTTTATTTTTCATAAAGTATTTGGGTATTTTTTTAGGGGTGTCTATTCGTCGACATTTTTTGATATCTCTTACATTTAGGGTTGTGTAATTATACCATATAAAACATCATTTTGGCGGTAACTCGCTTCCGCTTTAACTTTCGATTACTTTTTCCTTTCATCTTTCATACCTACATACTAAGAGGAAATTGGTTTTGAAGATTCTACGTTCTTGACGATATGACGATAGCTGAACCTACTACGTTACGATGCTGATCAGTACGTCAGTCAGTATACCAAGTTGTCTTGACGATAGCTGAACCTACTACGTGACGTTGCTGATCAGTACGTCAGTCAGTATACCAAGTTGTCTTTGCGTTTCATAAGTATAGATACTTTTTCTAAATGCTTGGTAGATAATTAATTATTTGATTATCAAGCTTCAATAGCACAACGGCTATCAATCGTCAGGTCGATGTTGACCCGAAGACATTTAGCGTACTTGTGATAGCTTTCCTGAATAATTAAATCTGAATTGATCATCTTCTTTTTTAAAAAAATATTCCTTTACAATTATATGTTCAACAGAAATAGTGTTCATCATTCAGACTTTACTATCATAACAATCTGTAGCAAATTAATATTGATCAATAATCATGCCATAAATTATTACTGGAAGAATATTCAGGCTTTAATTTATTCGATTGAAAGAGTTCGTGTACGTCACAAATTAGATGGTTTCAGTTCAAGATACCTGAGGGTATATAAAATTTTAAAATATTTATTTTGAAATTTATGAGATCGCATTTTTTTTTCTCTCTCTTGGATTTTAACAGATGGATTTTAAACTTAACAATGACGGTGAAATCGCGAAGCTTTTATTGATAATATCCAAATTATGATGTGACATTAGGTTGTAAATAAAAATACCACAGCCCTTATCCCTATATCAATGCTCTCCCAATCTTCTTAAGCTGTTCTCTCACGATTTGTCAATTTTCATATAACACAAAAGACATTGTACGCAGGAAAACTGTAAAAGTGGTATGCAGAAAAACTGAGGAAATGCTTTTACTATAGCAAATGTTCATTAGTTGAGCATTTGCTCAATCCGTTGAGCAGATGCTACCCAAATTAAAAACGTATGCAAAACGGAGCATATGCCATACTACGAAGCGTTTGCTTTGTTTAATGTATACTACTCATTATTCTTTTGAATTTTCCAGGTTACTGTGATTTTGGATTTTCTTTCGTTAAAATCTGCACATCTGTTTACGAGTTATATCTTCAGGCAACTAGAATTGTTAGGTATTCTCATAGATGCATTTGTAATTTAGATGATAAAAAGATAACTATAATCATAATCACTATAGAAACAGTAAAAAAGTTACCTTCAACCATGTGTTAATCAGCTGTCAAGATAGGTCTCTTACTGGATACGAAGGGAAGTCACAGAATAATATGTTTAACGAGAATCATAAATTATACAATTTTTTTAAAAAAAACACTGCGGTTCAATGGTTTGTTTGGTTACGTCACGAAGCCACCTGGAAATTTGTGTGAATCAAATTGTGCGCAGTGACCGAACGGGTTAAACAAATATTCATATTCACACTCAGTTGTAAAAATGGATTTCATTTCAATTTTTTTTTTGAACTCCACTACAAAATAAATCTTTAATTCGAAATATATTTTTAGGTAGTAGGAGAAAAGATATTGGAAATTAACTTGACAGTATAGTCCTCATTGGCTACGTATATTATCATTATTATGTACTTTTTACTCATTTTCTAAAAGATATTGAAAATTAACTTGACGATATAGTCCTCATTGGCTAAATCTACTTATATTATCATTATTCTGTACTTTTTATTCATTTTCTAAAAGATAATGGAAATTAACTTGACGATATAGTCCTCTGATATAGTCCTCATTGGCTAAATCTACTTATATTATCATTGTTCTGCACTTTGTACTTATTTTCTAAAAGATAATGGAAATTAACTTGACGATATACCTAGTCCTCATTGGCTAAATCTACTTATATTATCATTATTCTTTACATTTTACTCATTTTCTAAAAGATAATGGAAATTAACTTGACGATATAGTCCTCATTGGATAAATCTACTTATATTAACATTGTTCTGTACTTTTTACTCATTTTCTAAAAGATATGGGAAATTAACTTGACGATATAGTCCTCATTGGATAAATCTACTTATATTATCATTGTTCTGTACTTTTTACTCATTTTCGGCACCAATCTGTTATTCGCACAGTCTATTTATTCTAGCTACCTATTTGCTGAAATATGTAATCTCTCTTTTCAAATTATTTCACTCCTGATTACTGACATTGATGATTTTCTCTCCTCCTCTCTATACTTATTTTGATTCATACAAGCGTACCATGATATAATTATTTTGTGATTGAGATGGTTCCGGAGACTCTTGTCAGTGATTAGCTTCCATAAATAGGTTTATAATGGGCAATTTAGTATTTTGGCAGCAGATAAATATTTATCTACCTGTTTTTTTTCTTAGTCAGTGGATCGGATTTTTGAGTCAGAATAACGCCCACTAATTACTCGTATCTAATGAACCCATAAGATATCACACAATTACAGGAAAACAGGTTTTAGAGATACTCTGCGAGTTGAGAATAGAATAATAAATTGACAGCAAATTAGACATAGCTAAATTTCGTCTTTGTTTTAAAAATTTGCGGTTTGCAAATTACTAGTTTGCTAAACACTAATGTCTTGTAATTTTCAAAATTCTTTACTAATGTTTAATAACGGTTAATAGGGCTGGGAACCAGGTATATGAGATTTATTAGATATCTTCTGAAAAGATATTTTGATAATTATTAATGATGTGTTGTAATTAACTAAACTATTTGGTATCCTGTCCAGACCGATCAAATTTTATTTCACGCGATCCGATCTCTCTCATACCAATTCTAGCCGGGCGTACTATGAAACTAACGTCATGCAAAAATTAATTCTTTTTATTAGGGTTCCGTACCCGAAGGCTACTAACGGAGAATTTTATTACTAAGGCCCAGTATACATTTTTGGTCAACCACTGGGTTTTTAAACTAGTGGTTTAGTTATATTTCGTTGGCAGAAATTAAATTTCCCGATTTATCGAGTTTGCGAATAAGGTATTTCAGAAAGTGTGATAGGTAGCAACTTTAAATTTTTGAAACATTATGGACTGTCGCCGTTGTCTTGACAGCGGTAAATAATAGAAATTTGAAAACAAAGAACGTAGCTATTTAAGCATCACAAGAATATAGTCTAGTAAAATTAAACTGGTCAGTAACAGTAAGAATCATCTGAAGACATCATGATTGCATAGACGAAACTCTTATTATGTGGAATTGCATAGACGAAACTCTTATTATTTTATAGATAACCCATTTGAAATTTTTGACGAGAATATGTATTGGTGTTGTCTGAAGTCTCAATTTTGTCAATTTTATTTAAACCTTGGGCAATCACAGCATTACAAAAAATAGTAGAACCTTGTACTTCTTTAGGAATCCTGAAAATTAAAGTGACCACATCTTTTGAACAAAGAATGTTGAGAGGAACATGTAAATATATTGAGAGTGTCAGTACAGAGTGTTTGTCATCACAGACATGGTGTGTTTGTGCAAAACACACATGAGAAGTAAACAGCTTTGTCAGAGAAACCATTTGTTTCATTCATTTGAGAACATTTCCACGCTGAACCTCATGCATTCTACAAAACACAGACTCAGTTAACATTATAAGAGATTTTTATTGTGAAAAAAGAATAATCATATCTGTGTCGTAGACTTATACGAGCTTGGTTTCAAAAGTTCGTGGCCCGACCAACAAAGATTTAATATATTTAAATCTTTGTTTTACAAGTTTTACACTGAGTAATGATTATGCGAAGTAAAATTATCCAAATATATTGTGATTATTTTAATTTTCACTATTCATCTTAGTTTAGGTTTCGAGTACATTTTCCGATGTGTTCGGCTCCTCCATGAAAACGCACCTGTCAACACCGCAGTCATTGCCATGGCTGCGTAAGTTCCTTGTCCACCAGAGACTATTGAAAACTTATCTGAACTGCGTGGAATAAAAATCGGGAGTGTTGAATAGACCAAGGTGGTTGTTTTAGAGCATTTTGACGAGTAAAGATGGTGACTACTTTTTGACGGGCATAGAGATGTTACCCAAAAGATGTAAAAAATGTATTGAAGTCAATGGAGATTATGGTGAAAAATATACTGTGTCGAGTAGATTTTTATTTTCTTTCTCCATCTGGGCTATGCCACGAACTTTTGGATGGACGCGGTGCGGTGCGGTTTCTGATTCCGAACCGCACCGCACCGCAAACTGCGGTGCAATGCAAAGTAAAGAATCACGCCGCTCGAAAAAACGGGCTGCGGTGCAGAGCTAAAACCGCAAACCGCAGGAATCACGAACCGCACCGCACCACGGACCGCGCGGTGATCACCGCATGCACCGCGGTGCGAAATGAAAGAATGTTGAAACTACAGTAGTACCTCGATTATTTAACTTAATTGGGACCGTGGTTTATATAGGTGAAATAATCGAGGTTGTGTATAAAAGGAAATTTAATCCAAGTTTCATATAAAACAATGAAAAGAGGCCAAAATTTTGATTTTTAAGAACGAAAGGGTTACCAAATAACCCTCCTATTTGAAATTTCAATGAAAATTTAAAACAAAAAGGGTGTCAATACCTATCCATTTTTTTTTCTTCTGGACCACGATTGAAAAAAAATTGAATTTGTTTTAAAAAATTTTTTGGGTGAAATAATAGATGTGGAAATAATCGAGGTTCTACTGTAAGTACAAATCTATTAGCAGAGGTAAAACAAAAGCTCTTACCATTCTCTTTTCAGACAGCAATTCTGAAAAAACTAAGATAATGTTAAATGCTATTGAGTTATACGAGTACGTAAACAATACCAATGATGTTAGTAATTAAAAAACTAAGATAATGTTAAATGTTATTGAGTTATACGAGTACGTAAACAATACCAATGATGTTAGTAATTAAAAAACTAAGATAATGTTAAATGTTATTGAGTTATACGAGTACGTAAACAATACCAATGATGTTAGTAATTAAAAAACTAAGATAATGTTAAATGTTATTGAGTTATACGAGTACGTAAACAATACCAATGATGTTAGTAATTAAAAAACTAAGATAATGTTAAATGTTATTGAGTTATACGAGTACGTAAACAATACCAATGATGTTAGTAATTAAAAAACTAAGATAATGTTAAATGTTATTGAGTTATACGAGTACGTAAACAATACCAATGATGTTAGTAATTAAAAAACTAAGATAATGTTAAATGTTATTGAGTTATACGAGTACGTAAACAATACCAATGATGTTAGTAATTAAAAAACTAAGATAATGTTAAATGTTATTGAGTTATACGAGTACGTAAACAATACCAATGATGTTAGTAATTAAAAAACTAAGATAATGTTAAATGTTATTGAGTTATACGAGTACGTAAACAATACCAATGATGTTAGTAATTAAAAAACTAAGATAATGTTAAATGTTATTGAGTTATACGAGTACGTAAACAATACCAATGATGTTAGTAATTAAAAAACTAAGATAATGTTAAATGTTATTGAGTTATACGAGTACGTAAACAATACCAATGATGTTAGTAATTAAAAAACTAAGATAATGTTAAATGTTATTGAGTTATACGAGTACGTAAACAATACCAATGATGTTAGTAATTAAAAAACTAAGATAATGTTAAATGTTATTGAGTTATACGAGTACGTAAACAATACCAATGATGTTAGTAATTAAAAAACTAAGATAATGTTAAATGTTATTGAGTTATACGAGTACGTAAACAATACCAATGATGTTAGTAATTAAAAAACTAAGATAATGTTAAATGTTATTGAGTTATACGAGTACGTAAACAATACCAATGATGTTAGTAATTAAAAAACTAAGATAATGTTAAATGTTATTGAGTTATACGAGTACGTAAACAATACCAATGATGTTAGTAATTAAAAAACTAAGATAATGTTAAATGTTATTGAGTTATACGAGTACGTAAACAATACCAATGATGTTAGTAATTAAAAAACTAAGATAATGTTAAATGTTATTGAGTTATACGAGTACGTAAACAATACCAATGATGTTAGTAATTAAAAAACTAAGATAATGTTAAATGTTATTGAGTTATACGAGTACGTAAACAATACCAATGATGTTAGTAATTAAAAAACTAAGATAATGTTAAATGTTATTGAGTTATACGAGTACGTAAACAATACCAATGATGTTAGTAATTAAAAAACTAAGATAATGTTAAATGTTATTGAGTTATACGAGTACGTAAACAATACCAATGATGTTAGTAATTAAAAAACTAAGATAATGTTAAATGTTATTGAGTTATACGAGTACGTAAACAATACCAATGATGTTAGTAATTAAAAAACTAAGATAATGTTAAATGTTATTGAGTTATACGAGTACGTAAACAATACCAATGATGTTAGTAATTAAAAAACTAAGATAATGTTAAATGTTATTGAGTTATACGAGTACGTAAACAATACCAATGATGTTAGTAATTAAAAAACTAAGATAATGTTAAATGTTATTGAGTTATACGAGTACGTAAACAATACCAATGATGTTAGTAATTAAAAAACTAAGATAATGTTAAATGTTATTGAGTTATACGAGTACGTAAACAATACCAATGATGTTAGTAATTAAAAAACTAAGATAATGTTAAATGTTATTGAGTTATACGAGTACGTAAACAATACCAATGATGTTAGTAATTAAAAAACTAAGATAATGTTAAATGTTATTGAGTTATACGAGTACGTAAACAATACCAATGATGTTAGTAATTAAAAAACTAAGATAATGTTAAATGTTATTGAGTTATACGAGTACGTAAACAATACCAATGATGTTAGTAATTAAAAAACTAAGATAATGTTAAATGTTATTGAGTTATACGAGTACNGAAAAGGTTTCACGAGTAAGATGTCTTGGTCAGTTGGGGTTTTACCCATCAACATAACTAAGAGGACTTCGCAAATAACTGCACTGAGCTGGTTTCAGATAAATGAATTGCTGTGTCAACATTAAACATCAGGATACTAATTATGCGGCTTTTGTTTGGGACGTTCGAAAGAAAATCCTGATGTTTTGTAGTAATATCTGTCTACCAGTTAAAATGTATATCCCCTAATCTCTTCGTTCTGAAGCGTTGTCCTTGTTCCACTAGCTTCGTGCTATATGAGTGGTGGAGTGGCATATGGCATATCCATCAAAAATCAAACTGGCATCACTCCCTCTAGGACAGTGGGTCTTGACAGATCGTAGATATCCATCACAAATAGAGGTAATGGAGGATCCTGTGCCAAATATTTTTTTTGTGCGAGAAATCCGCCGTCTACAAATATTTCGATTTTGTCAGTTATAAATCCTTCGTAATTGGATCAGAGAGCACAGCACTGACTTTTTTTAATTTTCTCATAGCACTTTCATTGCAGAATGCTCAGGGAAACGGGGCCAACCCATATTTTATGAAACATAATGATAAATATCATACTATTCTGTACCTACATACATCGGCAGGTTCTTATAATTCTTCTGATATTATAAATGCAAAAATGCGTTTGTTGGTTTTAGGACACACAGCACGAGACAATAAGAAAAAAAAGTTTTATCCGTGATTTTTTTTGTCTCTAATTTTCAATAATTTTGCATGGTAATAGTTTTAAAAGTAAAATGTAAACTCAGAATATGCATCCATCTATACCATTTTTGAACAAAATTCAACCCATTTTAACAGTAAAAGTCACAAAAAATTGGGTGAATTTTTTAGTGCAAAATTGTGGAGTTAAATAAAGACTAAAGACCTCACTTATCCTGACTAGTCATTTAATTGCATATTAAACGATCATAAACCTTGTTCTCAACATTTGAGAGTATATGCACATAGTAACTGGTTATATAAAAGGTGACAGCTGTGGAAAACTGAAACGACCAATTTTTTGGCAAACGCCATAAAAGGGGCTGTATTTTTTGAAGGGCTAATAATAAAATGTTAAAAGGAATATTTTTTAAAAGCAAATTTGATCCTCTATAACTTCTTTTCCTGGGTTATTGCTGTGAAACGAAGCATTGGAGTGCTACAGACCAAAATTTAACGAAAAATGGAGTAAATTTTCATTTTCCCAAAAATATGGGGTGGGGGGGTGGGAAGATATCTCGAAAACTATGAGGGGTGGAAAAAAATTATTAGAAGCAAACTTTTAGGAAATTTAGATGGCTCCAATTTTACCGGGAATACATTGTACCCTACAAGTAACCATTTTCGAGATATAGGGGAAAACTTTAAAAAAAGTGACATTCGCCACGCCCCCTGCGTTTCGCTCACCCCCCCAGGTCCGGGGACTTTTAGTATGTTTATCTCCTGACCATACCAAACAAACTTCCGAAAAAATTCCTTAGTTTCCAGCCAACGCACTCTACACCCCTATTTTTTTCATTGACTGGACTAAAAGCAGCAAAAACCGCCAAGGGTTGTATTCGATAGCAGCAAAAGTTTTGGGGCACAATTATAGCCCAGATGCGATTTATATACTTTCATCTTATACTGTATTTTGTGTATATCTTGTAGTGCGGTGCGCGGTGCAAAAACAGGAAACCGCACTGCGCGGTGCGGTAAAATTTTCGAAATATGAAAACCGCGCACCGCATGTGCGGTGCGGTTTTTTTCGTTCGAACCGCACCGCACCGAACGTCACGGTGCGATGATCGCCGCAGCTGTGGGGTTTTTGTCCATCACTATTCGGAACCACCATAGCTCCAAGCATCATGAAAATGAGCTCTGTACATTTATACGAGTACATGCATAAGTTGGGTCTACTCATACGAGTACACCCAACTCGTGTTTTATCTCTATATTGACGTATGAGTCATAACTTATGACTTACAACTACAATTGTTTTTATCTTCTTCTGGCCGTCATATAAGGAATATAAATTTACAATCATTTACCTCAAAACAAAAGCAAAGTGTTTAGCTGTTATCACAGAAGCGTATATCTCGTAATCTACAATGACCTATTTACGGTTAAAATCGTACAAAATCAAATAGGCTGATTTCATATCTAATCAACAGAGTTATAGCCACTTTTCTCTATGCTCTGTGGAACAGATATGGAAATATAGTCAGTCTTATAAAAGTCTAATAGATCATTGTACAATGTACATACATAAAAATCGATTCATTATGCCAAACCAATTTTCAATAAATTCGATATTGTATGTTTGATTTCCTCTGAAGACATTTGAGAATTATTTGTATTACTGATATCAGGTTTCTGTGAGTCACCTTCACCTGTCACCCTATTGTATACAGATTGATGACATCCAACTGTAATGCTAAGTGCTGAATACAGGTTGTAACAAAACACATGCACACTTACAAAGCACATATTCTACAGACCAGACGAAGTGTGTTATCCATTGAAAAAATGGATAACACACAACCTGTTGTCTTTTCCAAGCGGTAAATTTGAATCTTAGGAAATGATTATCATTTTCTATCATTATTTTAGGAAAATGCCAACTTGCCAATGTATCAAAATTATTCAGTTCGGATTAAGTTCATCACAGATCTCATTTTTTCAATTTTTGGCAACCTTGTGTAGTTGCCGAAATCTTGTGATTTAATGCTGTTGAATTTATTGTGCGATTTGTTAAGAGTTGTGTATATTTGGACGAACTGACAACATTGGAGCATTTGAAAAAGTAAATTTAGGAACAATCATTGAAAATTAACTCGAAAGCATCAACTTCTGCAAAAAATCTGGAGGAGATCATTTGCCTCACTTCATTAAAATACATAAAATTGAGTATTATTAGTATTATACGAGTACCTAAACAATACCAATGATGTTAGTAATTAAAAAACTATGATAATGTTAAATGTTATTGAGTTATACGAGTACGTAAACAATACCAATGATGTTAGTAATTAAAAAACTAAGATAATGTTAAATGTTATTGAGTTATACGAGTACGTAAACAATACCAATGATGTGTTAGTAATTTTAAAAAATAGCGTTTTTTCGTTTTTGTTTAAGCTGGGAAACACAAATTGGATCACCCTTTAACATTCTATCCTCGATATTGAAATTCAATTTTTTTCAGTTCTTTTTCCATTTTTAATCACCTAAAAAAGAACATAATTTTTCTAAATTTCTGTTGCCTATTATTATTTTTTGTCTTTACCTATTTTCTGTTTTTTTCTAATACTACTCTATGTTCCCTTTTTAAACAAAGGGTGCCGAAAGAACCCTTTTATTAACACTGCAATGTCGGTATGTTGGTCTATCCATTCATCACATAGCTCTATTTCAAGGACGGTAAGAGATGTCCGCTGGGTAAAATATTTTCAGATTTCGTATTGTTATCCCGATTTCGGCTAAGAGAACAAAAATTTAGAACCTATAAGTAGATACGGATCCCTTTTTAAGTTCTATTCCGACTTGTTCTCGAACGATTCGTTTCACAAACTAATTGAGCTATTTTACTAAAATTAAAAGGAATACAAGTATGTTGCTTTCATGTCCACACATAGATTAAATGTTTTGAAGATATTTATAACAGAATAAGTTGCCAGGGGGTCATACAGACAGAAATATCATTTTACATATATCTTAATATCAATACATTAATTGGTTCTGTAAAAGGTGTATTATTATTATTTTTTAAAAAAATTACCCATCATATTCTAGATTCAAATATGAATTTCTCACTTGGTTTACTATCATGCGGTGGTTACGCCAAACAAGTTACTATTGAGCTTCTTAGCTTTCTACTACTATTTCTGTATTTTTAATTATAAAATCGATCAAAATTTTAATTCTCTATTACTTCCTCATTCATACTTGCATTTGAACATTTCATATTTGATCAAGTGTTCGTCAGTTTTTATTCATCTCAATAGTAATTCTGTAAACTGGTATGGTCGCCATAATAATCAATCTCCAGTTTCATCAAAATCCGATAACGCGTTGGAGACATATCGCAGAATCGAACAGACCAACACACGTTTAAAGAAAAATTTGACATTCCATTCGGTCAACAAGTAGTGTTCTTGATTGCGGTCTAGACAGATTAGAATTTAATCCAGTTGCTATAGTGATATCTTCTTTTTTATTAATAAAATTTGTCTAGTTAGAGTAATACAACGTTGTAATGCCGTTATGGTCACCGCATTTTTTTTTTTTTTTTTGATAATTTATAAAGAAGAAAGATATTTTTACTATCTTCATTAATTGAAGAGTTGTAAAATTTTCAGTGAAAAATTCTTTTTGCATATTAGTTTTCATCTTTTTACTCAATTTATTGTTTTAGAGTGAGAGGTGTGCTGATATCAATTATCATTTTGTCAGCATAGTATTATTTAAAAAAAAAACATATGTACATCTTAATAACTTGTGTGTGAGTATTTTTTTAAAAAAATAAAAATGTGTTATATAAATATAACTTGTAAATGTGGAGGAGAGAGTGTGTGTTAGATGTATTGATACAACAAAAGATTAGAATGGATTAGAATAATGTATTGTAATCAAGAATTGAATCTATGAGATAATTTGGGCTATACTTTGATTACCTACTTATTAGAAATGAAAAAATTGAGGACAATTTTTTTATCCTACAGAGCTACCTTCGGTAGTTTAAAAGCGAAATTAAAAAAAAAAAAATCGTGAATCTTACTTATTCGATAGTAGCTAAGATCTGTGAGTGTACAGCTCCATAATTATTTTAAGTATCTCTCCTGAAGTTTTCAATTCATCCGTACATATAATAGTTTATATGTCTGCCCCCGTGCCCCGCAAACCGCAAACACGTCAATCAATGCAAATTATAAAAACATTTCTAAGTTGCTTTCTCTCTGCATAATTTTTACACGAGGTGAATTTGGCCATGAAAACGTTACCTTTAAGGAACTTCACACAACCTCTATAATTATTTATTATCCTAATGAAATTTAGTTTCTTTTTATATATCTGAACTGTAATAAAACTTGTTGGTACCCAAAAAGCAAAATTTTAAAAAAAATATTGAATTAAAATATTGAATATAACTGCTAAAGGACAATTGGTGCCGATTGTTAGTTAAATATTTTAAAAAATCTACAACAATGTAATTCTGCATCGGTAGCATAGTGATCAAGCGCTCGTTTGGTATGAACAGAATGACGTGGTTCCAATCCCAACCTGAGGCAGGATGTAGTCAATAATTTGAGTATTTTACCACACAAAAATATAGCTTTAAGGGTTAGGGGTTAGGTGGTAGAAAATTTCTCGAACATTAACCCTTAGAGCTATATTTTTCCACTAGAGTCTATTTTCTAAAAAAATTAAAGTTCCATATTTAAGAATTAAAAAAACTCCTTAACAGAAAATCCTTATTCATAACACAGAAAATCCTTATTCCTAACACAAGCTGAATGAGTGCAAAAAAAATTAACAGTTCGTTCGGGCTTTTTCAGAAAAAAAAATCAATTCAGGTGAATAAAAAGCGGCAGTGGATTACAAAAATTCACGTCTTGGATATTGAGGGCAGAGACAATTCAAAATTGTACAGCGCTCACACATAGAGATGTGGTAGAAGATTGAACTGACTGTACCATGATAATGTTTCGTTCGTTCATTTCATCAGCTTAACGTAAATTAAAAATTCTCTATGATTAGCACGACAGTCTCATGTCCCATTATAACAAATTTATATTATGGGGACATTGTTTAGGTCCCTCCAGTTTGTTTTATCTAAATGAAATACGTGTAGATTGTCTTGTACAATGCAGGTATTCTTGTTTATTGATCTGCTCACTGTTCATGTCATTACTTACTAACCTTTCGCTGGAGCTGTCCATGTGTCCATCTTTTCCTAAATGTATTCGTGACTCGTTTCATTTCATCAGCATTTTCAAAAATACTATAGTATAGTTCTGAGAACTGTTAGACAGCACTCAGATAACATGCCGTCATTTGGACCCGTTTTTATGTGTTTTAAGGGCATGGTTAAACAATGTTCCCCGCATAATATACATGTAGTATCAATTTCAACCATAAATTCCTAAAGTTTGGCGACGTCCATCTCGACTAGGGATTGCAATCCGGTGGGATACCGCGCGGTATTGGGTCTAATTCCGCGGGATCCCGCACTTATTTATCAATGTTCTAATTTGGTGCGCATTTCAGGTATAACCCTCCCCTACTTGATGTATTTTAGTAGTTTCTTATTCATTATTCATGAGTTGAACTTACAACTTACAATTGATCAAAATTCAAATTTTTCTATTTTTTTTTTTACTAAGATTAAGAATTGGAAATAAACAACATAATTTTAGAAAGAAGCGGCAAGGAAAAAGGTCTTCTAAGATTGTGGTCCCTGAGGTTTTATTACTGTTCGTACGCCCGTGTCCCGTATACGTGCCTTTGTCTCTTTGTCATTATCATTGTCTTATATCGGAATGCTTTTGGGTAGACAAGAGATGTCTGATCAGAACCAGAACAGATACTATGTGTAATCAGTAGCGTGTAATGTGCAATATGCATGCATACCTCTACCAAGAAAATGGCCCTTTATTATAAACTCAATACCATGTAGCTCATTATAAAAAAGAAGTAAAATTTAAAGTCATCATTGTCATGAAGTAGTAGATACAACAAAATTTCAATTGAAAATTAGAAAATTTTAAATTTTTGCGGAATTCACTCCCGCGGTATTGAGGGTACGGGATCCGGCACTCTGCGGGATTGCAATCCCTAATCTTGACCCGCCAGTGTTGGATCTAATTTCTGCATCTTATATTTAGTCTTGGGTACCACCATAATATTTTATTTTCCATCTTCTTTAGAATCATTTCAAATTATGACCCGCTTATAATATATGAGTAATTGAGTATAGCTAACTTCAGTGGACTCAACCGAAAAATGAATATTGCTATATTTATGGAATTGATGATCCAATAATAATATAATTGTTTATTGAGAATTCCGAGGCCATTCAGCAGAAGGGCCATGTAATAGTTTTATGAAATGATTTACATCATGTTACTGATGATGGCAGAGTTTAGCATCATAACTCTTTCAATGATGTAATCTTAGGTTTCTCTGAACTATCATAAATCATGCCCAGAATGGTGCGATCGATCTCTTTCTGTTTTCATTTTAAAAGGAATTACTTTCTTTCCGTAACCAGTTTCATTGTCTATTCAGTCAAAGGTGGTTTGGACGAACAAGCTATGAGTATTTTAAGTTTCCGTAACCAGTTTCATTGTCTATTCAGTCAAAGGTGGTTTGGACGAACAAGCTATGAGTATTTTAAGTTTCCGTAACCAGTTTCATTGTCTATTCAGTCAAAGGTGGTTTGGACGAACAAGCTATGAGTATTTTAAGTTTCCGTAACCAGTTTCATTGTCTATTCAGTCAAAGGTGGTTTGGACGAACAAGCTATGAGTATTTTAAGTTTCCGTAACCAGTTTCATTGTCTATTCAGTCAAAGGTGGTTTGGACGAACAAGCTATGAGTATTTTAAGTTTCCGTAACCAGTTTCATTGTCTATTCAGTCAAAGGTGGTTTGGACGAACAAGCTATGAGTATTTTAAGTTTCCGTAACCAGTTTCATTGTCTATTCAGTCAAAGGTGGTTTGGACGAACAAGCTATGAGTATTTTAAGTTTCCGTAACCAGTTTCATTGTCTATTCAGTCAAAGGTGGTTTGGACGAACAAGCTATGAGTATTTTAAGTTTCCGTAACCAGTTTCATTGTCTATTCAGTCAAAGGTGGTTTGGACGAACAAGCTATGAGTATTTTAAGTTTCCGTAACCAGTTTCATTGTCTATTCAGTCAAAGGTGGTTTGGACGAACAAGCTATGAGTATTTTAAGTTTCCGTAACCAGTTTCATTGTCTATTCAGTCAAAGGTGGTTTGGACGAACAAGCTATGAGTATTTTAAGTTTCCGTAACCAGTTTCATTGTCTATTCAGTCAAAGGTGGTTTGGACGAACAAGCTATGAGTATTTTAAGTTTCCGTAACCAGTTTCATTGTCTATTCAGTCAAAGGTGGTTTGGACGAACAAGCTATGAGTATTTTAAGTTTCCGTAACCAGTTTCATTGTCTATTCAGTCAAAGGTGGTTTGGACGAACAAGCTATGAGTATTTTAAGTTTCCGTAACCAGTTTCATTGTCTATTCAGTCAAAGGTGGTTTAGACGAACAAGCTATGAGTATTTTAAATTTCCGTAACCAGTTTCATTGTCTATCCAGTCAAAGGTGGTTTGGAAGAACAAGCTATGAGTATTTTAAGTTTCCGTAACCAGTTTCATTGTCTATTCAGTCAAAGGTGGTTTAGACGAACAAGCTATGAGTATTTTAAATTTCCGTAACCAGTTTCATTGTCTATCCAGTCAAAGGTCGTTTGGACGAACAAGCTATGAGTATTTTAAGTTTCCGTAACCAGTTTCATTGTCTATTCAGTTAAAGGTGGTTTGGAAGAACAAGCTATGAGTATTTTAAAGACACATGAATGATGTTGCGAGTTAAAAGAGTAAAAAAAAATATTTATACAGGAGGTCATCTGTTTTGTTCAACTGGTGGTCGAAAGATTAGCCGTTGAATAATCAACTTTTCTAGGGATCGAATTAAATTAAGTAATACTCGTACATACATTCACATCTGATTTTGCTCTTTGATGGTATGTTTTGTGGAAGTACGTATAGAAGGTCATCTGTTTGGTTCAACTGGTCGTCGAAAGATTAGCCGTTGAATAATCAACGTTTCTAGGGATCGAATTAAATTAAGTAATACTCGTACATACATTCACATTTGATTTCGCTCTTTGATGGTATGTTTTGTGGAAGTATTTTTAGAGGCTGTGAACGAGATTAACGTTGAAACAGGCCCAGAGGAGGAAGGACAAATCTTTCCAACATAAAGTACTCTCAGGTACCTGTATATTCTGTTTTCGCTTCGTTTTCAATGACGTGTTTTACCACCCCTAGGCCTTTGTCAACGTTATTCTGGTTCAGCTTGGATATGTAAAAAGAAGTAAAGTAAAATCTAATTGGTGGCTTAGTCCTTTTAGACTCCTCTAAAAAAATTAACATACTGGGAATTTGGTTGTCCCCTTTCTTTTCTTTTGGTTTTTATTTTCTCTTCCATGCTAGTATAGCAGGTAGAAGATAAAGTATTGTATTCGTGCAGAAAATTTGGATTTTAGATATTTTGACAATTTGCTGAGCAATTACTATGAAAAATATCCTGTGCATGAAAATTGAAAGAATAAAACATAAAATAGGTATCATAATGAGTACTGTTAGGGTCTGCCTATTACTTCATATGTTGAAGCAGTCGCATATTTTATTCCCCTTGTGTGTCGAGGTCCAGGATTTTAGAATATTAATTCATGAAACAATGCCTCAAATGAAAGTTGTTTTGAGTGTTAGTACTAAGAAATTCTGTACAGGAACAACTATAGATATTTCCTCCTCAATAAAACGGTCAATGCGACGGACAAACTGACTTTAAAAGAAAAATCATAGAGATGAAACTACACTTGCTTCGTCTGATAAAAAAAAAACTTGCTAAAAGCCCATGCCCACTATGGTACAGTCCATCGTTGGAATGAAAATTCTTTCTGATTAAAACATTTTTACTGTAAACTTTGTGAACTGTAAACTTCACTCTGTTAAACTGGCCACCGGAGTTGCCCAAGAGGACTCCATATCAGCCAATTCTATATGAACATAATAAATGTCCTTTTAAATATTTAACAAATTTAGAAAGGCCTTCGAGAGTTATTGGGAAACGAAATGGCTTACAGACAAACAAAACAAAAGTCGTGTAGTTCAAACTAGACGTTTCACTTGGTACGGTCTATTAAATCTTTATTGAAGATTAATTTGATCAAAGCGGCTCGATCTTCATGTTCCTCTTTCCTTTGAAAATGCTCGTCATTAAATTTGTCTTAATTTCATTTATTTTATTTTGAAATTTCTTTTTCACAATGAAAATATTAAACTGAGCTTTTCATTCTTGATAACTTTCTCCAGTTCATAACTCCTAAAGGCAAAGAAAGTTTTAATATGAGTAAAAAAAAAAAAATAGAAAAGTTTCATGTATCGATAGATACTAGTCGTCTGAACGTGTATGTTGAGCCTCAGACTTCGTGACACTGTCATTAGCTATTAACATTATGCTTTAACAAGGACGATTTGCTGTCTAATATGGCTTTAAGCACACACACGATATCATGTGTTAACCCCTTTGACGAAATGTACATAGAAGCGTGCACAATTAATGCACACATGGTTATGATCGCAATCATTGCAAATTTATAGCTTCGTCTGCAGAATTTACTGGGTACACCAGTTTTACTTCATAGTGAGGGGGGGGGGGGATTTGGATAGGTAGGCGAAAGTTCAATTTTTATTTGGTTTCACGTCAGGTTGAGAATTGAAATTTAATTATGGCTAAGCGCTTTTAACAAAGGTTCGGTGATATTATATAATCTGATGGCTAATTTCAATGAGTTAAATGAGGATACTTTGTCAATTAAAACCATAATTAAGGTAGATAATACTCGTACATTCTAAATCTAAAATATCCTCACTTGATTGAAATATTGAAGAGAAGTTTATTATAAGAGTTCCGTCCCCTTCTCCGGACATCGTCAGGCGTAGTGAGAAAATCATTCTAACCCAATCACAAACCGTAAAATTTGGTAAATTAAAATTGAACTCGGCATCGAACGTGTTATGGATAAATACATAAAAATACTTAAGTGGACCAAATACCAAAGTCTAATGTAATAATCCTTTGAGCGGAAGTCGTTTAAGATACGGCTTTTATTTTTACATTCTATCTCTTTCTTACTATTTATGTTTTTAAATTTGTCAAAATTGTATTTTGTTAAAAATAAAATTATAAAGCCCCTCAGAAACTAAGGTGCCTACTGGAGAGAATCTTAAGGGTTTGGAGTGGGGATCGAAAGGCTTGAACTATATCATCCAAAACCATACTAGTACAATCACAAAAGACAGATTTGTGTGTCCGGTGTTCTGTGCCAGGATCATTTTTCTCTAAACCCGACCACCAATGGCCTTAGCTGCTGTGGTGGTATGTTATACTTTAGTGTAGAGAGAGAATGTTGTTATTCTTCCTGTATACCTAAATTTAAGAGATCATTGCCACTATTTGTATTGAGTATCGATATCCTTTCGTACGATATCGAGTAGTCTACTCGTATTAAAAATAATTTTCATCTGTCATTTTTATCTAGTTTTTACTAGGCTTTCATAGACAGATATATAAGTTGAGAGATTTTCATGTTATAGACATATATAGACTGTTGAAAATACGTGAATATATTAGTAAAACGAAATTATCAACTGATAGTTTTTCATTTAATGGATGCAACTGGTGGCAAATAAATATTTTTTTCCTTGTTTAAATTACTCTTTTCTCAATTGGTTTCATTGGGTTTTTGCAGTTGAAGATAATTATATAGGCGGTAAGGACTCCTATTTTAGCATTGTACTTCTTCTTGATCACTTAATATGATTTATAAATATATTTTTGGAGATTTAGACGTATGAAATACTATATACTAAATACTATAAGGCAGATGAAATAGTATATCTAACGCAGATAAAAATATTTTGAATCGGGATCCTTGACATAGTATCCCATTTCAACCAAAAGAACAATTATTTATCTTTTCTGGCTGAAAGTTTCAAATATCCACGAAAGTAACTATTACTTCTCCGAGGTCTTTACTGAAACTAAATTCGTGTTTAGTCCTAAGGCATTTGTGTAAGACCACTGCCTATAATTATATCGTTACAAAGACTCGTGTTTCCTCGTGAGACATCCAACGCAACGCATCAATGGTCATTGCATTCATTGACAAATTTACTAAAGTTTATTTAGATTTTTGAAATGGGTTCGTATACCTAATGCCCGATGATTTTTTTTTTTTTTAATAAAATGATATGCTATAGCCTGATTTTCTACTTTCTGTTATATGAGTATGATCGATTTCTATATCCAATTTGATTTCTCTTCTGTGTAATATAACAAACAAAGACTTGATTTGTGTTTTTTGTAGTCACTGGAATATAATTAAATGACATTAGATTTTATTGTATATTTTTTATTGGAAACATGTGATGTTTTGTTTTTTATATCTATATGACGTACAATGCTCGATTCTAAATAAAAATATGATCTTCTGGGCGGATGTTGTACTTATCCAAACTACACTTTTTATTTTATCTTCCACAGCATAGGAAAAGAAAGCATTTTTTTTTTTTTTTTTTTTTTTTTTTTTTTTTTTTTTTTCTGGACAATTCATTCTTACCAACACATTGACAAAAATTAAGGTTTTTGCAATGTTAAAATTTTCAGTGAGTACTCGCATCGACAACAAAATGGTTTGAACCTCTTTCTATATCTTAAAATTTTTGGTACAAGCCTATCTTTTAAAAGCCTATTGGCGACATAATTTGGTAAGTTAAACCCCATTTAGACTGGTTACATATAATTGCCTCAGTGTCTCCTATCATTCTCTGCAGACTTCAGACGATTAGTACATTATGCACTGAAGGTCTCGCCACAATGTTCACAGAGTGGGGCCTTCGCTCTTTTCGAGTATTTTCTTTCGTTAAGCATATATTGACATAATTTTTCATTGTTTTTTGATTTTTGTTGGCGGTTGAGTTTTTCTTTGCGACCACCTGTTGATCTCCTTGTGTTTACTATCACAAGATTTGTTGGTGAAATGTTGCCATTCCTTATCGCCATATTTTACATAGTAAACAGGGACATAAAATGAATTTGTTAGAGATGAACGATTTTAATTAATTCTTCCATTTTACGTGTCATTTACGAGTATAAAGAGTTTATACTCGTAAATGACATAATCAAGTTTTTATCACTACGAGATACATCGAGATAAAGATCATTTTTGAGCCATGTTGCTTTTTAGTGTAATAGACAGCGGCCGTGCAATATATATGTTTCTGATTATTCCAACAAGGCTACTGGATTTATAATGATTTATTTAATTTTAATTTTTTCACAAACTTAAGTTTTCTCTTAATTCCAAGGACAGTAACAAGTAAATTGTCTACTTACCTAACTGCGAAAAACTAATGCTCTAAATTTTTAATTGGATTTATTTGTCTCGCTATTTGATATAAAATATAATATAATATGAAGAAACAGTAGCTTGAGGGGAGTTAATTCACAATAAAGTATATTTTTATACAATAAGAAAAAAAAATCAAAATAAGAGAGATTGGTATTTGAAATTGCACGATCTGTCATAAATAGATCTGATAGTGCAGATGTGGACCAAACTGATTGATTGGTTATTGATTCGTGAAGGTCGTTTATAACAAAATAACCAAATATTCTGAGTTCTGATTGAGGTCATTGCCTCATTTCTTCTTCTTTTTCAATTTGAAACAATGATTTGTTTCCTTCGAATATTTTTGCTTATTGATTGATTCGTTCTTTATAAATGAAATAATCTTTATTTTTCTGTTCGTAGTTTATCGTGGTATTTTCTCTGACATTTAATCTTTCCTTTTTCTATCACAAATAGCAAGGACGTTTGACTTTACTTCAAATGAGCTTATGGATTCTATGAAGAATCATTATACCATAAAAATACGTGTTGTCATAGAGCGAAATATGGAAAGGTTTTTCTCATAATCATTTTTGTATATAACAGTGAAGAATAGAACAATACGCAATCTGTAGAAACTGTATATCTCTTCCCTTGTTTCCTTAAAAAAAAAAGAGAGTCGTTTAAATGATAGGCGGCAGACTAATATCAGGAGTTTTCCTAGCGTCATGAGAATATGAGAGACTTTCACTGATAGGCGGCACAGAGATTTGAATTTTTCTAGCCCCCCGAGAATATAAAGAAGCTGAGATATCAGACTGGCGTAGTAGTAAGCAGTCGTAATTTTACAAGATAAACATGAGAGAAAACATCATCACAAATGTAGCCACCGAGGGGAGCAAGCCAGCTTCATTACGTGACGCGTGACGGTCCTAAGCCCGTGTAAATACAGAAGTTTTGGTGTTACGAGGCTGGATCCTTTAAAAAAATCTGCTTCAAACAAATGATGAGAGATCATCAGTTCGAGTTACTACGCAGTTTCTATGTATACTGCGAGAAGCAAGCTAGGGTTACTGTACCAAAAAAAGGTTAGAGCTAAAGAGAGTAGGCACCGAACAAAAGTTTTTGACATGTTACAATTAATGAAAGCAGTGCCGACCCCCAATAGAATGGGGAAAGGGTGGAGTTAAAAAGGAAGAAGAAAGCACCATCAACCATCACCATTATTACGTGGCATCATCTATCTCATCGATGGTGTGTGGATTGTAACTATAATAAGATCTTCATCCTCTGCTAACGTTCTCAATTATATAATTAATGTAACAACTCTATTATCATACATCTATTCTTAGGGGCTAATTAAAAATTGTCAAGCGCCCTCCTATCCATGTCAATCACCACAATATGTATGATTACGTCAGTAACAAAAGAATATGAAAGACAAAACATAATAATATTGAAGTGTTGCTCTCTTATTTAACGCCAACAATTCGGCCCTTGAATAACACACTTATTCCATTGAGCAAAACATTCCGTCCGGTATTTATGCAGGTACATTGTACACCTGCATGTGATTAAAAATGGAAGATTTGGATAGCTCTCAATTTCATTTGAACGCACACTGGGAAATATGCACCAATGTGACAAAATATCTAGACCATGTGAGTGGCGTAAAAAACCAAGTGGTCAGGCAATATTGTCCTATAAGGTGATACTCAGGAAACTGATTATTTATCTATTACATATGTTAAAAATGTGAATAGTATAAGTCTTGATTTTTAACACGAGTACTTACTTATTAACGTGCTCTCGTATTATCTCTATGTTGAGTATGTTCACACGTAAATATCAATTAGTAATTTATTCTTTGGAACCATTGGATTAAATTACTGGTCTTGCATATACCATAGATTAATCTAGGAATTGAAACTAGTCAACATCCTCATCACAAATCTCCCAAATAAGCATCCTATTGAATTCAGTTGAGGCGGATATGACAATATAGAAATCAATCAATGCCGCTAGTTTATTTCAAGCAATTATATTTATGACTATATTCGGTTGATTCCATAATCAGTGAACTTGTTGTTTACAGTAAATGATAAGATTGTACGACAGTTAGTCTAGCGATATCGGTCTGATGTACGAAGTAACAAA
Source organism: Pachypsylla venusta (assembly GCA_012654025.1). Classification (NCBI taxonomy): domain Eukaryota; kingdom Metazoa; phylum Arthropoda; class Insecta; order Hemiptera; family Aphalaridae; genus Pachypsylla; species Pachypsylla venusta. The sequence goes on from CM022885.1 coordinate 12,207,623, forward strand.
CATTCAGATTTATCTTTGTACCAATAAGTAGCATATCGTCTGCTCCTTAAACTTTTTTGGTACTGGTATGCAACAGTTCCTATGTTTGATTGGTTTTTAGGTCGAATACGATTATTGTAGAGAAAGAAATGTCTTTCTTTCTATCTAAATTGAAGAGCGTATTGATTAAATGCAAAATATTTGTGTTATTTTGATAGTCTGATTTATGGGTGATCCTGAGAAAAATCTACATAGTCAATATAGGTTGCTGACGCAATGTCTGTCTTTGTTTCCAAGTCTATTATCTCTTCTCTTTGTTAGAAATTTCAATATTTATTCATATTCATCAATTCTTTTCAGTGTTTCTCTGTTGGTGATGTTATTTTCATGATTTTACAATCGGAATTTACAAATAAACCCAGAGCTAGTGTTTGTCTAAGAACTCTAAGAGGTACATATTTAAAATCTCAAACAAATGGACATTCTTTTTGCTTAAAGACCTACTTTATTGCTCGTTCAAAGTGAAATTAGAATCTTCTGAGAATCCATTGGAATTAATAAGGTCGGTCGGACTCTCATTTGTCAAGCCAAAATTGATTACTTTAAATCAATTAAAATCTAAACCAGATTTACCCTCCTGACACGATTACATTTAATTGTTTCTACGATCTAACCAATTCCCGAATTCGACTTTCTTCCTACGCATATCATTTCTTTCTTCCTACACTTCCTACTGAAAACAGATTGATCTATACTCGTATTACTTCATGGGTTCAACCTGGATTGTGTTAATTCTTATTTGTCTGACGCCATTAACATATATTTTGTTTATTTTATTTGATTTCAGGTAAGTCTATCAAGGAGATCTTTTACTACATTTTTTACTGCTAAGATACATTTAAGGTCAGTTGAAACTTTTCTCTTTTAATGAAAATCATGAACAGGATTTTATCTGATTCCAATTTATAGGCAATAAAATAGTTGCTAGTGGCCGTGTGGTTTGAATGTCATTTTATAAAAAGAGTGCAAAATTAGCAAAAGAACAATGAAATTACTATTATTATTTAAAAAAAGAAAGAACGGTAACCATATCGCTTAGGATAAATAAATAAGGAAAGAAAAAATAATCTTGATTTTTTTTTGCTGTTTTACAATATGTTACCTTCATTGTATGCCATATGTATAAAGTAAAGGAATAACAATAAAAATCAAATATTAACTATATGGATTTCAAATACTTTCGACATTATGCTTCCGGTGGAGATTTAATTGAAGTTCTCCAACAGACAGTGGCAATAAATTAATGAAAATGTAAAATTTCTTGCTATAAGGAAACAGCGACTCAATAAGGAGACCCAAGTTTTCATTTAATGGGTTTTTTTTTTGCTATTAGGGAACAGCGAGTCAATAAGGAGTCCTAAGATTTCATTTAATGGGTTTTTTTTTCTTGCTATAAGGGAACAGCGAGTCAATAAGGAGGCCTAAGATTTCATTTAATGGGTTTTTTTCTTGCTATAACGGAACAGCGAGTCAATAAGGAGACCTAAGATTTCATTTAATGGTTTTTTTTCTTGCTATAAGGGAACAGCGAGTCAATAAGGAGGCCCAAGATTTCATTTAATGGTTTTTTTTCTTGCTATAAGGGAACAACGAGTCAATAAGGAGGCCCAAGTTTTCATTTAATGTTTTTTTTCTTGCTATAAGGGAACAACGAGTCAATAAGGAGGCCCAAGATTTCATTTAATGTTTTTTTTCTTGCTATAAGGGAACAACGAGTCAATAAGGAGGCCTAAGATTTCATTTAATGTTTTTTTAATTTAATTGCTCTTGCTATAAATGAACAGCGACTCAATAACCAACCCTAAGATTTCATTTAAAGGAATTGCCTTTTCACGTGAAATAGGACATAAAACTATCTAAAGGGAAAAACTCAGATGAAAACATAATAGAACAATTTCTTTTGATTTAAGAACCCCTGACCTCCGGTTCAACAATGTGCAATTAAATTTATTAGACCAATTCGTTAATAACTTTTTGTGCCTTTCATTAATAAAAGTGTTTAAATTAAGATAATGTAATTAATATTATCTTCATAATATTAAATTTATCGGTTTGTTAGAATCAACACTTATTACATTTCGGCAGATGGAAGTAGCTCACTTACGGCACTGAACACTAGATCATACGGAATGGACGCATTGGAAAACAATTTATTTGGAAGAAATTTGAAAATATCATGCACGAGAAGTCAAGAACTTGATATTATTTGAGAAGAATACAGAAAACACAACTGGAACTGAGAGGGCGCTATTAAAAGATGCAATGAAAGGAACCACAAGGACGATGTATAGAATTATTTGGATGGATAACATCAAGGACTGGCTAAGCTGACATCACTTTGGACTTTGAAAGCTATAAAGAATCTTAAAGAACAGAGTATCATCCTCCATCTGGAAAATATAGATTGCGGTTACCTATAAACGAATCAGTGTCGTAGCAGGTTGGGGACATTGGGACTGTATTTTTTTTTATATTTTTTCCTGTTAAGGGTTTGAAAATCTCTTATGATCCGGCGCTCAAAATATATGGAACATATATTTTGAGGGGTTTGCCTTGATAATTATGAATCTCATTTTGTAAACGCCATTTGCAACATTCTATTTGCTATTGTTTTCCAAGTAGGGTATGACTGATTAATGTGTAACAGTTATGAGTGATATCTGCACAGTTAACAGTACAATTGTTGAACGTCTACCGGTTCTAGCAGAATGTGGTTGGAACCAAACCATACTATAATTCCAACTAATTTGAAAATACTGCGAGGTATTTGCAAGTACATGGACTTCAGGTTGAACACAAAGAATGAATCAGCAGAAAGTCATCAGATGAGAAGTAGATCTTTTTTTTTATTATTGCGAGACTTTCTGTTATATCTGTCCGTTTGACAGTTATAACAGACAGCTAGATATCAAAACGGTAATAAAAAAATTAAATGGCTAGACTCCTTATCAAGATTATCGAATTTCTAGTCTATTGTACATCACTTAATAATTCTATTTGTTATTTTTGAAGATTCTAACAAAAATACCTTCAAAAATTTTGGTATGGTCAATAAGTTTTACTCTTCCAAGTTCAATACTTATGATGAGATTTCTTTCTTCTTTGAATTCTTTGTCATTTATTTTTATAAACCTTTTTTTTCATTTTTCACTTACGAAATAACAATGGGATAGGATATTGAAGATTTCAGTATTTCTAGTGATAAGAAACTAACTTTTATTTATATCTACCATTCGAAAAAAAATGTCTGTGCCTCAGGACACGTCTTATACTATAGACCATGTTATATACAAATAACACAGATTGTGAAACCGTTTCATGTCCGGTCTTTGAAATAATTTACGTTTATTTATTTAATATTGTTTTATTTTTTTCAAGCTACTATATTCTGTTCTGGTCTGAAAAACACAATAGAATCATTCCGTGTTGTTTTCCTCATTAGGAATGTATCAATACTTATTAAGTACAAAAAATCTTTCTCCGATCTTATACAGAGAGATGTATAAAGTATCTAGGTATGTCGTCTATCTGTGAGATATCAATTTCAAGTTTTGCATAGTACCTATCTTTCTCCTAAACAAATAAAAGATGTGTGTTATGAACTAAGTACTCAATAAAAAGTGATAAATAGCAGTTATAGGGAAGGGAAGCAATTTTAAAGATTTAAATAGGTCTCTTTTTAGTGCCAATGTTTTAAACTGCCATGTCAATCATTGCAATATAATTATTTCAATAATAAAAATGAGCTGTATGTTTTAATGATATTGAAGAGTACTTTCTCTGTTATTTTACGTCATCTATAATACTTTTTAGTGTTTTGTACAAAGTAAAACCAATGAAGATATCCATTGTCGACTATCTGTCTGTTTCAGTGGCAGAATTTTTCACATTTATACATGTAAGTAACTAATTAAAAAACTAATGTAGATATTTGTAGATATACTTATTGTTTTTGTCAGTCTCAAAAAATGATAAAACCTCTAAAAAATCGATGTGTGAGGTATTTTTAGCGTCTGGACTTCTTACTATGCACCAAAGAGAGTAAATAATACTAATGGTGGACTAGGAAATCAAGAGATATTCTTTATTTTCAACAAAAAGAACAAACTAGATTGCCTCAGAACAGACCAAGTAAACCAATCAACTCCTCCGCCGGATTTTGTTTGGTTTGAAATGCTTGCTGGGTTGGTTTTGTGTGTGTATGCGTTTTGATGTTGGCTTACTTCTCATTGTTTTAAGTTGGCATAATAATAAATCTCCTACTGATTGGTCGTCCGATGTGTTAGTTCTTTAGAACTAACCAGGGTACACCACGTGGAAAAGAAACTATCATTGAACTCTCCAAATGGAAATCGACTCTGTCCACTGTATGGAACCCTATTTGTGATGCACTCGAGCGATTTGCAATTCGCTCATTTGTCTTCCATGAACCAAGTGTCGCTGAGACACAATGTCTAGAAGTGTAGGATTATTTAGTTTGAGGTTCCCCTGTAGATATTCTATAAAATATCAGATATCTATTGAAGCTTGAAATGCACAAGAAAATAAACACAACAAAATTATGTATATTATTTCTAAGTCTCATTTGGAAGGTATATTTATATTGCTTAGCACACAAACACCATGAAATCATACCTCACTTATGTGATTATTACATGATCTCATAGTCATGTAAAACAGCTGCAAATGTTCCGTTAGGATAAAATAATAACAACGGAAAAATATAATTATTTCTCTAGCATTATTGTAGTAGTTGGTCAGGTGATGATGATGGTGGGTGATCAGTGACCACAAAATACAACATTTTATTGGATTTTATATCCATAATTTGAGGCATCTATTAGATACGTTATACATAGTAGTTGTGTTATCATTGGTGTTGTATTTTATAATATCTATCATCATTTCAGTGAGTTGCTATCAGTTCCGGTTGGCTACTACTATTCCTGTGATCGTTATCAGTACTGGTCGGCAACTGTTCCTGTGATTACACTATAATTACTATCACTTCTAGTTGGCTCCTAACTACGTATGTATGATGCGTTATTGAATCATCATATTTTTGTCTCTTACATTTTGTCAAATTATATCATATAGTATGGACTTATTGGACTCGTGAATTCACCAGACCTCACAATACCTATTTGATCATGTTCTTCCGAAAGTTTTGAAAATTGGGTCTTCTCATCTTAATGTTGGTCTACCTGCTGATTTAATTTGCCTTGGACGCCAATCTGTTGTTTGAGTCGTCCATCTGTTATCTTTTAATCTGTCCGGCCCATCTTCATCTATTTGTATAAATAGCTATTTCGTATGCGAATATGTATGCCATCTTTCACAGCCCACGTTTTTCTAAATGTTTTCACATCTTATGTGGTCTTTCTTGTTTATGTTTAAGATTTGATCCTCCATTGGAGTTGTTGGATTGCCTATTTTATAAAAAAATACTTATTCACTAAACGGAGTGTTCGTTCGTTCCACGATAACTCACGAACGTCTTGTCCGTTTTTAATGAAACTTGTTATATGAACAATGAACAATTGAACATGTATCATGTTTTTAACATTGGCTGATGGTCTGTTATCCTTTTTGTTTAACAATAACTCTCACAGGTCCAATTTTGCTGAAAATTAAAAAGGACCAGCCCTGGTAGCTCAGTAGTCGAGGCATCTTCCTGGTAATCCAGGGGTCGGGGTTTCGAAACCCAGCCGGGGCTGTAGGTTATCCTCTTGAGATTTTGACCACATAATAATATGACTTGGGCTTACTGTTGCAGAACGAGACCCTTAAGGGACTTAGTAAGGCAGTATAATAAGTCTATTATTACCAAATGTCATAGAATTGGCAGATATTTGTTCCTCTTGGGCAACCCGGGTCGACAGTTTAACTGAGTGAAATTCTCCATAAATAACTGTCCTAATTATAGATAATTTTCTAATTGTAAAAGTCTACAGTTCACAGAACTATTATTATTAAATTCTCCATAAATAACTGTCCTAATTGTAAATAATTTTCTAATTGTAAAAGTCTACAGTTCACAGAACTATTTTATTATTAAATTCGCCATAAATAACTCCTAATTATAGATAATTTTCTAATTGTAAAAGTCTACAGTTCACAGAACTATTATTATTAAATTCTCCATAAATAACTGTCCTAATTGTAAATAATTTTCTAATTGTAAAAGTCTACAGTTCACAGAACTATTTTATTATTAAATTCGCCATAAATAACTCCTAATTATAGATAATTTTCTAATTGTAAAAGTCTACAGTTCACAGAACTATTATTATTAAATTCTCCATAAATAACTGTCCTAATTGTAAATAATTTTCTAATTGTAAAAGTCTACAGTTCACAGAACTATTTTATTATTAAATTCGCCATAAATAACTCCTAATTATAGATAATTTTCTAATTGTAAAAGTCTACAGTTCACAGAACTATTATTATTAAATTCTCCATAAATAACTGTCCTAATTGTAAATAATTTTCTAATTGTAAAAGTCTACAGTTCACAGAACTATTTTATTATTAAATTCGCCATAAATAACTCCTAATTATAGATAATTTTCTAATTGTAAAAGTCTACAGTTCACAGAACTATTATTATTAAATTCTCCATAAATAACTGTCCTAATTGTAAATAATTTTCTAATTGTAAAAGTCTACAGTTCACAGAACTATTTTATTATTAAATTCGCCATAAATAACTCCTAATTATAGATAATTTTCTAATTGTAAAAGTCTACAGTTCACAGAACTATTATTATTAAATTCTCCATAAATAACTGTCCTAATTGTAAATAATTTTCTAATTGTAAAAGTCTACAGTTCACAGAACTATTTTATTATTAAATTCGCCATAAATAACTCCTAATTATAGATAATTTTCTAATTGTAAAAGTCTACAGTTCACAGAACTATTATTATTAAATTCTCCATAAATAACTGTCCTAATTGTAAATAATTTTCTAATTGTAAAAGTCTACAGTTCACAGAACTATTTTATTATTAAATTCGCCATAAATAACTCCTAATTATAGATAATTTTCTAATTGTAAAAGTCTACAGTTCACAGAACTATTATTATTAAATTCTCCATAAATAACTGTCCTAATTGTAAATAATTTTCTAATTGTAAAAGTCTACAGTTCACAGAACTATTTTATTATTAAATTCGCCATAAATAACTCCTAATTATAGATAATTTTCTAATTGTAAAAGTCTACAGTTCACAGAACTATTATTATTAAATTCTCCATAAATAACTGTCCTAATTGTAAATAATTTTCTAATTGTAAAAGTCTACAGTTCACAGAACTATTTTATTATTAAATTCGCCATAAATAACTCCTAATTATAGATAATTTTCTAATTGTAAAAGTCTACAGTTCACAGAACTATTATTATTAAATTCTCCATAAATAACNTGTACTAGGCTGAACACTTGAAACTTTGTATCGAAACAGTATTGGACTGTTGTGGATTGTTGCGAAACAAATGTTGCCGGTGTGTACTAGGCTTAAGAAAAAGCCATTGATTCAATTTGTCCATGGTCACGTTTTAGAATTTTCCAAATTTATTTCTTTGTGAGCTTGTATAGAGTGAGTTATATCAAAAAGAAAGGACTAAGGGTGAAATGGCTTGATTTACGGAATTAAAGTTTTAAAGAATTTATTCAGAACCGAGGAAGTTATACTTGTGACAGTACGCGTATAGCATAGAATTATTACTTTATGACAAGTTCATGATACTCACAATACAAGTTGATTATTCAATTCTTCATCTTTAGTCAGGCTTGGCAATAGGATGGTGAAGGCTAGCACTTGAATGAAATAATGTAAATTAAAGTTTGATTAAAGTCAATTTACTCTCAAGTACAGAGTTTACTCCCACCCATACAGTGTGATCGTAAAGATAATTTCTTACTAAATCTCGTACAGTAAGCTGCCAGTACCCTGCGTTTGTCCGGGGTGGGTGTTGGGGTCACATCATACATATCTCGCCTGAACGGAAAGGTCAGATGGTTAACCAAGTAGAATGACTACCTATATCCTACACCCTTTATTTATCTTATATACAAGATGTCATTGTTTCTTTATCATATTCTTTTCTTTCCGTTTCTGCTATACTGATCACAGTAACTAGTAGTTATGTGAACTGTAAATCTCACTCATTTAAAGAGGCCATTTTAAATGAGTGAAAATTACATTGCAAAAATGAATTTGCCAATGCCATGAACGTAACCAATATCAAGATTAGACAAGGCGTTTGAGAGTTATCATGGAACAAACAGGCGGTTTAAAAAACGTGTGTTTTAAACTAAATCTCACTTGTGTTCAATCAATTTGTAGTGCGAATTGTAACCCTAGATCAGTTGAAATGTCCGTGTTGAAGCACTTGGTTGCCCAATAGAATCCAAAAACTATCAGCCAAATTGTATGATCACACGATGGTATAATTTTAAAATTTACCACAATCGGACCACACGTTTAGGGCTGGGTTCACATGACCGCGCGGCACAAGATCTGTCTAAATAGTGCATATTGTTTACATGAACCGCGCGGCAGCGCGCGGTACTAGTTCTACAAACTTGTATCGATTTGTTCATATTATGATACCGCAGGTTCATGTGAACCTAGCCTAAGAGTTATCGTGGAACAAATAGAAAATTAGTGTATAGTCGGTGGAGTTAAATTATACACTTCATTCGACCAGTTAAACACATCTATCAAATGAATATAGTAAATTATAAAAATAGAAATTTATTTTTATAAAATAAAAACTAAGTCTAATGTTTATATTTTTTTATTGAAAACACATAAAAAAGAGCAACCCAGTATTCTCATTGTAGTTTATAGTACTTATGTAGATTCGTGGCCTTGTTCCACAGTAAACGTTTGTTATAATGATAAACTTTAAGATTGGCTGTAAGATTCAATTGGTTCCTGGAACTTTTGACCCCCCTTCCCTTACTGCCGGAGAGAAAAAAAATATTGATCAAATATTTTGTTGTCTCATTTCAACCAATCAAATACCTTTCTTTTAATTACTTTTGGCGGTATATTTTAAAAATTCTTTAATATGAATTAGTCTGTTATATGAATTAGATTATAATCTCGGTTACTTGTAAAGCTTTTCAACGATTTCATAAAAACGAGAATCTTAATCAAATATCTTTCGAGGTAATCTTTCAAAAATGTTATAAATTTTAAATAAAATTATATTATTAAAAGAATTAATTTCATTCTGAATTGGCATTTTTTTACCAAATGAATAAATTGTGTAAATATTTACCAAATTATGTATTTTGAATAATTTCGGTTCTTCTCGAACTTGTGTAAATATTTACCAAATTATGTATTTTGAATAATTTTGGTTCTTCTCGAACTTGTGTAAATATTTACCAAATTAAGTATTTTGAATAATTTCGGTTCTTCCCGAACTTGTGCAAATATTTACCAAATTATGTATTTTGAATAATTTCGGTTCTTCTCGAACTTGTGTAAATATTTACCAAATTATGTATTTTGAATAATTTCGGTTCTTCTCGAACTCACAAAGTTTCAGCAAGTTAGGTCTTTCGTAGATAAAAAAATAAAAAAAAATGTTAGATCGAAAGTTTATTGTCTTTTTTTCATATCTTTGATATTCGGTTATTTTAGGTTAAAATGGCTCGAAAATCTAATATTTCAATAATAAGTAAAATAATCAACCATTTAAAATTATTAGAGGGGTATCATGAAATTCATGTATTTGATACGAATAAATGAATAATTAGTCATTGTTTCACTCTCTTGTGCTACAAATAAAATTAATTTAATTTTACTGACCAAATCACCCTGTATGGTCAATTTCCAATTTTTTTTTTTCTTTTTAAGAGCTTTATTTTGTAGTTATCAAATGATTATTTCAAAATAATTAGTTGAAAGGAACATGTACAAAATTATTTCATACATAATATTGTAGACGTTTGTACTATTGTACCTCCCAAGGAGAGAGGTTAGGAAACGTCTGTACGGTCATGCCTCACTTAAAAAAACCTTGTAATTATATCCCTCTATGCCTGCGAAAAGTAATTCACTATGGAATCAGTTTGTCATAAGATAAACTACTTTGTCCTAAAAAAACCTTTGTAAGATATATATTTAATTACGATATTAAGGAAGAATGAAGGTCGACCCTAATTTTGGACACAGGCTGAAAAATGGTAGATGTTTCTTTCACATATTGTCTACATTTGAGATTTAATTCAGTTTTGATTCCACGGTGGTAATACGGCATTTTATGCTGATGGTATTTCACTAAACATATTATTATAGTTTCAGTCAAACACCATAAACAATTTAGTCAGTCTTATCAGCGACGATCACAATCCACACTTTCTATGGAGAAACAGAAGATCAAACGTTCCTTAATTGAAATACAAGTATCACGAAAAGATACCAAGAACAATTTTTTACTCAAATCTCAATGAATGAAAGTATGCTAAACTTGAAACCTTGTTCCAACACTAATTTCGCTATATTTTTTTACCTATTTAAATTAAACTGATTTCAAAACGAGGTCCATGACTTTGTCATATTGCTACTTCCTCTTCCCTCTATTTCTTCTTTGAATGTAAGCTCTGTAATAATGAATAGTCGTATTTCTACACTGAGGTTTTATATGAATGGAGTCGTGAGATTGAAGTGAAGATTCCTGGCATGTTTGGGCGACTAGGGTTTTGTAACGAAATTTTTAACGCATGTGAACAATGTAAAGAGGTTTGATTGATAAATAAAAAAGAGAAGAGCAATTGTTGTGCGTGAGCATAACATCACATTGCATGTTACATTAAAAATTTTGATGATGGATTTAATTTGTAACAGCATAGGCTTAATTTTGTTCTTGTGTTACCGTTATCGGGTTTTTTTTTTTTTAATTTCAAAGTGAGGGTGGAGGTTAGTGTATATAATGCATGACCGACGATAATAATATATCTATATCTTTCACCTGTGTTTAGAAAATGCAGGTGAGCCTCACTAGATCGACACGCTTCCATCTACATCTGTCAGTCATAATTATGACCTTTCCCATCAACCCAAAAAAAAACTGCAATAACTATTAGGGTTGGAAGATCAATAAATTCGCCCTCTGGTCTGAAATACAATTCTTGAGTCCAAAATAAAAAGGGAGACAATATTTTGAGGGGATTTTTTTCTCCTCGTCAAAATTATGGTGCTGAGTTAAATACTTTACAGCATTACAGCAGGATTTCAAATCAAAAATTGACCTAAGCTTAAAATTCCACGATTTGGCTTTAATTTGTCTGTTTGTCTTTTTATACTACAA
>CM022885.1:12248728-12261218 GCA_012654025.1 Pachypsylla venusta
ATGGCCCAAAAGCAATATGGCCGAATATATTTTATCTTTATTTTGGTCTTTAGCTTCCCGTCAAACGATTTTTTGAGACAAAATATGTCTAAAATTTCTGCACGAATACAATACTTTATCTTCTATGGAAGAGAAAGTAAAAAATTGAATGTGATTTACGAAAACTTTTACTTGCGAGTCCAACGTAACTAGATTCACTTTTTCAGTTCGACGCAACCAACAACTCTTTTAAATTTTATTTGCTTGTATTAAATATGTATTTTTAAAAAATTGATCTCATGATGCTTGAATCATCCATGTTATATTATTCATGATGGCTGATGTGTATGTCATCGTGTCTGATGGTTAGCACAGATTAAAATGCACTTGTATTATCTTGTATTCTCATGAATTCCATAGGAAAATATAAACATTTCTGTTTCAGGGAATTTATCAAATCTATTTTCTTGTATTCTCATGAATCTCATAGCAAAATATAAATATTTCTGTTTCAGGGAATTCATCAAGAACTTGAAGCTGTAGGAAGACAAATTCGAGCTAAGAAATGTGTCATAGAAAACGTTTCCTTTACAAATAATATCACAACTTCACGAAGTAAAAAACTTCACAGTTTAAATCCATCCTATAAATCAATCAGACTTCTAGGAGAGCGATGGCAACGACTTTATATAAGATCCATAGAATGGGACGTTACAATTGATAATTTACTCAACTCATCTTGCAGGAGACAGAAAATCATATATGTAAGTCAAATCATTTCTCTTTTAGTGATAAAATGCACTTACCAAGTGTTACAGTTTTGATTGGCTATTAAAAAATGCTCTTATTTTTTCATTGCAATTTAGAAAGATACTTTCTCGTTGTTGACGTAGCGGTATTTCTTTCAAGATGGTTAGGTTACTGAAAAGATCCTCATGTACCTTGGATGTATCTTTAAAAAAATGTTTTTTTTAACAAAAATAAATTATTACATTCTTGTTGTTTTTGTCGTGGTGTTTTTCAAAATATACTGCTCTAAACAACTAAAGAAGTGACTGACTATATTGCACTGAAAAAATAAATTATTACATTCTTGTTGTTTTTTCAAAATATACTGCTCTAAACAACTAAAGAAGTGACTGACTATATTGCACTGAAAAAATAAATTATTACATTCTTGTTGTTTTTGTCGTGGTGTTTTTCAAAATATACTGCTCTAAACAACTAAAGAAGTGACTGACTTATATTGCACTGAAAAAATAAATTATTACATTCTTGTTGTTTTTGTCGTGGTGTTTTTTCAAAATATATTGCTCTAAACAACTAAAGAAGTGACTGACTATATTGCACTGAAAAAATAAATTATTACATTCTTGTTGTTTTTGTCGTGGTGTTTTTTCAAAATATACTGCTCTAAACAACTAAAGAATTGACTATATTGCACTGATTGACAAGATTCTGGGGGGCCCATGTCAATAATTATCAGCCTCCAAGATTAGATGAATGACAGTTAAAAACTTAAGCATTAAACCACAGATTATTTGGAGCTGCATTCTCATACATCTGGCTACCATGGACACAATGATGCCACTAATGAAACAATGAACAGTTTCAGGTGTTCCCCTAATTCTAATTAGGGGTTTCTGCCGAAGGTCGGCTGTTTGATCTCAGATAACATTTTCAGGTGTGCGAGTATCATATATGTATTTCAGATGGGCCGATCTAATAAGGAGTTCGTGCTGTTTGATCTCAGATAACAGTTTCAGGTGCGCGAGTATCATATATGCATTCCAGATGGGCCAATCTAATTAGGGGTTCGTGCCGAAGGTCGGCTGTTTGATCTCAGATAACAATTTCAGGTGTGCGAGTATCATATATGCATTCCAGATGGGCCTATCTAATTAGGAGTTCGTGCTGTTTGATCTCAGATAATGACGGATTTCTTTTTACTTGAAAATTGCTTATTTCTGTCATTGGGACAACGTTTCGTACGTTAACATAAATCACCTTCCAGGTTTTCCCGGTGCGTTTTACCAGGACATTTTTCTGGGGCTTTAGTGCTGTCGCCATGCCTCTTTGTTAAATGAAAGACACATGATAAGTATTCTGAGCCATACTATAGCAGAAGCTCTTGCAATGTAGCGAGAAAATAATTCAAACATTAATTTAAAAAAAATAAGGAAAGTAATAAATGAATATTTTATTTTTTGTGGGTAGGTGTGAGTGCACCTTCCTAGTTTTAGGATTTGGTTTGTACGACCACTATTCTTATGAAATCGTAAATTCTAAATAAATATCTTTTAGTGTTAATATAGGAAGTAATTACTTTGATGATTAGGAACATAGGTGTATACTCATTAACACGTCGTCAACTGAGTTGCCTCATACCAACTGATCCTAACTATGATTACGAAGCAACCGATTTATAAATTTATTTATTATATTTCATGTGAAACTTGACTGTTACTATCAGATTTACTCTAATATATTAATTCACATATTAATCATTACTAATTTATAAATGCGAAAGTATATTTGTCGACTTGGAGTCCTTTCACGCAGCAACGAAGCAACCGATCGATGTAATTTTATGTGTAAAGCTAGCTCATGATTCTGACAATGACAGAGGCTACTTTTCATTCTCGTATAACAAGCTGCAGCAGTAGGGTGTACCTACTATAAATGGGAAAGTTATTGGTCCTTCTTTCACACGCAGCAATGTGGACATATGACGGGGAGTGACATTAGGCTACTTTTTATCCAACAAAGAAATGACAAGCCTCTAAAGCGTCGCGTCGCAGGCGAAGACGGCTAGTACTAAATAAAAACAAAGACCTCTCTCCAATAACTCTTCCATTGATAATAATGTTATTGATAGTCGCGTCTCTTGTACTATTGTAGTAAAGTCTAGTTTTTTATTGCTATTTTTACAACTTATTTTCATTTTTACTAACAAAGAGTTTTAATAAGATATAAAATAAACTAAAGAGCAGTATCATTAAAAAAAAAAAAAAACGAACAACCTAGTTTTATACCAGGAAAAACTAAATATTTGCCTACAAGAGTCTCCTTCAGCCTGTGATTCTTGTGGGTTTCTCTTCTAAAAACGAATAGAATTCCTACACGCGACAGTTGCTACACACATGCTGACGTATAAACCTATCAGCTTCTTCAAAACACGCAGAAGTTTGTTTTTCATAAATTTAAATAGAACCGTTCACACTTGACGTTTGGTTAAATACTTATTTTATGTTAATATGAACGCGCGTATTAAATTTGCGTTTAACGCTCTTAATAGTTTTACAGGGGCTTACAGATGTAAGACGTTCTAGGTAGTTTAGTTAAACGTCCCTTTATAGTTGTAGGATTTTTAAAAACATAACAAATTTTTTATGCATTGAGTTATACAAAAAAAATTTGAAGAGAAATCTTCAGATGAAGAGACCTAAAAATATGATGTTCGAAAAGATTTACATTAGTGAAATTAAAATACAACCTAATAATAATAACAACAACAATAACGAGATTGTGATATTTGAAATACATGTATTGTCAGGCAAATGAAATGATTAATGATTACTCTGATGAACATAGCCCAACATTGTGATCTGACAAAGCCAAAGAACTGTCTGTAATCAGTTGTTTGGGATTTCTTGATACATCAGGAGTGCCTAAACTCTTCGACAGAGACTGGATTTATAATAGATGCTATGCTATGTTTAGCCCCTGTTAAGGCAAGGAATGTCTGTATTCAATTGTTTGGATTTCTTGATATAACAGGAGTGCTTAAATTCTTCGACAGAGACTGGATTAATAATAGATGTTAGCTAGGTTTAGCCCCTGCCAAGCCAAAGAAGTTTTGGGATTTTCTGATACACTAGAATTACCTAAACTCTTCGACACAAACTAGATTCATGTTTGATGCCATGCTAGATTCAGCCCCTGCCAAGTCAAGGACCTGTTGTAATCAGTTGTTTGTGTTTTTTGATACACCAGAAGTGCTGAAACTCTTCAACAGAGACTAGATTTGTATTAGATGTTAGGTTCAAACAAGACAGCAGGAAATCTGTCTCACACCCTACAATCAAATATAGGAATCTTGGAAAAGTACATTATTGATTTTGGTATTAACTTTGGGAAGCATATTTACAAGTAGTTATAACCAAGGTGCGAGTATGACATCCCCTGCCGTTCGGATTCAACCAATAACAGCTACTCAGTGTTTCCCCACGAAGTTGAGTAAACCCCGAAATGGCAACGCACGTGGTGTTCTTAAGCGTACTGCCATCCGAGTATTGAACTCATCAAAAATCTGGCGGGCATTGGTTTACTAAAAAAAAGAAGGACAAGTAGCTAGCGGGACAAGTAGCCCGGTAGCTACTGGTCCTCACGATTGTCGGTTCTACGCACTAAGGCGTCTTGGAATTCATACCGTTACCGTTCTACTAATTACCAAAGACTTTACAGTTCCTAAAGTCCATCAAAACCTATTTTACCTCATATTCACCTAATTTCAATATTTTTTATACCTGAATCTAATAATTAAATGGGAAAGCAGTTGATTCTGAGGACAACACTGGTACAGCAACATCATCAGGGTGCCATAAGTCATATTCATAACCGTTACCGAAAAACTAAACTACAAAAGGGATTGATGGTTCTTTAGGATTGTCCCCAACTTTTTTTTTTCAAAGAGAATAAAATAAAAAACAAGAAAAGTTGATAATATGAGATGAAAAGTAAAATCAACATTTAATTATGCACCCTTTTTCTCAAGAAGTTTTGCTTATACGAACCAATGATATTTTATAAGAAGAAACGTTGTCAGTTACGAGTATCACTAAATTAGTAAAGAAATCAATATTCACGCTGGCTAACCCTACAAGTATTTCTGAAGACGGTTTGCTTATGCGAACCAATAATATTTTATAAGAAGAAACGTTGTCAGTTACGAGTATCACTAGATTAGTAAAGAAATCAATATTCACGATGGCTAACCCTACGAGTATTTCTCAAGAAATTTTGCTTATACGAACCAATGATATTTTATAAGAAGAAACGTTGTCAGTTACGAGTATCACTAAATTAGTAAAGAAATCAATATTCACGATGGCTAACCCTACGAGTATTTCTCAAGAAATTTTGCTTATAAGAAACCAATGATATTTTATAAGAAGAAACGTTGTCAGTCACGAGTATCACTAGATTAGTAAAGAAATCAATATTCACGATAGCTAATAATAATGATTCGAGTTACAATGGCTTCAAGCGATTCAAACAGAATGATCTTAGATTTTATTTTAAGCAGAAAAGATTTCTTAATGATATTATTGTATAGCACATTAGTAATATACAATTTCTAAAATAGTCATATATATGTCGCAGTAAACTTGTAGAATCAGTAATTTTATAAAATTCCTAGGGATTTAGTAAAATCACGGAAAATATACGAATTTTATAAAAATTCCCTAAAGCATTTCAGTAAACTTGTCGAAAATCCTCGCTTTCGTCTAATTTCCGTGATTTTACTAAATCCGTAGGAATTTTTATAAAATTACTGATTCTACAAGTTTACTGCGACATATATATAGAATTTCTCTTTTATATATATAGATTGTACCTACAGTTTGTGAAGAGAAGTGTGTTCGAAATGTTTTTCTTAAGTTTATGAGAAATCAATATTGATAAGAATTATATCCACGAAATGACAATAAGTACCCGAGAATAAGATACAGGGTCTACAGTTTCTTAGCATCTTTTAGGACTACATGCTTTCTTTAATCTTTCAACTTCGCCAAAATAAATGATCTGTCAAATTTCTCAATACCCTTTGTTTCAGTTTTAACTCTGAATCTTTTGACCCAAACCAACAGAAACAGAAATAAATATCAGGACCCCGATCAGTTTTGTAATTCATAACCATGTTCAGGGAATTTGCGTCAATGATTTTAATTTATTATCACCAATCGCTAATATTCCAAACACAAAGCATATGTATTTGTACTGAAACTATTGCTTTGTCACAATGCACTTTCCCATGTTATTACTAAATCTCCAGTCAAGAATCTGTCAGTCTTCCCAACTGAGTTACTGTATCAAGTACAAGTAGTTTAAGTCAACAGCTTCAGTAGCTCATCTCCTACCAATTGAGCTATTCAGGATATAGAACAAGATGGTAATTGCAAGTCTCCTCGTATAATTCTGGGCACATTACTTTAAATCGATCAAGTACAACTAGTTTAAATCAACAGCTTCAGTAGCTGAGTTGGTTAAGGCGGTGGATTCGTAACCCGGAGGCTGTTGGTTCGAATCTAACTCCATCCCCTCCTACTGGTCACAATACATCTAAATAAAGGTCGCAGTGATAATTGCAGGCTCAATAGAGATTTTCAGCCAGCTCAATACGAGGTTCGCGAAATTCAAATCACACTTTTGAGTATTTTTATTATTCGCCAACAATAGTTTCTGTGAAGATGAAAAGATTTCAACTGGCACTCCTTCCTGAGATAAAGCCCTATGACGTGTGGCCATAGTCGTAATATGGTTCTATAGATACCATTCGGGAACAGAACCCCAAAAAGTATTATTACTTATCACAAAAACACGTGCCGCCGAATTGACAGTTGTCGCCTATTTACGCATTGTATTTTAGAGAAAAGGCTGAATAAATTTATGAGTATCTATGTAGATTGGAACTATTGTATTTTTAAAGAAATCTTTAACGTCTTTTACTTTAAATTTTCAGGACACCTTACGAATATATAATAATTTATTATTTCTATTTAATAAAAGGTATAATACGGCAACTGAGAAATCAATATAAAAACGTGTCCAATATAAAAGAGAAGAAGTCAGATAGTAGGTAGTCGATTAAACACTGTTTTTGTAGATTTTTTTTCTCGTAGGAGGTTGGATTGAACTGAATAAATAAATATGTTTTATAGGAATAAATTATTTCTTATAGACAATAGCGATTCAGAGAACAAAGTTTGTGGCGATGTGGCAAACTTTCAATGGCACTCACAACTTAATTATAGTATTGATTTGAACTCAGTAGTAATAACGCGATATAAAGACATGATTTCTAAAAAAAAAAAAAAATTATAACCGAAGCCAAATTTTTTCTATAAATAATTATAGTAATAAAATAGGAAATCCGGTTAAAAAACGTATGAAAAAAAGAAGATTTTTGGATAGACGAGGATGGTGGGGTTTCTAACATCCAGTCATTCCCCAAACTGGTCAAATTATAGGGGTAGTAGTATTTAAGATTTCTTCCTGGAGAGCATTCGTAAAATATTTTAAAATAAATTATTTATTTAGTGATAAAGTTTAATGCTCTTTTGACGTAAAATCCGTCCATCGTATTATTTTTGCTGATATAATTTTATGGTTAACTATATTTCTAGTTTTATAATGATGGATGGTAGGTGCTAATATAGATTTTGTGCACAAGTGTATATATTTCAAGGTGTACCTACTTATAAACATTAGAAAAATCTTTGCTGGTTCATCTGTGAAAATCTTTCTATCCTTGGAGATAGGTTTATAGGATACACATCTGATGGTAGAAAACATCACAAAGCTCTCTTCTAATGAGTACAGACGTATTTCTGGATTCTGTGGAGAAAATCCCCAGTCTATGACATAACTCATTACGTTTTGTATGTAGGAAAAATAAGTAGACAATAGACAGATGTCAATACAAGCTAAGCTGACAGCAATTACAAATGAGGCAAGTTTAGATTTTTGTAAATATTCAATGTGGGATTCCTGCTTTAATATGATGTCAACTATAAGTCCGAGGATCTTGACTTCTGTCGCAGGGGAATAGAGAGTTTATTGATTATGATAGGTTAGAGAGTGGAGGGACACGAGTTTTTTAAAAAGGCTATGATTCTACCTTACTTATTCATTGACCGTCGACGAAAGTAGGGATGGGATTTTCGACTCACTTAGGTGAGTCGACATGACTTGACTTTGACTCGACTCACAAATATGAGTCGACTCTCGATCTCGACTCGCATCGGGTGACAATTTTCAAAAACACCTTATTTGATCAGAAAGACATAATAAAACCAATAAACGTCCCAACTTCAGCGAATACATTAAAAAGACATCAGATTCTCATTTATACAACTAGGTTATAAACTCGAAACACTCCGATCTTCGGTTTTCCTTTTCATTTCTGTATATATTATACTAGCAGGATACGCCCGCTTCGCTTGGCGCCTTAGAGGCATGGCCGTTTATAGTTTCAACCCCTTTTTTTCGCGATAAAAAGTAGCCTATGTCCTTTCCTAAAGTTTAGTCTATCTCCAAACCAAATTTCATTAAAATCGGTTCAGTAGTTTAAGCGTGAAAGCGTAACATACATACAGACAGACAGAGTTACTTTCGCATTTATATATTAGTATGGATATGGATTGCATATCCTAAAATTCTACTTTCCTAATTGAATTGCTTTTGTTACATTAAATTATAATTTAGCATTAGCAGTAATTAAAATGAAATTGCACATAGAACAATCGACACCTACACAGGCGAGAGAGGTTTATTCCTTAATGACAGTTTATGAATACGGCAAGAAGAAATAAAAAGTGAACAATAAAATGACAAAACCAACAATGAACAACCCTCGCACCAGAACTACAGGTCGTACCATATGAGATACAGTTATGTCTTTGGCCCACTTTTTGATTCTTAGTCTTGGTGCTAAATTTTAGTCTTAAATATTTATTTATACTGGTAGTGATTGATACATATCATTTAACTTTACATCATACTACTTTCACATATCATGTTCGAGCTGTACGACTTTCCGCCTCGAGCTCTATACACTATTATTACCATTTTTTTAAAATTGAGGAAGATTCATTTTATCAGATTGGTGATACCAATAATCAAGCGAAAAGACCAATTTTCGTACCCTAAAATAACTCGGTGACTGCCAAAATATTTATAGAGTATCCGAGGATAAAAAATTGGTTGATTTTTTTTTTCTTCTCTCCTGTTCTGAAATAGCACTAAATAATTTTAGAGAGTGCTCTTTAGAAGAGACTAAACGCGGATAGGTCACTCCAGACTAACGTTTGGATTCCTAAATTCTACTGACCACTAGCCATGCTCTCCTTTTATACTGCCAAATCTATGAAACTCAAGCGCTTGCCTGGTAAACTGAAGGATTTGGGTTCAATCCTCAGCTGAGGCAGGAATTTTTGCCCTCTAATTTGAGTATTTGACCACATCAAAAAGGATCTCCTTTTTTATTTTCTTTATCCAGTACCCAAATCTCGAGTTTCAGCCATTGGTCCGTATATGTGTCTATCTGTCTGTCTGTAAACAAGATATATCAAGAACGGTAAGTGCTAGAAACTTGAAATTTTATATGTACGTCAAGTTTATGCCCAGAACGAGCGACGAATCTTTTGGTTGAAATCGAAGCCGCTTTTTAGCGGTTTTAATTAATCCTGCCTAAAAAGAGAACGATAAGAGACAGGGCTTCAAATGCCTAATATTTTTATGCATTGATTGCACGTAGACGCCTTTGACTGCAGTGTGATCTACCGTTGGCGGTTTTTTGCGGCTTTTGTCGGTTCTTGCCTAAAAAGAGAAGGGTAAGTGCTAGAGCCTAAAATTTGGTGCCTATTTCTATCAATTTTATGAATGGAATACAAAATGACACTTTTGGTTGAAATAGAATCTCCACTTGGCGGGTTTTTGCCGCTTTAAGCGCTATTAGGTTTTAGAAATTGCATCGCACATTTACCCCACCTTGTGGTCTCTTTCGGTCTAAAAATAGACTCTTGAGTAAATATTAGGTTCTAGCCTTTGGAAATCCCACCACCCTGAAAAAACCCTAGGTGTCAACAGAGTCCAAATTACCCAGACCTTCCTTCTCCTCAAAGATATACAAATGATTCATTCATTTTATTTAAATTAACATACATACCTCTGTATCCTTTTCTACTACTTTTTAGAGTTAAAAATACACAGCCCAAATGGTAATAAATATCAAAAAATTAAACCCACTGTATCTGAGACATGATAGATTTTCCAATTTTTAAATTATTTACAAGAGATAAAACAGGGAATTATTTTGACCTGAAGGAATCATACAGCCACGCATATGTAGTTGCGGGCATCAGCTGGATGATTATATAAAATATTAATTACTCTCCAGTCTTATTTTTGGTAAACGTTTTGATGTGGTAGCAATTTTTTATCACCCTGTATTAGTGGCATATTCGTTCAGGCTTGAGAAAAAATAACTATTGTCATGATCTTTGACTTACGACACTTCGCATAGGTACTAGGATTTAATATTTCTAATCACTCGCATCCTACATGCTAAATTGCTAAACATGAATAATATGGCACCCTCCAATAAACACCGGTTTAAAAAACTCATTTAATAACAGTAAAGTTCATTTTCTAAAAGCTCGTGTTTTCGGAGACTCCTGTCAACTACTTGTGATTTGCTTGCCAGAAATCTTAAGTAAAAAAGATTTTTAATAATTTCGTTCTGAGTCGTAGAGAACACTTTTCTCTTCCCAGACCCGGCTTTTTTAGGGGCGAGGAAATGCGTAAAAGTAAGAATTTTTTTTGATACTGATCGGAAATTCACAAAGTTGTCTTCTGATTTCATTTAATAGGAGTAGGAGTAACTGTTAGTCCCCTTTTTGGACAGGGGATCAATATAGCGCAAACAAGCAAATGTGCTGGGTCGCACACTTTCACAGAGGATATCTGAATCGGGAGGTAAAAGAACCCATTTCTGCCGGTTGGTCTTGCTTTTTGGGCACTTCGACTCGTAGACCATTGAGGGTTCTTCTTCACCATTGTGGCAAATACCGCCAAACGGGGCTGCGAGTTCTTGGACATGCGACACTTAGATCATTAGCGCCCAATTAGCCACGCATGCCCATTGCCCAGTAGTCCCGTTTCACCGTAATAAAAACTTTAATCGCAATATTCACAGTATTGATTGCAAGATAGATTGTCAGATTAGGAAAAGTTGGTTCGATATGATTTACACCCAAATGGTTTCTAAATAATAGATTCAGTATACTTCATTTACTTTTTGGTTTTTCATTGAACAAATTAATTTCCTTGACTTCTGATCAAAGTGAAAGTGTAACAGTTTAGACCATAACATCATCAAGACCATTGTGAATCGAATATTGATGGTGCGTATTGTAATATAAAGTAACTCACAGGGTAACTGTTTTTCATATTTTGTACCACTATGATATCACAAAAAATAAAGAAATACATACTTTTAATTAAAATCAAGAATGTAATGACGCTCCAGAAAAATTATCAGAACTGAAAAATCTCCACAGATGTTTTTCCAAAATCTATAATTGATTCGTGGCAAGCTGGCAAAGCACGGGGTATACCTTCTAGTCTCTAGTCATTAAATAAGAGCAAGTCATTGGTTAATATTATTCTTTTGTAAAGGCGCCTGATAGAAAGAAATAGAGAAAGTTTGTAGAAGCTTAATTCTCGTTGATTTTGGAACGTATTCTCATCTCAGGCCCTATTCTATCTACTCGTATGATTCTTTTATCTTCTCACTTTCTCCTAATTTGAGGTGTTGAAAATTACCTAATTGGACAATACAATGTTGATGAAATTACTTATTTACTGATGTTTGCTCATAATCGGTGCACAAATTTAATATTACATCTCTTAGCAATAATAAGAATACAAGGTGTATCTGAAAAAAGTGCGTTTAGGATAAGGAAAGTAAATAAGGGCATACTCGAGGTGTTGTGAAAATGACGTCAATGGGATAAAAAAGTATGACGTCAAAGACAGAGAAAAAATCAAATGACGCGTGTGAAATAAGAAAAAGTATAATGTATGACGTCAAATATTATAGAAATAGTGAAATGACGTCAGTGAGATAAAAACGGTATAATGAATGACGTCAATGATTAGAGAAATAACCAAATGACGTCAATGAGATAAAAAAGGTATTCCGTATGACGTCTACAGGCTTCAACCGTTAGCGTGAACAAGAAAAAAATAAGCTGTATCATCTATCTATCTATCTAATACACTTATAAAACGCAAAGCCCAGTTTGTATACTGACTGACTGATAATCAACGTAGCTCCATGACGGCTAAACCTGGAGACTTGAAACTTGGCACACAGATCCCTTTTAGTATGCAGGTGCGTAATAAGAAAGGAAAAAAGTTCAAGTGGGTTAAAGTTCAAGTGGGAGTAAGTTACCGCCAAAAATGACGCTATTTAGCGGGTCTTTTTAACGAAAAATTACCGAGAATAGACCCCCCCCCCCAAAATAGTATTATAAGGACCCCATAAAAAATATAAAATTTGAAAATTTCCGGATTCTCCCCGATTTATGGATGGTTTTCACCACCAAAAAATCGGAATTGAGAAGTACCACTTCGGGATGAGTGAAAAAGATGTAATTTGATACAAAGGTGTTCCGAAGTGCAAAAAAGTAATATCTTTGAGTAAAATATTGAATTTTCTAAA
>CM022885.1:12261318-12280598 GCA_012654025.1 Pachypsylla venusta
TTAACGCTCTACTTACCTATTATCATTATATTTTATAGATATTCATATTAGATAATCATATATACAAACCAATGGCGACTTAAACCACAGTCAAATTAGAACCATTGCATTAACAAAAAATAACAAGTTAACGATCTACTTACCTATTATCATTATTTTTTTTATAGATATTCATGTTAGATAAGCATATACAAACCAATGGCGACTTAAACCGCAGTCAAATTAGAACCGTTGCATTAACAAAAAATAACAAGTTAACGCTCTACTTACCTATTATCATTATTTTTTTTTATAGATATTCACGTTAGATAATCATATATACAAACCAATGGCGACTTAAACCACAGTCAAATTAGAACCGTTGCATTAACAAAAACTTGTTATTTAACTAGGTAATGATAGGTAAGTAGAGCGTTAACTTGTTATTTTTTGTTAATGCAACAGTCAAATTAGAACCGTTGCATTAACAAAAAATAACAAGTTAACATTAACAAAAAAAAAAGCAATAGGAAATGATATATTTGATCTTTATTTTGGGTTTTATTTTTAACGCTCTACTTACCTATTATCATTATTTTTTTATAGATATTCATGTTAGATAATCATATATACAAAACAATGGCGACTTAAACCGCAGTCAAATTAGAACCGTTGCATTAACAAAAAATAACAAGTTAACGCTCTACTTACCTATTGTCATTATATTTTATAGATATTCATGTTAGATAATCATATATACAAATGACTTAAACCTCGGTCAAATTAGAACCGTTGCATTAACAAAAAATAGCAAGTCAATGCTCGGTTAGATTCACTCTCTTTTGAACCATTGAATAAACTCTCGCGTAAACACTGAGATAAAAAGCAAAAAAATGGATAGGTACCTATGTCGATTCCATTAATGAATTATTTATTAGAGCATTGTTGAAGTTCAGTTTAAATTTGAGTATTATTTTTAAAAATAGAACAAAAATTTAGTCCAGCGCGGTAAAAATGAAAAGATTGATAAAGCTTATCTCCTTGACGTGTAATGATAACTGGCCGTTCTTATTCATCATCTCATCGATAGTGGTATCATCGTTTTTGATGGTAGCAAGATATTTGAGATTTGCAGCTCTACAAATTATTTATTTTCTGTTCATCTCTTCATTTGTCAT
This sequence comes from Pachypsylla venusta, assembly GCA_012654025.1. NCBI lineage: Eukaryota > Metazoa > Arthropoda > Insecta > Hemiptera > Aphalaridae > Pachypsylla > Pachypsylla venusta. Next base: position 12,262,476 of record CM022885.1, read on the forward strand.
CCGTTATCATACATTTATTATTGGGGGCTAATAATTGACTTGGACCCCAAAACCATGCAGCTTTAACATAACAGAATGAGTTACAAATTGCAATGACGAGGCTTGTAATTGACATCCTAATTCCAACTATTGAAGGCGTGATTTCTTCCAATCCCATTATGACATGCTAACTTCCATATTGAAACATAAATTTTGAGAAGTTGCTAGAGGATGACATCCTCACGGACCGAGTCCACGAGCTGATGGTGTCAAATAACACAGAAAACTACTCCCCAATATTATTATGTTTGTGTTATTGATGTAATTATATTGCTGTGATTGACATGGTTCTGGGGGTCCATGTCAATTTTAGATCCAAGAATAGATGTAAGATAAAATTAACATCTTTAGCATCCAAGAATAGATGTAAGATAACAATTAACATCTTTAGCAGCAAAGAATTTCTTTAGAGGTGCAGTCTCATAAATCTGGCTACCATCGGACATGATGATGCCACTATTGATGATGAATAATTGACATGGGTCTACAGAATTATGGTGATCACTGCAATATAATTAATTTCATCAGCATCAAAAAAAAAGAAGTTACAAATTGCAGTGAAATTGAACAGTTAACACTTGTAATTCGAGCTGCAGTAATACATTAGAAACAGTCAATTTAAATAAGTATCGATCGCTTGCTGGGTGTGACTCCTCAGATGATGTAATATTAAATAAGTAATTTGATGCACCATCCAGGCACATTCTTCATGACCTGCCTCTAGATCTTCAAAGACCGAAATCTTCGCATTATATGATTTATTAATTTTGTTTCTTGTCTCTTCTGTGTTACAGAGATCTGAATCCAGTTCTTCCTCCGACAATAATGACGAACCCGTTAGTAAAATTCGACGACTGAGCAATAATAATATTCCAAACAACTTTAGATATGTCAATAACAGTGAAAACTCTATCGGATCCGAACATTTGTTAATGGATACATCTGTGCCAACTGAGGACACTCGTCCCACTCAATCTGTTGATCCATCTAATGTGTATCTCTCTGACTATTCTCCTAAAATGATTGATTCTCCCCATCCTGACCAAGATAATAATTCACATTTGAAAGTCAATCAGACTGCCGGAGAGTTACATCAATTTAGTTTTGATGATAATTTGTTCATGAAGGATTCCTCCATATTCAATAAGTAAGTGCAAATCATTTGTCCACACATCGGCAACAATAAATGTTTTTTAAACCCTAACTGAGCATAGATTTTAATTTTAATACCAGGTTGTTGTTGTAGCGATCCTTCATCGTCGGCCACCATCATCAGTCTCTTCAACTGAAAGCCCCAAGTGAATTGCTGCATCTCTGGGCCTCATCCATAGGTCGATGGGGGATAGAGTTGTTGGGGATGTAGGGCAGGAAAAGAGATGCTGCACAGTGTGGGGTCCAATGCCGCATTTCGGGCATGTGTCATGTGTGGCGGGATCCAACCTGTTTAAGTAAGAATTGAGTATTCTGCACCATCCAGATCTGAGCTGTGCCAGTGTGCATCTCGTTGACCTGGGCAACCTGACTTCCTCAGGGCTAACCTCTGGCGGATGTAAATTGAGTACCCTGTTGGGCTCAAAACTCTTGATTGCTAGGTCGACGGCATTATTGTGGATGAGTATGACCCCTGACTTATATTGTTCTGGACTCAGGTCTGCAGAGGACTTCACGCCAGACATTAGCTCTGGAGACCCAACTAGTTGCTTTCGAATCGATCTGGGTGGAGTTGGTTTCCTAATGATCTGGTTGCATGGATGTTCGGATCTCCTGCATTGGTAAAGATATTGTTGTGAAATCATTTCGTTGTGTTTCTGAACTGGCAGGATGGTACATTCATTGTGTAGATGGTCGATGTTGGTTATCATATGACATCCTGTTGCAATCCTCAAGGACGTGTTCTGCATAGTTTGAAGCTTGGTCCATTTTGTTTTAGCTAACTGTGGAGTCCATATAGGAGCGGCGTAATTTAGTATTGGTCTAACGATCGCTTTGAAGGCCACGATAATCGTCTCCTTTTCTTTACCCTAACTCGTGCCACTCAGTAGTTTAATTGCGTTGTTTCTGTTCTTGACTTTGTCTACAATACAAGTTGCATGTTTATTAAAGGTCAGAAGAAGGTCCAAATTGAGGCCTAAAATTGGGTTTTTAACAGTTGGAAGGAGTTGTCCGTTAGCATGAATATTAAGCTGCATATCCATTTCTTTAGTCCAAGAAGTGAACAAGGTTGCCATTGATTTTTCGGAGGACAATATCAAGTTACGTTCACTAAACCATTCTCCAAGTGTGACTAGATAGTTGTTTATGCTATTGCACATTTCACCTATATCGTTTCCAGTGGCCAGAATTGTGCAGTCATCTGCGTATGTGATGAGCTTAAGGTCTATGGGCTCGGGCATTTTAGATAAGTACAGATTGAAGAGGTTGGGTGAGAGGACTCCACCTTGTGGGACGCCCTGCTTCATACGCCTGTAGCTTGATTTGGCATCTCGAAACTCCACATAAGTTTGTCTTCCACTCATATATCCAGCAATCCAGCGTTTTTATTTTATGACTGATGTTGCTATCGTTTATGTCTCAGAGCAGCATTTCAGTTGAGACCGTGTCAAAGGCTCTGCTGAGATCAAGCGCTACCATTACGGTACGTGAGAATGGTCTGTTTTGATTGAAGCCTTCACTTATTTGGCTGTATATATGATGGAGTGCGGTAGTTGTACTTCTGATTTTTCTAAAGTCATGTTGATGTTTCTTAAGTTCTATGTTGCCATTGATGTGTGGAAGTATAAGCGATTCCAAAAGCTTCGCGATTGGTGAAAGTAAGGAGATAGGTCTATATGAGCTTGATTTATTTTGATCCTTTCCGGGTTTTAGGAGAGGAATAATCCTGGATACTTTCCAGATATCAGATATGACTAGAGTTGACAGAGAAATGTTTAGTAATTTTGTTATGTGACTTATTGCACTGGGCCCCAAGTTTTTCAGCATTATGTTGGATATATTGTCGGGTCCCATTGCTTTTGAATTATTAAGTTTTTTCATAGAAGCTGCGGTTTGTTCTTCGGAGATGTGTATGTCTTCTTCATTGTTTACTGTATTGTTTTTGGAACGGTTGTTAAACAATCTTTTGATGATTTGTTTTTGACAGTCAGATCTTTGAGGATGAACTGTGCATTGTTTGTTGAATTTTACGGCACATTTTTTCGTCTACTGGGCTATTACCAAATAGGATGGCTGTCTACTGGGCTATTACCAAATAGGATGGCATTATTATGAGTTTTTGTTTGGCCCTTTGTAAGATTTTTAAGAGTGTTCCAAAGGTTTTTGGGTCCTCTGTTGAAGTTGGCAGTTTTAAGGTATTCAAGCCAGTTATTTTTCTTATATTCATTCACTTTTTTAATTATTTCTTCATTGGGAAGATTAATTCTTGCATCATTCGGATTACTTTTCCTTATTTTATCTCTTTCTTTGGTGTGATCTACTGCTTCAGATGGAAAATTAGGTCGGATAACCGGTATTCTGCCGGCCGGTATATATAGTTTGGATGCTTTGTTTAGGAGTTCTCTAAATTTCTTTTCGCCATGACTAATGTTAGTGGGAACTGCTATTTTAGTAATTTTGTCTTCGATATATTTCGTAAACTGAGGCCAATTAGCTTTTTTAAAGTTTATATAGGTTTTCTTTCTACTTGTGCATTGAATTAAGGTTTGCTCAAGTGTGATGATAATAGGTAGGTGATCTGAACTCAAAGAGAAGTCAACGTTCCAGTTAGTTGATGGGAGCAGGGATGCACTGGCTAATGTGAGGTCCGGTGATGATTCCACATTGTTTTTCGATCTGGTGGGCATGCATTCATTGAGGACTCCAAATGTTGTTGAATCAATTTGCTCGGAAAGATCTAGTCCCCTTTGGTCTGCGGGAATTTTAGAGAACCAGAGACTATGATGCGCGTTGACATCGCCCAATACCAAGGTATCATCTTGTTGTAGTAGGTGATTTATATTTGCTCTGTATCTAGGAGTATCACAGCAACTTTTCGGTGGTATATTTATTTTGATAGCTTGTATTTCTGGATGATTGTCTTGTTGCGTTAGTACCGGGGGATCTGCCATGTGGTAATTCAGTGATTCATGGACAATTAACGTTAGACCACCACCTTTATTATGACCACGGTCTTTGCGAATCAAATTGAAACCGTCTTTTGAAGTAAGTCTGGATTTTTCGGTAAGCTTGGTTTCCTGTATGGCAGCCAGTTTAATTTTATTGTTGTGCATATAGAAAGCTATTTCATCTAATTTAGTTGTTAGACCATCACAATTGAGCTGAAGTATCTTAAAGTCCGTTGCAGTGCTGCTGCAGTCCGTATTGCCTTCTGTAGGAGGTGCAATGTTGACAGTAGTGTTGTTTGTCATACAGCATGGGGCTTTGAAATTTTGATTCCATTCTTTTAATTGACTGCAACTGAGGTGACACCAGTCTTTACATTGGTTACAGAGTACTGATGTTTGACTGAGATTTATATTCTTGTGACAGACGGTGCAGATCCAGATTGGTCCAGGGTTTGGTTCTATTCCGGCTCTCTGCAGGTTGATTTTGATCAAGGAAGCCGGTAGACATTGATCCTTTATAGAAAAAACTGTGATGTAGGTCGAGGTGATGAAGGTCGAAGGGGTGTTGTTGGCCCTTGGCTGAAGCCACTGATGCAGCTCCAGGTCGTCCCGGCACGCAGAACCGGCCATCGTGAGGACGTTAACACCAGGTGGCCTATATTACTGAAACTAATGTTGTGAATTCACACGGTTAAGTTAGGTAATGGGTAAAAATCAAAAAAATAAAAATATATATTTTTTAGTAAAAAATAATTCATTTACTATATAAAACTATGTTAACTTCTGATTCAGCAGATGAAATAACTAACGTTGATGTCCAGTACATGTGAAATGTTTCATTGTAAACATTTCAAATGTAGAATCCAAAAATTTAATCCGTTAATCTACCGTGTCTCTTTCGCCATTCGTCGACCGATTTTGTGTGGTCCTCAGAACTTTTCGTTGTAAATTTCTTATTGAAAAATATATTAGTAGTAAAATAATAAACCGTTGTGCTAGTTTGGCAGAGTTTTTCTTAACCACTACTTTGACCGAATGTAAAAATTAGGAACTAACACTTCAATTTTTTTAGATGTGCAGGGTAAAAGAAATACGCGTGATGATGAAAACAGATTTTTTAAAACAAAATACTCGAAAATTTTAAACAAACAAATAGGTACATACTGTGCTCGACATCAACGTCCTACTTTTATTATGCGTAAAATTGATTTCATTACTTTTTTATTTATTTACATAAAAAAGTACGAACAGTAAAAGTACTTCTAATCAGTTTTAGAATGTGAAATATGATACAAAATGTTGAGAGTATCAAGCAACTTTCCTTTATCCATGACAGTTATCTATGTGTCAGCTCAAATCACTTTAATAAAAAATCGCATCAGGTTATATTCCACTTTTGTTGGCAGCAAAGAGGAAATAATAATATCTCAAGGTCATTTGGACCTGGTTTTGAGATAAACTGAATTTAAACTGGTGAAAAAATAGTGACAAAATATTGTGTTACAACTTGGTAAAACACTCCAATTTAAATGTATATGCAACACGCTGAAAATCGTGAATTGCTAGTGGGAACGAGGTGTTGGTGTAAATGGGTATCAAATTTGGCAGACTTTAATTCTTTGAGAGATTAGTAAAACCAAAATTGTTCGTAGCTTTTTGAATAATGTTTAGAATTACAATCAAATACCATAAACATTTTGGGCCGTGTTATTCCTGTCATTCCATATAAAACAAACACGTGATCTAAAGAAATTTAAGGAAACAAGTCACTTGTAATGTAATAACAATGAAAAATCAGATTATTGTATTTCTCACACTGATTGTTTTGTTTTGTTCTCAGTTCCGACAGAAGTGCTCCTAACCATGCCATCATATATCTCAAACATGAAGATACAGATTCAGAAGATCGTAAGCATCGTATAATTTTAGAAAATGGATTCAAAAATTCCGAAAATGAGCTGAAAACGTCAGATTTATCTTCGGAAGATGAAGAAACTGCGTCTTGGGCTTATGATTCTGGCACTCGTACTGTATCTGATGGAAATGAAGCTTACAAAACAAGTTCGGGATCTTGCACTGAGTCATATGAGAAATCTTTCTTAAAATCCGAATGCAACCCTCGTAGTCCAACTATTAAGAAACTAGTCAATGATGCTGAATTTCTAATAAGTCCAACTAGAAAGAAAAGTTTGGTGTCCAATGATATTCCACATCATAACGCTAAACGCATAAAACATAAAAACAGAGTCTACTCACATGAGGTGGCTTGTGACGGATTAAAGTTTGAATCGGAGGTAAGTAATCGAATAGAAACTTTAAAAGCTTAGGTAATACTTTTGTGAATTCAATTCATTAAAAATCAATGATTTATATTTTTTTAAAAAATCACTTTAATGGTCCCAATACGGTAGCCAGGAATTTAATCTCGTGGTAGGTTCACTATAAAATTATGCACATTGCACTCCCCATACATCCCTGAAAATAGCTACTTCCCTTTGTATCCTGATACTTTTGTAAAATGTCTACCAATCACGCCAGTAGAGCTTCTTCACCATAACTTTTATATCGTTCATCGGAGCTTGAACAAATTTATATATTCATTCAATATTCAGGAACTATATCATTTCTTTTGGAACACTCGTAACATCTTCGAAATAGGAGAGTACATTGTGACATATAAATGCATAGACAATATAAATGCAATGCATAGACAATATAAATGCATATGAATTGCATTAAATTATTTTTCTACAAAGGTAAAATGTAAATGTAGAATTTTTTAAGGCCCAGCGGCCTTTTAACAATTTTTGTGGGTATCACAGCATTACTTAGAAACTCCTGCACTAATAATCTCTTCAATCTTCTAATATTTTTACTCTGGTAATGCCGCCACTGGTCGTTAATCATATTGAAGTAGCTACTCAATCGTCCTCACGAAGCTGGGTGCACCCGAAATCATAAGCACAAAGTGGAAAACTTTCCGACCCCGCCGGGAATTGAACCCGGGTCCCCCAAGTGCAATGCCAGTGTGATACAAACCAGACTGGGAAGATTGCTTCTCTTCTACAAAGGTGAAATACTGAGGAAGCTATACTGACGTACATATTAGACTTCCGTCTTAGTACAGTCATGAAATTTATATTATTTCCAAACGATCGAAGTTAGGGAGGCTCTTTATTCATGTAGATGCAGAGCTTGAACAAAAAATCTTTGTGTTCGACACATTTATTTGCGTGTCTGTGTATAATTGACAAAACACATGAAATAGACTATTTCATGTGTTTTGTCAATTACCAACCGTAAGTCACCTCAAATCAACTATTTTCACTTTTCCTTCAAGGAAATGAGATTTCGAGAAGAACACCGCTACTGTTGGAGTAAAACCTCCTATTTAAAAGCCATTTTTCTCGAATGGAACTAAATGTATCTGCTATCTTGTTCCCTTAAGAACTATCGTAACATCATGAACAGCGATAATGATAGAAAAAAAAAATCCAAAGCATTTACTTGTTTTCAAAGTAATTGTTTTCGTATTCTAGGAATATAATGTTGCGGACAGTTGTGATGCGAGTGGTGAATATACAACCGATGATGACGAGCTTCCTTGTTCTTATGTTAGTGAAAATAATTTACGCAAACCTGATGATCTCGACAATACGTTCACCGAACAATCAAAGGTAAATAAGAGGCGTTTTTTATTTACCAGAATAAAATTTCTTTTTTCATCTTTTTCCAGGAAAGTGGACATTTTTTTCCTTGTAAAAAAAATGTTTGACAAGTCTGACGCTGGAAATAATAATAACTAAAAAAACTGTGAGGAAAATTTTTGAAAAATTTCCGCTAAAATTCTGTTTGGATTTTATTTTATGAATTTCGTGTTTCCAATATTTTTTTAAGTAAGTGGTAATAAATAAATCCTCTCAAATTTCGTCTACAACTCCACATAAATTAGTTCACCCATAAGTTTGAATTCAAAAAGTATGCATATACCTATATATTATGTTCCCTTTTCAAGGGTTACTGAAAGCTCCTCAAATGTAACACTTTACGTATTCATTTTCTTTTAATACATATGTAATGTATTATCATGGGTCCATAATTTTATAATAAAATTGTCCATATTTAATGGAAATGAAATTTATTACAGCTGTTTTTTCCATATTTACAGATTGACATTAGAAAAAAATTGAATCGACACTCTGAACGACCTCGAAGTATGTCAGTATTTCCAAATCAGTCAAACAGACAAATGTTGAACCATAATTTTTCCAACTCAGAATCTGCCCTTAGCCAAATGCACAACAGTTCCGTAATTAGTATTAAAACAGAGAGCTCAATGAATTCATCATCTACCATTGAAGAAAGCAGCCAAAATAATGATATGCACATCTTTAGTAATAGTGATACATTGAGAAAACACAAACGTACAAAATCTCGTCGTATGATTGGACGAAAAAATGGGGCAGGTTCAGCAGATAATTTATCAAAATGCAACAAATGTCTGAACAATAAAACATTTACTGTGTCACCCCAACTGTACAAGTCGGAGTCTTTTTCTGGTATGTCCTCTAAAAATCTATTTTTTTTTTTTTTTTAAAAAAAAATCCTCTATATTCAGCTCAATGTCCATCTGAAGATTAACGAACTGTATTGTGTATAAACATAAAACGCCTTCATAATTTTATGAGAGAGATGAAATGCAATACACTTAAATCAATGTCGGGCGTGTTTAGTACTCGGATGAAAATCCACCCGGGGGCTTCAATAGTTATTTTTTACCTGTGTCGAGGTGCACTCCTAAAGGGTTATGTAAGGGGGAAGGCTATATCTTAGGCCTGTGTCAACCTGTGTTAATACAATACCCAGACCTGGGTGTTTCAAAACTCGGCTTTTAGTAGTACCGGACATTAGCTGCTCAAAAAATACTTGATGTCCTCAAATGTCATTTCTTCAACAGTGACTTGACTCATGGGATGGTTTCGGAATTCAGAAAAGATATTTTAGATACGTTTGAAAACGAAAACTCCTTAGGCCCGATCCTACCACAGCGTGTTTTCTGCTTGTTTCATTCTAACACTCTGTCAACCCTCAAATCACCGTCCTACCAAACTTTAGTTCCTTTTTCCACCACTTTTTTGTGGGTTTTAGCGCTAGTGTTTTAGCCCTCCGTTCAAGAGAGGGTTTTATTCAAACACACTCTCCTATTGGTTGATTTTTTTTGTTTACTTTTATACTTTATTATATTTTTTAAAAATCACAATCTAATCGAACATTTCAATTTTCATATTATAATTTAATTTTAATTTCATGTGAAAAAGAGGAAAATATTTACAATGAAAGTCTTACAAGAACTCGGATCACTGTAGAACGCTGTTTTGGGGTTTTCAAGAGAAGGTTTCCACTCCTCTCAACAAGAATACGTATTTCCCTACCCACCATAGAGAAGGCCGATGCTTATATTATTGCATGTGAAATCTTGCATAATATAGCATGTATCAACCAAGAAGGAAATATCCCTGTTGATCCTGAAGTCCAAGGTGTTGATTTTGAAGAAGTGGATGACATCAATGCACCTGGATCTTCAGGAGTAATCCAGACAGCTGCTCAAAGGGAAAGATATAGAGTCAGAAGGCATCTGATTGATGAATATTTTGCTCGCCTTCTGTAGGCAGTATGTTTACAATTATTTCTTTTTCTCTTCAGAAATACAGCAATAAAATTATTTGTGCAAATAATGCAGTTTTTTCTTATGTGTATCTTCTATATTTAATAATAAAACTCAATGTAACGATAAATATATGTGTGTATGTATCGCTAATTGTTTAGCCAAAACGGTAAGAGATATCTAAAAATTGATGAGAATGGACCCCCCCGAAACCATAGGCCTAAACTCCAGATAAAACATCAGAATTAAAAAATGTCGAACCGTTTTCGAGTTACGACCGAATTTAGCCGGCCATGGTCCGATATCTTAGGTAAATATGTATTTTAGGGTACCTTTTCAAAAATGGTCGGAAAAAGAGAGGCATGGCCGTAAAAACGTTTCCTAACCTTTCTAATTGGGTTAAGGGAAACGTTTCCTAACCTCTAAAAACGTTTTTACGGCTATGCCCCTCTTTTTTTTCGACCATTTTTTAAAAGTTACCCTAAAATACATATTTACCGATATCCTAAAAATTTTGTCGCGACAACATATCAACTCAAAGCGAGAAAGTTTTAGGTGGCCTAAAAGGCATAAAAATTAAGGCTTAAAAAGACTTAATTTGGAACATAGTTTGCAAAAAACGGTCCAACCGTTTTCGGGTTATGGCCGTTTCCCGATTTTTGTAAGGGGAATCATAGAATACTATTAGCTTCCGATTTTTGAAAGGGAAATCATAGAATACTATTAGCACGGGAACGGCCATGCCTCTAAGGTGCCAAGCTATAGGCCGTAGAGAAGCAGGGCGAAACAGCTAGTATTGTACAGAAATATAATGTGGGTTGGGCTGTGTTTCATTTCTGAAGGAATTTGTTGACCTTGGTTTGAAATAAGGCTTTTTCCACCGCAAACTGCCTTATTCTGTGCAATACGAAAATTAAATTTTAAAATTTGTCAAAGCTTTTTTTTTTATTTTGCTTAACGTCTCTTTAACATCTGTTGGTCATTCAAGACGGGGGTTTTACCCTCCATTCGCTGGAAACTTGCAAACCAGCTACCCACATTGACCTCACCCAGCCTGGGTTGGGCCGGAAAAAAGAACCAACGATACGTGGTGTTCCCAAGCGGTGTATCCAAGTACTGACCTCGCCCGACGTTGCTTAACTTCATGTCAATGTTTATATGAGTAAAGCGAGCAAAATTCCTAAAAACAGTGTTGCCAGACTATATTTTAATCCCGATTGCGTGTCGAAAAAACACGCGATCGTGATAGGGAGTATTGACCCTCGAGTTTCTTGGTAGGACGCAAAAATTTCTAACACTGTGATAACATGCTCCAAACACAAACACGAGTGTTTCCTAACACGGCTTTTGGTAGGACCGGGCCTTATCAGTATTGTCAGGGAAAAAGAAGTCAATGCTCTAAGGCCCGGTCCTACTAAAAGCCGTGTTTGGAAAAACTCGTGTTTGTGTTTGGAGAATGTTATCACAGTGTTGGAAATTTTTGCGTCCTACCAAGAAACTCGAGGGTCAATACTCCCGATCACGATCGCGTGTTTTTGGACATGCAATCGGGATAAAAATATAGTCTGGCAACACTGTTTTTAGGAATTTTGCTCGCTTTACTCATATAAACATTGACAAATTTAATTTTCGTATTGCACAGAATAAGGCAAAGTTTGCGGTGGAAAAAGCCTTATTTCAAACCAAGGTCAACAAATTCCTTCAGAAATGAAACACAGCCCAACCCACATTTTATTTTTGTACAATGCTAGCTGTTTCGCCTGTGTTTCTCTACGGCCTATAGCTTGGCGCCTTAGAGGCATGGCCGTTCCCGTGCTAATAGTATTCTATGATTTCCCTTTCAAAAATCGGAAGCTAATAGTATTCTATGATTCCCCTTACAAAAATCGGGAAAACGGCCATAATCCGAAAACGGTTGGACCGTTTTTTGCAAACTATGTTCCAAATTAAGGCTTTTTAAGCCTTAATTTGTATGCCTTTTAGGCCACCTAAAACTTTCTCGCTTTGAGTTGATATGTTGTCGCGACAAAATTTAAGATATCGGTAAATATGTATTTTAGGGTAACTTTTAAAAAATGGTCGAAAAAAAAGAGGGGCATAGCCGTAAAAACGTTTCCCAACCTCTAATTTTTTTTAGAGGATAGGAAACGTTTCCCTTAACCCAATTAGAAAGGTTAGGAAACGTTTTTACGGCCATGCCTCTCTTTTTTCGACAATTTTTGAAAGGGTACCCTAAAATACATATTTACCTAAGATATCGGACCATGACCGGTTAAATTCGGTCAAAAATCGACCGTAACTCGAAAACGGTTCGACATTTTTTAATTCAGATATTTTATCTGGAGTTTAGGTCTATTGTTTTGGGGGGGGGGGTCCATTCTCATCAATTTTTCGATATCTCTTACCGTTTTGGCTAAACAATTAGCGATACATACACACATATATTTATCGTTACATTTAGTTTTATTATTATAGAAGATACACATAAGAAAAAACTGCATTATTTGTACAAATAATTTTATTGCTGTATTTCTGAAGAGAAAAAGAAATAATTGTAAACATACTCCCTACAGAATGTGAGCAAAATATTCATCAATCAGATGCCTTCTGACTCTATATCTTTCCCTTTGAGCAGCTGTCTGGATCACTCCTGAAGGTCCAGGTGCATTGATGTCATCCACTTCTTCAAAATCAACACCTTGGACTTCAAGATCAACAGGGAGATTTCCTTCTTGGTTGATACATCATGCTATAGTATGCAAGATTTCACATGTAATAATATAAGCATCGGCCTTCCGTATGGTGGGTAGGGAAACACGTATTCCTATTGAGAGGAGTGGAAACCTTCTCTTGAGGACTCAAAACAGCGTTCTACACTAACCCGAGTTCATGTGAGAATTTCATTGTAAAGATTTTCCTCTTTTTCACATGAAATTAAAATTAAATTATAATTTGAAAATTGAAATGTTCGATTAGAATGTGATGTGATTGTGATTTTAAAAAATATACAAAAGTATAAAAGTAAACAAAAAAAATCAACCAATACGAGAGTGTGTTTGAACAAAACCCTCTCTTGAACGGATAGTTAAAACACTAGCGCCGAAACCCACAAAAAAGTGGTGGAAAAATGAACTAAAGTTTGGTAGGACGGTGATTTGAAAGTTGACAGAGTGTTAGAATGAAACACGCAGAAAACACGTTGTGGTAGGATCGGGCCTAAAAGACTATAAAAATCCATCAAAATCTTCATCTATTTTATTATGTATTACTGGATTGGCGAACAATGCAGCAAAATCATTGAGTAAAATTTTAATTTCCTTAAGTACTTTTATTATTAATTAATAATAACCCCCTTCTGAGGAACGCGTCGGCATGGCAGCACATCTCGTACTAATTTACGTAATTTTTGAAACAATTTTTTTTTTTTTTTTGCTAAAAAAATTCTAGTGTTTATTATTTTTTTTATTAATGAAAACAATAATTTATAATAATAGTTATCATTCTATTTTAATTAGTTTAGTTGATTTTCAATTTAATTTAATGTTAAAACATAATAAACATACTCGTAACTATGTTGTTTTTCCTTTGTTATTTTTAAACTTGAATTGTTATGATGAAGATAATCCATCTTCACTCGATGAAGGGATCTACCAAGAGAATTCTGTGACTCTCTGAAAGACCATGGCATCCTACAGGAAACTTATCGGCATACAGCTGACCCCTACAAATCACCAAGATTTAAAAGAACAGGTAAATCACGGCTTTCAAGAAACATTGCCCAACTTTGTACCTTCCTCTTGTGGAATATTGAAGGTTTTTTGGTGCCTATTTCGTAATAATAATATATTCATAATCTTTTTGCAGGAAGTTTTTCCAGAAGACTCTCTTTTTCTGCAGACCAAGGAATTATTAGTGACACAACCAATGTTGAAATGGAAGATGTAGTTTCTTCGTCCTCAGACGTATGTGGTAACACTCTACAAGAAGATCTATCTGAAGATAAAAAGAAACCTGAGGAAAAAAAGAAAATGGTCAAAAAGAAGTTACTCCAAGTACCAAATTTTAAAATTGGAAAAGACACTAATTTTTTTTCAAGTATAAAGTTGAGAACTGATTTTACTACCTCTGGAGCTGAAGAACAAACTAGTTCCGTGGGAACTATTCCGGATGAGGCCTGGGATAACTATCAAGTAAGTATTTTTATGTCATAAGACGCCTCGTCTGATACCATGGCATTTAAAATATATTACCCATTTTGTCTGATTTTTTTTTTTTTTTTTTGGTACAGTCATATTTATCCCTAAAGTCACCATTCTGGTCCGATTAAAACTTGGGGGTTTGGTAAAATGCTCTGGATTATGAGGGTATGTTTGTAATTGGGAAAGTGTCTTTCTTTAATACAGTCATACCTATCCTTAAAATCGAGAGTCTGGTGCGGCCAAAACATGGGAGGGGTGAAATTTCTACGATATTGAGGGTATGTTTGTTAATGACAAACGTGTCTTTTGGTACCGTCATATTATCTCTAAAATCGACAGTCTGGTGCGATGAAAACCTGAGGGGGGGGGGGGGGGTNAGAACATAAAGGGGGGGGGAGTTAAGACCCTTCAACATATATGAATTCCACTAAATTGTTTTAAGTAATTTGTTCTATAGAGATCAAACGGTGAGGAAGCTATTTTGACGTATATATCCGCTAACCGTGCGAAAGGTAATATTTGGTTCGATCACTGTATGCTGTATGCGCATAAAAACTTGAATATATTTTTTTAAATAATCTAAACTGTGTGCGCTACTGGTGCTACCTCATTTGTTCAGAAAAAGTGTAATTCTTATTATGATTTTGAATCTTTGCTCCATTTTTTTTCTCTCAATTTTGGGAAATAATCTAAATCTGACGTCATTCTATGTTTTTAGAAAAGCGCCTTTAGCTGCTCGAAGAAGCTAGTTATTTTTTATGTACAGTTATAAGATTGAGATATTGAATCTATGCCCCCAGATAATTTTTCTCCGTTTCAGGAAATAATCTAAACCCCTTTTCGTTCTATTTATTTGTTTTAGGAGAAATATCACAGTGAAGCCTACAGTGAAGATCTTCCAGATTCAGAACTCTTATCAAAAACCCTACACTTTGGTGAGGACTACGGAAGTTTTATTGATAGTCAGTCCGATTGCTCTAGCATTAGTGCTATTTTACGCCCAAAGGTAATTCCATCAAAAACCTATACATTACAGAATGAAAGTTTGTCGTAAATATTTTCTACACAAAATAAAATCCCCAAACTGTCTGCCCCTCATTCAGCCATTTGCTCATAATGATAATTGTGTTACACTATGTTAGGGTGTTAACAAACAACCGCATTCTTACATATCTTGGTGGAGCATAGCACACATCCTTGCATATTATGCAAGTCTGCAGATTGCTCGATCTGCGGACTCCCATAAAAACATATTTGTTTTTATGAAAAGATGTGTGCTATATAATAAGATGAGTAAGTTGTTTTCGGGAAGCCTTAGAAGTTCACATTGAACAGAGTATGCCAATGTAGTAATAATTGCGACTCTCTGTTTTTTTCTCGTGGAAAAACCAAACTACGCACAAAAGTCTCCATAGAAATACTTTTATTCTTTAGAATATTATTTTTACCCACATACTTTGCAACGTTGAATACATCAGTTCTCGTCCGATGTAAATTCGGCAATTTAAGTACTCTGATTGGAGATTGTTTGGGGAAACCGTGCACTCAGCTCGTGGGGACAACTGAAATATATTTTTTTTTTTTTTTCGTTTAGAAAAACTTGTATTATTTTTTAAAACAACGTGTATCTTTTTTTGTCCCCAGAATGGTGCAGACAGTCCTATAATCGATAGCGAATCTGAAGAAGATGTTGAAAAATTCATTACGAAATCGAAACTCAACTTTGTTGAGTATGAAACTCATCTGCATTCATCTCATGCAAACCGAGTAAGTACTCTCATTTCTATTGAACAAAGTGGGAACCTTTGTACAAAAAGAGAACAGAACGATTCAAGTTAATAACATTTGAATTGATTGTTACAACAGGAAAGGATTATTTATATTAACAGATCTGATTATAAAACCTAGGAAGAGGGTAGGTCCTGTGTACTCTGCATAATGTGATACGTTATCTTTCTGGCTGACTTCTAATTTGTTCAGAACTTGAAAAAAATGTTCCTTTTTCAATTTTAAAATTTTGTACTTTATTCACGGGTGTACCAGAGGTTCGTTAACGTCTCCATGATAGTATGTGAATCACACTTGCACCAGAGAGGTACCGGGTTAGAATCCTATCGTTTAACATGACAGGGTGGGTTGAAATATTGACTATTAGCCGGGATGTTGCGAGTTTCAGTGCTATCCTTTTCTGAACAATTTTTCCCGGTTCCGAAATGTTATGGCTGTAAAAGGATGTCCCTGGAATAATGCGAAAGCGGTTCCGTTGTATACCTTTTTTTAAAGAAAAGATTATTGTTGTTTCACATGGTGCGATTTTACGCGGCGAATTGTCGCGACGTTTGAAAGTCTTAGCAGACCCGCATGTATTTAAATACAAAAAAATATTTACTACGGTAAGTTGCCTGGTTCCAAAGGACCTATAGAATATTTGTAGGGTTTAATATGTGTTTAAGATTTTTTAAATTGGTCTGCTTGTGTTTGCGGATAACTTAGCCTTTTGAAAACAATTGAGTAGTATAGATAATAGCGTCAAGTGATAGCATTAGGATATAAATATAGACTCTAGCATAGTGATATTAGCTCACTAAAAATGTGGTATAATAACAAAAAAAAAATATTCATTTATTGTGTTCCGTTTTTTTTTAGTATGGAACATAGTAAATCATATTTACCAAAAAAATTATCACGGAATAGCTTTTGGTGTCACGAGTCACAATGCTTTCCAATCGCTTTGTATGAAGCACAAAATAATTTGTATCACAATAATAAGAAATAATATCATCGGGGATTCAACAAATTGTTGTTTGCGTGTTCTAATGACATTTAACTCTCTTTTTGTTCTCAGAATAATTTGATCCGAGAATGTAGAGATTATATTCGCCGACTTCGAATTTTAGCCGAAAATTTAGAAGATTTTGACATATCAGAAATTAAAGGTAAGAAGCATGTTCTATTTACCAAGTTTAGTCCTTAAGTAAATAATTTTTATTTTAATCTTACAAAAAAATTTCATAAAAAAGGCCAAGTTCCACTTATTCAACCAAAAAATTCCGCCCATGAAAGTAGTGATATCTATTATTGGGGCCAAGTTTATTCTTGCTGCTGTATATCCCGCACTTGAATTTTCTGTCTCAATTCTCTTAAAGTAATACAGACTTTACACTTGGTCAGTTTTTTCTAAGGGGATTCGTAAAATACTCGTACTAGCTTTTTACAAACTGGTCAAGTGTAAAGTCGGTATTACTTTAAGAGAATTGAGACAGAAAATTTAAGTGCGGGATATACAGTAGCAACACTTGGCCCCAATAATAGATATCACTACTTTCATAGGCGGAATTTTTTGGTTGAATAAGTGGAACTTGGCCTTTTTTCAATGATAATTTTTTGTAAGATTTAATACTTTTTGTAAGATTACTGTATGTAACTGATTATATTTAGCTGTTTTTTCTTCATTTCTTCTTCTTCTTCTTTTCAATTACACAACATATCAGAAACCAGGAAATTTCTGTGTAAACCGGACCCAAATGTACAATAAGATCTAACACCAAAGTATTAATAAAGTAGGTAATATGCACCACAAAGCAAATAAAAACAGAAATATTTATAGTGTATCTTCTTCTGAGTTTGAATTTTGATATTTGCGGATTCATTTGAATTTAAGTCTCTCTACCTTCATGCAAGAATTCAGCGTCTTAGCAGGTGAAACTAGATTTCGTGCATTTTCTTCCCTGAAGCGGAACCGTTTTGGAACACGGGTAGTCAAAAAATGAATATATTTATTTTCCATTTAATTGCATGTAAATATCTTCCTTCAGGCAAGATTTCAGCGTCCTACCAGTTTAAACTAGTTTTTGAGCATCTCCTTCCCTAATATGGAACCGTTTTGGAGCACCGGGAGTGAAAGACTTCAAATATTAATTATTTACTGATTAATTGTATGTAAATATCTAACTTTATGCAAGATTTCAGCGTCATACCAGTTTAAACTGTTTTCGACCATCTCCTTCCCTAAAGCGGAACCGTTTTGAAGCACCGGGAGTGTAAATGTTCAAATATAAATTATTTCCTGCTTAATTGCATGTAAATATCTAACTTTGTGCAAGATTTCAGTGTTTTATCA
>CM022885.1:12286206-12314108 GCA_012654025.1 Pachypsylla venusta
GAAATATATCTCAGGACAATATTACTCACTAAAAGACTGAACTGAAGCTTAATAGCATTATTCATAGATTGATGATGGATGAACCAAGAAATCTTCTTTTTCTAGCACAAAATTTATAAATAACAACACGTAGATTAAGAAATGGCTTGAATAATATTTGATCTACTGGCCTATCCCGGGATTTTAAGGGATTCGGAAGAGTTGCTCAAATTCAGGAACATTTTACATACTGGAAAATGAGTAACCTTTTTCAGTATCTGACATTTATTTTCCACAAAATCTAAATCTTGCACATACAGAAAACAGAGTTTATCAGAGAACAATATAATCACAATAATCGACCCTGAATAGAAGTATTTGGTGTGGAACTAGTGGTCGTAGGATTAGCCGTTGATTAATCAAAGTTTACAAGGCACACTCATACTCAATTGATATTTGTAATTGTTAAATATGAACAATTAAATTTTCCGGAGTGCTCCTTCGTTGTACCCCAACGGTCTTGTGTATGTAGATATGTTTAGTAAAATAAAAATGACGGTATAGAATAGAAGCTTGTTAATTTTTGTAAAAGTTCAAGGATTAAGTGTGTAACTTGGTAACATAATATGCAAATATTTGATTGAATAATAAAAGAGAAGACACAGCGTCATTGAATTTTTTGTTGTGAGCAATGAGCAATGCTTGTGGCCTATCTACCTAGTATTACAAATTTGAATGTATTGAAAACAAATGTGTGGTGTGTGTAGTATGATTCTTTGTTTAATTTTTAGTTAGCATTTAGACGTTACCCTTTGATCTAATTACCATTAGTCGAGACGCATTTCATTTATCTAAATAATTCTCTTTATTTATTGCTTTTGAAGTCTGTATTTTATTTTTCCGTTCCAATTCATTAAAAAATAATAATTTCATGTGTTCCAGTTTGTGTGGTCTCATTTTTAGATTAAACAATTTAAACACGTGTATGAGTGTAATTAGTATTTCTTATATTTCAGTTCAAATTCGTTCTTCCGTTTGATTATTTTCTCAAGTGATAATATTTATTACGTGGTTAAAATTACCGCCATTTTTTCCCGCATTTTTTCCCGCATTTTTTTTTTTTTTTTTTTTTTTTTTTTTTTTTTTTTTTAATTTTTTACGATCTTAAAAAAACATGATTATTCACATGTAATTTTCCTCAGTGTACCTATATATTTTTTTCAGAAATTTTGTGAATTAATCGTAAAACTCCACAGAAAATTCTTCATTTAACTGCGCTTACCTCACCGTTAAAAATCTAAAAATATTATATGGAATTATGAGTTAATATGCAAAACACCAGACATAATAAATTCTTTATTTGTGCCATAGACATAATAATAGTTCTCAGTTTATTTTTTATTTTGTGGGACAGCCTGTTTTCATCCACCGTTAAAATCTGAAAACGCCAGTTTTGAGATTTTTTTGGATTATTTCTGAAAATTTGAAAAGCCATGTTAAACTGATGGAGTTGAACGCGTTGACGGCAGATTATTATATTATGTAGATTTAAAGTCTGTTCAAATATCCGCAAATATCGCATTGACGAACGTTATTCGCAATGCTGAGGTTACAGTAGATCTAATGAAAGGTCGCAGTGATAATTGCATTCAATCTCATCAGAGACCACCGACCAGATTTATAATAAAAAATGATACTAAGAATGGTAAATCGCCTCAAGGGACCCGCTGCGTTCTTCAAGCACAGCGGCTTAAAGAACGCAAGCATTTAAATGTCGCAATTTTGTCTTACATGATCTGACCGCCCAATACTTGTTACAGGTCGTATTGAATAAATAGAAATATTTGATTTGATATCCCATTACCTGCGAACGAAAACGTTCACCGCTTTCAGTTTGACGGAAACGTTTAGATAACAGACAATCTTCTTTTGATTTCATTTCTGTATACAATCATGACGGTCACAGAGTAACATGAATTATCACACGATTATTCAAAACTCTGCTGGTCACTTCTTATCAGAACATATTATATTTAAAACATTACAAATGTCTGATGAGAATTTATTCTACTGATAAGTCAACAAATTCGATTAAGTATGTTTCCGAACACTCTGATTACACAGGAAACAAATCTCTCAGTTATCTAAATTTTTAAGACGTGCTTGTCTGAGGTCAAATCTTTTAAATAAATCTAAATAATAGAAACTGAATATAGCACACGTTGTTATGGTCAAATCCCATCCTCATAGAATAGGTGCAATAATGTGAGCTAACATAATATTTGAAATTAATAGAAACTGAATATAGCACACGTTGTTATGGTCAAATCCTATCCTCATAGAATAGGTGCAATAATGTGAGCTAACATAATATTTGAAATTAATAGAAACTGAATATAGCACACGTTGTTATGGTCAACTCCCATCCTCATAGAATAGGTGCAATAATGTGAGCTAACATAATATTTGAAATTAATAGAAACTGAATATAGCACACTTTGTTATGGTCAAATCCCATCCTCATAGAATAGGTGCAATATTGTGAGTTAACATAATATTTGTAATTCATCGAAAAAAATCCTCATTTACAAGGGAGATTAAAAACGTAATACTCGGAACACGAATGTATGAGGCATTTTTCAAGGGAAAAGGCTCTTAATTTCTATTGCTGTCTGAAAGCAAAACCCTTTGTTCAAATCAGCTTAGGTCCGTTCCTACCAAAAGCCGAGTTTTGAAACACTCGGGTCTGGGTATTATATTAATACAGATAGACAGTGTTCGAATGAAACTCCCTGAAAACTCGTCGTGGTAGGATCGGGCCTTAAATGAGAGCCTCATTGTTCAAAATTGTGCAGGAAATTAAGGGATTTTTTTCAGTAGTTGATCAGCTTATGTCATCGAGCCAATTGAATAGTTCTAAAAGGCTTTAATGTTTTTATCTTCTAATGACCAAGTCAAATTTTTGCCTGAAGATTTTCATTGTTATAAAATGTAAGAAAGTAGAAATAGATACGGATTAGAAATTTCTAAAACAAAAAATTTCCCCATCATTAGATAAAGAAAACAAGCGTTTACTCGATTAATTGAAAATCGAAATTCAATATTATTGTTTTGAATATCAATTCTTTAAAATCATCTATTTTTGGCTTCTGGATTATTATTACAGAGTGTTACTGAAGAATGTGCGTACTTGTGCCACATGTTCTATGAGTATGTGTCGAATACGAGAGTATACGAGTAGTATCAAACAAAACTCTAACGCAGAGGAAATCAAAGCGAGCGCGCTATATGTTTTCTACACAAATGAACAAAAGTTCTTTCCACCTAATGTTACAATTGTTTCAAAGGAAAACAGAACGAGCGTGCTATACGTTTTCTTCACAAATGAACGAAAGTTCTTTCCACCTAATGTTACAGTCGTTTCAAAGGAAAACAGAACGAGCGTGCTATACGTTTTCTACATAAATGAACGAAAGTTCTTTCCACTTTATAGACACACACCTAATGTTACAATTGTTTCTGCAACCTATTGAGCAGTAATTTAGATTTAAATTACATTTGTGCCATCTACTTTGGTTTACAATGCTTCTTCTCTCTTTAGTCGTAAGACGCATCAGCATGTGCGGTTTTCTGGATAGTTGAAATGTCAGTTTCATTCATTTGCATTTATTTGGCAGGGAAATAATTTCTGGATTTTTTATAGTAAACAACAAAATTAACCATTTTCATGTTTTTAAGAGCGCCCCAGATATAATAAGTTTATATTATATCTGGGGGAGATCTTCGCCCTCGAAGATATAGCCAAAGTAAAATTTTCCTAATTAATAAAGAACTTACTTTCTGCGTCCATCACAGGAAGTGATGGTTGCGAAAACGTTTGCTTCTTTAGGACGACGGACTAGATGTTGAAAATACCGGCCCTTTCCATGTCCTCCGACAGTGGTAAATATCTCAAATTAATGAGATTGAAATTCCATGGGTTGGCTGGTTTTGAACCCACACACTACTGTTCACCAGTCAGAGCGTGTTACCACTACACCGCCAACCTATATATGTAAGTTAATGTAACCAATAAGTTGTAAATGGTTGCAATAAATCCCAAGAAAATTTTTAACTTTGGATTCGCTTCCTTCCGTTTGAAAGGGGTTTCTTTTTATTTCTTATTCGACTCATATCTAGAAGCAGAAATCTTACTGTTACACCCGGTAGGTATATATTTTTTATCATAGGCTCTCACATTCATTGAAAGGGGTTTCTTTTTATTTCTTATTCGAATCATATCTAGAAGCAGAAATCTTACTGTTACACACTGTAGGCATATATTTTTGAACATAGGCTCTCACATTCATTGAGAGAGGTTTCTTTTTATTTCTTATTTGACTCATATCTAGAAGCAGAAATCTTACTGTTACACTCTGTAGGTATATATTTTGTATCATAGGCTCTCACATTCATTGAGAGAGGTTTCTTTTTATTTCTTATTTGACTCATATCTAGAAGCAGAAATCTTACTGTTACACACTGTAGGCATATATATTTGATCATAGGCTCTCACATTCATTGAGAGAGGTTTCTTTTTATTTCTTATTTGACTCATATCTAGAAGCAGAAATCTTACTGTTACACTCTGTAGGTATATCTTTTTTATCATAGGTTCTCACAATCATTGAGAGAGGTTTCTTTTTATTTCTTATTTGACTCATATCTAGAAGCAGAAATCTTACTGTTACACTCTGTAGGCATATATTTTGTATCATAGGCTCTCACATTCATTGAGAGAGGTTTCTTTTTCTTATTTGACTCATATCTAGAAGCAGAAATCTTACTGTTACACTCTGTAGGCATATATTTTTTATCTTAGGCTCTCACATTAATTGAGAGAGGTTTCTTTTTCTTATTTGACTCATATCTAGAAGCAGAAATCTTACTGTTACACCCTGTAGTTATATATTTTTTATCATAGGCTCTCACATTCATTGAGATTTTAAAATGCTGTCCTT
Source organism: Pachypsylla venusta (assembly GCA_012654025.1). Lineage (NCBI taxonomy): Eukaryota > Metazoa > Arthropoda > Insecta > Hemiptera > Aphalaridae > Pachypsylla > Pachypsylla venusta. Next base: position 12,291,186 of record CM022885.1, read on the forward strand.
CCTTGTCTATTTCATTTTGTGTTCGGAAACATCTATCCCAACACATTATCCTCTGCCCTTGTACCCATGTGTGCTATGTGGGGTTACTAAAATACACCGCATTATTTATGATATATACGATATTCCTAGTTCCTAATAACAAATATATTTATATTGTTAAATTTATTTATAGATTTAATTCATACAAAATTTTGAATATATTTTTTTAAGAAAAAAATACTTCATGAGTTGAACTCTCCGTTGGTCTTCCCATTAATTTGTCTTCCTAGCCAAGGCTGAGTGTATTATTAGAAGAATTTTAAATTCAGTAAGTTGCTCATCTTACTGAGCACACTAACTTCTGTATTGTTCCTCACTCTTTTACTGTCCCTAATAATCTCACTAATATCTTGTATTTAGATATTATTATATGCGGTTGAGCAACTGACTGCAGAATCCTCATTGTTCAGCCCTGGAAATTTTTCCCAAGATCTGACACGTTTCCAATATTGTTGATCAGCACCCTTTTCACAATGAACTACATGTCAATATTACGAGTGTCATACTTGTAATTTGTATAGTATCGCCGGTCGCACAAATTACAAGTACAAGACTAAACTTGTAATTATGAAATGGTCCCCAGGTCATTTTGTTTATTATGCTTCTTGATTGGGTCTAATTTCTTCATGAATTTTCTTAGGGTTTTGCTGACAATCCCTGTGTTAGATAATTGTGGGGATTGCTTGTACCGTCTTTAGGCGATGTGTTTGTTTAAATGCCACGACCAGATCAGAATATTTTATTGGTCCCCTTTTTTCCTACATTAACGTCTCTTCAACATCTGTCTATTGGTCATTCGAGACGGCAATATTTTTTTTTCTTCTTACAAAATATGACCTGGGAATTATATTATTTGATACAAAAAATAATTAATCACTCTTTTTCGACAAAAAATAGTTTTGTTTATTCATCATTTTATATGAACAATAAAAATATATTACATAAAAATATAAATATATTGTTATGTCAGAAATGACCAAAAAATCTAAAAAGAAACATTCAAAAAAGAAAAATGAAACAATCGTTACCATGAATGAAACAGAAACCGTGTATAAAAGCAGTGATTTAGCTGACACCCTCAACAATATTCAGGACTCTTCTCGCATCGACAGCAATAAGTTCAATGATACTGCTAATTCATCAAGTTTTATTTATAATACCACACATTCAATTGAAAAATCTGATCATTTATTGCATCAGAAACCTGACATTATTTTTCAAAATTGTCAAATGTATAATGAAACAAATGAGCATTTATTAAAAGATAATTTTAGAAAGGCAGAAGAAACAACATATGATCATTTGGAAAAGAATTTTGAAACTATCTGTGACCATTCAAGAGAGCATCTTGAAACTATCTATGACCTCTCGGGAGAGTGTACGAATGAAACTTTTGCAAGTCACACAGCGGACATAGATTCAGATGTAAATAATTCTTTCCGCATTAGCAAACCTTTAGCTTTCTCCTCGCCATTAAAACAATCATCAAAGACACATTGTATAAACGATTTAGATTTACTCATGGATGTAAGAAGTAACCATTCTTCAGATTACAATAAAGAAGATGAAATGTGTGCTGTTGCTCTATTGAAGCTTTATAAACCAGAATTAGCGCCATCCCTGAATGACAATCTAAGAGAAGACTGTATGAATTCATCATTACACAGAGACATAGACAATGATGATTTCCTTGAAGATAAATTAGAAAAAATGTACTATCTAGTGAATGATATGGAATCTGAAGTCAGTCGACTTAACAAAATTGGAGAGATTAAAGAATTAAATAACAAATCCTTGCAAGAATCTTTGAATGAAAGTACAGTTTCTTTAAATGATATTTTGGAATGGAATAGAGATTTTCACAAGCTGTATTTTTCTAATATTGAAAAATGTAATAGTGATTTACAAAATGATATTGAAAAATGTAATAGTGATTTGCAAAGTTACATTAAAAAATGTAAAGGTGATTTACAAAATGACATTGAAAAATGTAATAGTGATTTACAAAATGACATTAAAAATGTTCAGACGGACCTCAGTAAGTTTGATTTGAAAGTTAGCACTTAATAAATGTGTTGAAAATTCAACGGAAATGTCGATTTTGAAAAAATTTCAATCCCAAAATACATTCTCACTTTAATTGAATGTGTTCTAGTACCCCTCAAAATTTCACTAGATTTTATTGGTGGGACAGAGGTCTTACTTTGCTTATTATTATAATACTAGTAGTTATATGAATTGTAGACCTCACACAGTTCCACCAAAATTGAGACCCTAAATAAGAAAAAATGAAAAGTTACAAATAGTATGGAAAAATACAAATATATTACTTGTAAGTGCTTTATATTTCAATACAGTTTAATATCATGCAATGTTTTACAGTAAAATACAATTTTATAGGAAACCAGGAGATCAATGATGTTGTTGTTAGATTGACTGGTCGTTTTGAGCAAAAAAATGTCTTAATATTATCTGCCTGGATGGCTAAATTATTTATTGCCTCTCATATTTATGAAACTATTGACATCCATTAATATTTCCGTTTTTCTCTCTCTTCTTCTTCTTCTTCTTCTGAAGCAAATTAGATTTTTTTTTTTTTTTTTTTTGTGTTNTTTTTTTTTTTTTTTTTTTTTTTGTGTGTATTAAATTTTGAAAAAATGTCAAATTTTCCTATACCAATTTTCTCGTGATAAAAAGCACGATAAATAACCTTTTGTTGACTTTTATTTATCATTATTTTATTTCAGAATTGACTGCCAAATATGAAAATTTGGAAACCAAATTAAGTGAAGACAATATTGTGAGAGAGTTGACAGAAGAAATGGGACTGGTCAGGAAGGAGCTTATTGATCTGAATAGAAGAATCACAGACATTGAAAAACACAAAGTTTCTGAACACAATGAACTGAATGAGAAAATAAGAGAAATTCAGGTACAAGAAATATGTAATACTCATGTAATATGTTTAATAAGTAAATGTCTTTGGAGACTAAATTTTCTTTTTTGAATGAGATAATTTTTAATATTAATTTTCGTCATACGACTTTTTCTAGATTTGAAATTAATTGAAAGTAAGACTGATGTAAACTAATATTGATTTAGTAACGCAGAGTGTCTAGTGAATCAAATATTATTAAGGTCTGTAATGTCTCACTTAAATGAACTGATTCATGTGTGGTATGGTTACGTTGCTCGTATACGATCATGCCTCGAAGATATAACACCATTAATTTTTTTGTTTTGTTTGGGAAGCTGAATGGAATTCAAGCTTGTTTTTTAATATTCTTACTTAGGTACCTAAAAAAATAGATGAATATTTGCGTTATCAAACAACAAATAAGTGTTGAGGAGGTTAGTAAATGCTTTAATCCTTAATCCAGTGGTGTATAATTACTGCTTTACAAGAAGTTTTAATCGAGCCGACAAAGGCAAGTGCTTTTACTAGTCTTGTACTTTACAAGACTAGTAATATTAGCAAAACTATACAAATTAAGTACAACACTACTAATAGTTACCTATTACTAGGTGTGTCCGTGGACAAAAACGGGCGGAGCCATCCGTTTCACCTCGAATTTTCGGGCACCACATAAACTTTAGCATATTGCACCATTATTCCGTTAAAACACGATTTTTTGAGAATACCGCACCTTTCTTGATTGCATCATGCCGTTGAGTAGTAGGTCCTATTTAAAACGCAAAATAATCGGCCGAAAAATCGGAAACGGTTCAAGATATTGTTCCGAAAATAGATGTATGCACCCTTGGGGGTATATATATATATTCGATATCCTTCAACGTTTTGACTAAACAATTAGTATTTCCTAAATTTTATTTTGCCCGATCCCGGATTCGAACTTGTAACTCTGGAATGGTTTGTCAAAATTTAGTAAATTATGTCCTAAATTAAGTCTTGAGAAGCCACCTAAAACTTTTTCGTTATGAGTTGATATGCTGTCGCGACAAAATTTAAGATATCGGATCATGACTCTCTGAATTTGGTAAAAAATCGGAAAATCGGCCAAAAAATCGGAAACGGTTAAAGATATCGTTCTGAAAATAGATATATGCACCCTTGGGTTTATGCAGAATATGAAGAAAAAAATTTGGTAAAAATCGGTTGAGTAGTTTCGGAGGAGTAGGGTAACAAAAGTTTGCAGTTTGTAGGGAGTATAAGGCTACGCTTCGCTCCGCCCAATAAATATATATATATATTCGATATCTCTCACCGTTTTGGCTAAACAATTAGTATTTCCTAAATTTTATTTTGCCCGATTCCGGATTCGAACTTTTTTTTAAATTATTTTTTATTTTTCTCCTGAAATTTGGGATGTAGTAACCATATTATATGAGTGATCTACATAATAAACAAACTGTACTATTTTACAGGAAAAGAAAGATAAATTATCCCAAGTGACGCAGACATTCATCATATCCAGATCAGATTCACTCACAGATGAACAAAACACGCTCTACAAGCAATGTGTTATGGCTCAAAATAAGTAAGTGGGTGCCTTGTTTATAAAATAAGAGACACAGTGACCAAAGAAAAAAATAAAGTCAAAACTGACTCATTCATTTAAAATAAATAATAACTTATTATATAGATTATGAGTATGATTTTATCATTATTTAAATAATTATTTATACAAATCGATTAAGTATAAAACTTTGATATGAGAAAATGCCGCCTCGGGGTACAAATTGGTAGTACGGTGTTCGTTTGAGTCCTCGTGAAGTAGCCTTATAATTCTGAATAACTAACATATTAGGCGACCAGGCAATCTATAAAAAATCAATAAGCTTACCTCTTACGGTTTCTGAGCTTTGTGATTAACTAAGTTTTAATTTCCAATTTGCGTTGCTTCCTGTAATGCGTTGATGTTTTTGCTCCTGAGAGTAGACTACACCAATACACAATCTCACAGAATTCAACAGGCAACAATTTCTCTAACAAATTTCACTCTACAATGTTTTTGGCTGAACCTTGTAATACTGTGGTAAAGAATAAAGATACTATCCCTAATTGAAAACTATTTTGTATAATTACAAAAATGATCAGTACGGTGTATCTTATATCGTACAATGTATTTTGTTTTGTTAGTTTAGGTAGTACATCCTTAATAATAGTTTAAACTGTTTGTTAAAAAGATATATAATCAATAACTTCGACGTAGATAAACACCTTAAATATTTACGACCCTTTGCGTGACCCCTCTTCCTATTATTATTTTTTTTGTCACGTATCAAACACGTTGCCTATTTTTTTATTTAATCAATATTAGCTTGCGAGTTATCTCTTTAAATTTTGATAGTAAATGTCAAACTTGGAGTTTACTTGGTTAGATTTTGTTCAGGAATGTGTTTATAAGAGTCAGTTTTCTTCTTGTAGGCGATATGACACCCTGAATTATAAATCATAAAAAAAACTTTTATCCATGCAACAGCTTGAAGTCCGTACTCATCTAAAGGAAAAAGCCTGGAAGGGGGGGGGGGGGGNGGGGCGGGGGGAGACTAAAAAATAGTTTTTGACCTTCTGTTTGACAAAAGCTATTCATCATTTCTCGCGTCACAGGAAGAAGACTTTAAGTGCTCGTGTAGGGTGACTTTTAAATTAAAGATCACTTCTTCAGATTTATTGTTACTCTTATGTTGAATATTATCAGTCTCTGTGTTCACGTTGTTAAGATTATTCATTAAGAGTTCGAATCAAGCTCAGATATGCCATTTTGCAGAAATTTTCTTTGAAAAAAATCCGGTTCCAAAATGGCATATCTGTGAAAGGAGTACCCCGAAGTAATGCGAAAGCACTTCCAGGGCATTTTTTTTTTTTTTTTTTTTTTTTTTTTTTTTTTTTTTTTTNTTTTTTTTTTCTTAAAAAAAAAACAACTCTAATACCCCTATTGTGCTCCTGGTATTTATTTGATCAAACAATGATTTCGAAGAAAGTTAAATAAGACACCCTTATACATGATGGCCGGTTCAGGTGGAAATTCATGCCATCACAGTTCCAACCAAGGGCCATGAAAATCTTTCAAGTAACCTCACATCATCCTATTTCCACTATGTTATCAAATCTGATCAGTTGATTTAGATAGGAGCTCCGCTACAACAACAGCATAATATAGGATAGTTCTTTAGGGTCGTAGTTTCTATTCACGGCTATGTATTGTCAATCATAATTTTTTTCTGTTTTGTGTCGGGACTTTGTCTTCAACGAAGGACACAAAGTCTGAGGAACCACCTGTGGAAGGCCTTAAATCACTGAATTTAACAAAGAACAGGGAATTTATGTAGGCATTGAAACCACATTTCGGGTGACATTATGCATTAATCTTAGATAATAATCCTTAGATTAAAAAAAAAAAAAATTAATGAAAAAGGCTTTTATTATATTCTCAAATCACAAAAAAATCAAAAATGTACTAAAAAATAAAAAATAATTCTCACCTAATGTACTAAAAATTAAAATTCTCAGAAAAATATTTGCCTACAAAGAAATACTCATTTTAATCAATTTTGTCCAGTGTCCACATTTATTTAAATTTTTCTTTCTGCATCGTGATCTCCATGGTGTTACCTTACTAAAGCTATATGCTGGTATGATTAAAAATGAAAGCCTGGGCGCTCAATGATGGAGAATCTATTGCCATTAACAAATGGCAAAAGTTTATTGGTAGCCCACTTGGCTTTTTGCCGCCTGGGCGCTCACTTATGAAGAATCTATTCCCATTAACATAAATTTTATTTACGTTCAATAGTATACCATAAGACTTATGTTCAATATTCATCATTGAGCGCCCAGGCTTTCATTTTTAGTCATACCAGCATATAGCTTTAGTAAGGTAACACCATGGAGATCACCATGCAGATAGAAAATTTTTAATAAATCTGGACACTGGACAAAATTGATTAAAATGAGTATTTATTTGTAGGCAAATATTTTTCTGAGAATTTTAATTTTTAGTACATTCGGTGAGAATTATTTTTTAGTACAATTTTGATTTGTGATTTTTTTCTGATTTGTAATAAAAGCCTTTTTCATTATTATTATTTTTTTTTTTTTTNTTTTTTTTTTTTTTTTTTTTTTTTTTTTTTTTTTTTTTTTATCTAAGAATTATTTTTTCATTTTTAGTATTAGGAATTTTATTGTATGAACCGGCCGTACTTTGGCCGGTTGTAGGCTTCTGATAATATTTGAGGGGGGGGGGGGCATTCCCATCAATAGCACTATATCTCTTACCGTTTCTAATAGTATTCTAAGATTTCTTATAAGAAATCGGAAAAGCTGCCGTACCTCGGAGGGTAGTAGAGTTTGATAATTTTACTGGNGGGGGTCCATTCCTATCAATTGTTCTATATCTCTTACCGTTTCTAATTGTATTCTATGATTTCCCATACAAAAATCGAAAAATCGGGCGTAACTCGAAAACGGTTGTATATTTTTGAACATTGATAATTTTTTTGGAGTATAAGTCTACGGTTTGGGGGGGGGGGGATTCCTATCAATTCTCTTACCGTTTTGGCTAAACAATTAGTATTGTCTAAATTTTATTTTGTCCAATCCCGGATTCTAATCTGTAACCCTGGAATGATTAGTCACAATTTTGCAAAATATGTCCTAAATAAAGGATTAAGATGTCACCTAAAACTTTCTCGCTTTGAGTTGATATGTTGTCGCGACAAATCTTAAGATATTGGCCAAAATTCGGAAAATTTCTGGATTTTTTTTAAAAAATCGGCGGGAAAAGTGGCCGTGACTAAATGACCCCAACCAAACCACATTCAATTGTCATCGAAGATCTACCATTGTGCCAAATTTCAGCTCAATCGGACAATAGGAAGTTTGTTAAATTTAATTTTTAAGATTTAACCACAAACATACATACATAGTAAGGTAAATAAAAGCCTTTAATAAAAAGAAACTGGTAGTTTTGTAAACTTAAGAACTTGCTCAAATCATTGTTTGACCAAATAGCACCCCATTGTTTGACCAAATGGCCTCGGTTGGCCCAATAGCGTTTTAAGGAAATGACAACATAATAATTATTCAAATTAAAAATATTATTAAAGATGTTTGTAGTCAAGAGCGCTTTCGTCTGTTGTGACATCTTCAGAGTTTTTACTGGAAGATGTCGGAACACACGAAAGCGCTCGTGACTCACCAATTCATCTTGTAGTCGATACAAAATTATTTTAGAAATTTAGATTTTATAATGACTACAATATCTTTAATAATGTTTTTTTTTTTTTTTTTTTTAAATAATTAAATCAGATTTAAAATATTTTTTGCTCAATTAACTCTTTGGGGACAAAATAATGACAAACCTCCCTGTATGAAATACAAAAAGGTTCAAAGATTGCAGCGGTCATTTTATCATTTTTTTATGTAACTACACAAATATACAATACAATAACGAAATGTGTTTTTAATGTCAACCTTTTCATCTCCCGGAAAGCAGAATAACTTTATTGTCTTCATCATCCATCACCCAAACATCAGATATGTCTTCCTTGATGTAGAACAAATTTTGTGGAACAGAAAGGAAATTATGTAGCACTTAAGGCTCAACTTTATTGTCTTCATCATCCATCACCCAAACATCAGAGAGGTCTTCCTTGATGTAGAATACATTTTGTGGAACAGAGAGGAAATTGTGTAGCACTTCAGGCTCAACTTTATTGTCTTCATCATCCAAACATCAGAGAGGTCTTCCTTGATGTAGAACAAATTTTGTGGAACAGAGTGAAAATTGTGTAGCACTTAAGGTTCAACTTTATTGTCTTCATCATCCATGACCCGAACATCAGAGAGGTCTTCCTTGATGTAGAACAAATTTTGTGGAACAGAAAGGAAATTGTGTAGCACTCAAGGCTCAACTTTATTGTCTTCATCATCCATCACCCAAACATCAGAGAGGTCTTCCTTGATGTAAAACAAATTTTGTGGAACAGAAAGGAAATTGTGTAGCACTCAAGGCTCAACTTTATTGTCTTCATCATCCATCACCCAAACATCACAGAGGTCTTCCTTGATGTAAAACAAATTTTGTGGAACAGAAAGGAAATTGTGTAGCACTCAAGGCTCAACTTTATTGTCTTCATCATCCATCACCCAAACATGCCTCGATTAAACTTGTTCTTCGCATAAAGTCGCTCCCTAAAAACTCTTGCGCTTTCTCCAAAGTTTCGTCGATTTTTAAGCAATAAAATTGTGAATTAAACATTTAAAAGTGAGTTTTCTCGTATTTTCCACCATTTAATCGTGAAAAATAACCTTCTACTTTCAATTAATCATATTTTAAGTTAGGTTAGTTGCTCAGAAAAAAAATAACAGTATCTGTCTGGTCCCAAAATAGGTTGATTTGAGATTACCGAAAAAAAAAAAAATATGGTATGTGTTCCAGGCCGCCCCAGTACATAGAAACGACCATCGTGAGGACGGAGAAAGTAGCAATGATATATGACGGTTGTGAAGCTCATTTTAAAAATCACGAGATTTAAATTGATACAATAAAATGACAGAATTTACTGTTGGAGCATGATTTAAGCTTCTTTGGCATTCTTTCATTCATTGGGATTTAAGTAAATCCAAGAAAATTCTTGGTTTCTCATCGTGATAAACTTGAAGCTCTCCTCCAAAATAAAACTGAGGATTATTTTGAAATTCTCTCTGTAGTTTCAGTTAAACACCATAACACATTTTAGGCCGTCTTATCACCGTCACGTCGATTCGATAATTAATGAGAATAGACTTATTATAGATACTGCCTTACTAAGGCCCTTAAGGGTGTTGTTCTGTCAGCAGTAAGCCCAAGACTTCTCATGTCCCGGCTGGGTTTCGAACGCGCGACCCCTGGATTACCGGACAGACACTGTAACCACTGACCTACCTGTGCTTGAAATTGTAGCTAAAATGTAAACAGAACATTGATACAAGAACATTATTGATATTCCAAATCAGACCCAACCTTGACAGTAGTAATGCTATAGGATCGTTTTTTCTTTGCTCTATTTTTTTATCAATAACATGGGAAACTTGGTAGTATATTTCATCGTTATTGTAATACTTACTTTCTTGTAATGTAATTAACATGGGTAACTTGGTAGTATATTTCATCGTTATTGTAATACTTACTTTCTTGTAATGTAATTAACATGGGCAACTTGATAGTATATTTCATCGTTATTGTAATACTTATTTCTTGTAATGTAATTAACATGGGCAACTTGGTAGTATATTTCATCGTTATTGTATTACTTACTTTCTTGTGATGTACTCATAATGCCTTTCCTCTTTAAACCAACTCTTCTCCCTATTTCTAGATTAAAATTTAACAAAATGATGGAACTAGATTGTTCTGAAATTACCGACATGGGGATCCATTACGATATAAATATAAACCAAATTATTATTCATACCAATTTTGCATTATATCGCTTCGACAAAGTCGCTCTGTTTGAAAAAAAAAACTCGAATCATTTCCAGCTTGTCAACTAATTATTATGAAAATGTCTCAACATTTTTGTTTAATTTTTTTTGTTTCAGGCTGGAAGAAAAACACGATTTTTTACTGAAAATTTCGGATACCTGGCAACAACTAGAAAGTGATCTCATGAAATTTCAAAGTGATCTTAGATCTGAAGTGGAGAAATTAACCAAAGAATTGGGAAAACCCGGAGATTTAATTCAAGAATTGATGCTTCAAAAGTTCTCTTCCATACAAGATCCGGCAGTATTCCAAGATGAATTTTGCAAAGTTTTTTCTGAGAGAGATACAAATCTCTCGAATCAGGTATGTAAAGTAGTAATCTTGTGTCTATTGTTGCATCCTTGAGTCTTTGTATACAAATCTCTCGAATCAGGTATGTAAAGTAGTAATCTTGTGTCTATTGTTGCATCCTTGAGTCTTTGTGTACAAATCTCTCGAATCAGGTATGTAAAGTAGTAAGCTTGTGTCTATTGTTGCATCCTTGAGTCTTTGTACACAAATCTCCCGAATCATGTATGTAAAGTAGTAAGCTTGTGTCTATTGTTGCATCCTGGAGTCTTTGTGTACAAATCTCTCGAATCATGTATGTAAAGTAGTAAGCTTGTGTCTATTGTTGCATCCTGGAGTCTTTGTGTACAAATCTCCCGAATCATGTATGTAAAGTAGTAAGCTTGTGTCCATTATTGCATCCTGGAGTCTTAGTGTACAAATCTCCCGAATCATGTATGTAAAGTAGTAAGCTTGTGTTTATTGTTGCATCCTTGAGTCTTTGTTTTCTACTTTATTATATTTTAGTAAAGTTTCAACTCTAAAGTTACTTTTGTAACTTATTCAGTGTGTACCCTTATGTTCAAAACATAGTGCACGGCTGCTACATCAAACATAGCATCGTGTGTTTTACGGTATTACTTCATGCTTGGTGATGTAATTTTTTACTGTGTGCACACAAAATGTTTTTTAAAACATAAATGGGAGTTCTGTAAACTGTAGGGCTCACTCAAATAGAGGGTTGTCATTTTACCCCGGGTCTTCTAATATAGACCATAAACTTATCAATTATTTTTATGAACGTATTGAATGTCCATAATAGCGAGTCGTTAAAAGAAAAATCGTGGTTTTAAAATTAGACCACATTTCGTTCGGCCTATGATATTGCAATTGCTTTTTGTTAATTTACTCCACGAGCAGCTTAGGTGTTCTCAACCCGTGATGATGTTACCCTCAATTAACTTCTCCAAATCTGAAGTGTGATTTACTTTTGCTTATAAGTTAGTAAGTTATAATTATTTTTTTAAAAAATATGAGTTTTCAAAATTGATCACGAGATTAAAATTTCTCCGGATTTTGAAAGCCTTCCAGTTAATCGATTATATGAGCGGAAACTGTGTTACAGAACAGCCCGTATCCAGGATTTTATTTCAGGGGGGATCATGTAAAGGGAGTTTTACCATATAGGAATTATAGGAAAAATCAAACCTTTTCAAAAAAATCGGTGGGGGTGGGGTTGAATCTTTAAAACCCTGTCCTGGATACGGCCATGTTACAAAATACTGAACTACTTTTGCGAAACAAAGCCAACGATATAAATGTTTAAAATGGGTTGGTGTCGATGTCAATAATGTTTTAAAAAAAAAATCATTTCCCAATGGTCTCACAGGTTAAAATGTTTTTTTTTTCCCCGTAATCTTAACCTAATAAAAGTATTCCTTAAATTATTAATATGAAACTAATAAAAGCATTCCTTTAATTATTAATATCAGTGTGGCGAATATTTAACACAACGACAGTGGTCTCAATATCGTAAAATTTTTTCAAATACCAGTAAGGAAATAATATTGTTTAACCCTAAATTGAAATCAATATACTAGAATGGAAAAAATCATTTTTAACTTATTTGTCAAACTCATATTGATTTACGTGATCGTCTCATAATTCCATACCTGGATGCAAAAATGGGGAAATAGGTTTTGGTAAAACTCAAAACAAATTGCGGTCTATGCTCTATTTAGCTAGGATATATTTACATAATCCGCTTTTTGTTTCCATAAAAAAAATAATTCATTCAAATATGTTTATAAAAATCGCCTAAGACAAATAAGAAACGTTTCTTGACACCTACGTTGTCTCATCTCTCTTAAATAATTCCAACTACGATATAATAAGTAGTTATCATACAAATTAAGCAAATACTTTTAGTATAAAGAATTGGCTCAATCGGTTGAGCAGATGCTATGGCATATGGTGGCTTTACTTCAAAAGCTATGCATAAAAATGTGAGCATTTGCTCATGGGGTTAAAGAATTATCTTCGTGTTATGCATAAACTCAATATTGAAGGAAATTATCTTTTTTAGCACATTGCATAAATTACAATTTGTTATTTTTGTTAGGCGTGTTATAGACATACGTTTTATTATTATATTAGATGCTTAGGGTGACCATACGTTGCGCTTTCGGAGGGAGACCCTGGCCCCGCTGATCCCAGCAACTGCTTGGGGACACTAAAATGTTTCGCTTTTCACCAAAGCAATGTGTATGTCCCGCTTTTTGGTGGAATTTACTTTTAAAAATAAATGCTCCCGTTTGAGAAAAATCAGCTCCGGACGGAAATCAAACCCGCTATCTAGGTTGAAAGTTAGAAGCGCTACCTCTCAACCACGAATGCTTGTAATGTTGAGTATTAGGTAAGGTAGGGTACCTACCTACTTTATTTAAACAAATATTAAGAGAATGGATAAGTTAAATGTGTGAAAGAGTTCTATCTACCTTGCCATTAACACTAATAAATAAATAAAGTCCCCCATATAAATTTCCCCTCTACACCATCCCTCCCCGCGTACCTCCCCCCCCCAAAAAAAGACCAGAATTTTTTGGCCCCAAAAAATTCTGGTCACCTATGAGTGAAGGGTTTGCCACACGTCATACGTTACGTGTGAAACTGTATAAAAATACAAATTTCTCCCACTTTCGCTATTTTGGAAGTCAAATGATCAAAAGAAAAGACGTTCCCCCTCTTCAAAACTCCTCTCCAAATAGATATCACTGACAAATCATTTGACTCAATATCCTAATTCTACAACTGTAGGTACCTACTTTTTTTCATTTCAAGAAGAATGACAAAATTTTAACTTTCTATCCTGCGTTTTATACTGCTGGAGAAAAACATGCTATGAGAACAGAAAAACAGAAAGGGTGTAGAGGCGAGAGAGCGAAAAGGAGAGCAGGCTACATTCTACATCGATAGCGCTTACAATTTCTAGTCACGTTTCAGACCCGAGAGAACGTTTCTGAAGTTTACAGCAATTTGTTCATTGATTCTAGGCTAGAAGAAAAGGAAAAAGAGAGGAAGTTTTTTTCTTCCTTCCTTGACGTACATTTCTTTTAAAATAACTCCCGTACAACACACATATAACAAACAAGAGCACACGTGTTTTTTCTAATCATTAGACGCACCTAAATAGTGTCTCTTTTATAAAATTTTATATCTTTCAATTTTTCACTCTCCGTTGAGAATATCGGAACACATCCCTTATTCTTTTTACAACATCGGCGTGTCCATTTATTTTTAAACAATAACAAAATTTCTTCTGAATAAGGATGCGTATTCCATTACTTGTGGTTGGGATTTTTTTCGAGAAGAGACAATAGTTCCCGAAACGGCTGTCCGTTTCTCTCCGATTTCGGGTGGATGACCAAAATTGTAGTTTGATGCATCCCTCTATCAAAACATAATCGAAATATGTATATAAATCAGAAAACTGTGTCTATATACTTAAGAGGCGGGGTTGTCTGTTCCAATACCAAACGGTAGTCCATTCCCATAAAAAATGTATTTGAATCCCCCCCCCCGCAATCATGGTCTAGGACCTCAGGAAATCATCAGAACTTAAAAATCTCAAACGGTTTTCAAATTCTGCAAGTCACATCCGATATTCTAAATTTTGTCGCGACAATAGGGAGAAAATTTTGGGTGTCCCTTCAGTTAGTTTGCATCAGACATTTCAGAGTAGCAACCTAAATACGGGCAAAATAATATTTAGAAAATACTAACCATGCATGTCTCTAAGGCCCATGGTGAAAAATATAAACGTGAAATTTGTTGTTTAAAAGCTCAAGTATACTCGTACAGGATACACAGGTTGAACACGAACTCCTAAACTTCTTTATCCTTAAAAAACAAAAATAGCCATATAAGAATCGTAATGAAGCACGGTACATATAGTAAACTAGCTGTTTTCCCGTGCTTCGCTACAGCTACGAAATTAAACAAAAAATTTGAGATTGCGACATTAAATCTTCTTTATTTTGGATTTTGGTGGAACCGACCCCAGAGTGAGCACGGCTCCTATTTTTTAAAAAAAAATCAATATTTTACTCAAGGATATTACTCTTTGTACTGCGGAACACCTTTGTATTAAATTTCAGCTTTCTCGTCCATCCCGATATGGTACTTCTCAATTCCGATTTTTTCGGTGGAGAAAACCGGCATAAATCGGGCAGAAACCGCAAAATTTTAATTTTTATGGGGTCCTTATATAAAGTTTGGGGGGGTCCATTCTCGGTCAATTTTCGTTATCTCCATTAGTTTGTCCAGAAATAAAATGCAAAGAAATCTGCTAAAAAACGTCATTTTTAGCGGTAACTACATACTAAAAGGGATAAGTTTAGCTATCGTGGAGTTACGTTGATTATCAATAACAACTGGGTTTTGCGTATCAAGCAAAACGCTAGTTTTGCATCGTCAAGAAAAACAAAACCAGCGTGCTATATAGCACGGTAAACCTAGTTTGTAGGTATCTTCACTTCCAATTCTGACCCTTTTCAACTAAACTTTAATTTTTTTTTTTTCATATTCGCCTTTGGCACGAGCAATAGATGAAGTTTAACTTTTATCTTACCTTTGTCCGTCAATGGAAACGCATTTTTCGAGCACCCCAAATATTGTCAAAAATTCATACTTTTTTTTCTTTTTCTTTTTTTTCCACCTCGCCCTTACTACGGCCACTGTGTTGAACTTTAAGAAGAGGGATTTTATATATGGGGTCCTTCTGGCCTTAACTCGGGATTTTCATAAAAAAAATCCCCGCGGACAACTTTGGTCGCTTTAGCGGCACCCTCTATATCTCTAGTTCTGATTGTCCTAGAAAGCTTTGTAGGTATAATTACTTGTTGCTATATCAATTTTTTATATTTTATAAAAAAAATTATAACTGTAACTATTTTCGATATTTTCGACTTTTTGTATTTTTACATAAAATTTTGGCAACTCTATATCGCATAAGTATATTAACGCATTTAACGCTTTATCGTAACGATGTGAAATTTGTAGAACCGATTCATCATATAGCCAGGAGTTTTCCTCGTTAGAAGTAATGTTTTCGACAAATGTACGGTTTTTGAGTTATGGGCTGCCAAAGATGAAAAAAAATTAAATAGACTTCGGAATACTATCTTCAATATCTCGGCCAATGTTGGTCCTAGAAAGTTGAAATTTTGTAGATATGTTATTTGTTCCGTTTAAAAAAAATAATATGTCATAAAATAGATTTATATGTCGTTTTCGAGTTTAACGATTTTTTCGATTTTTTAAGGAGTTTTTTACTACTCTAATACGCATAAGTACATTAACGCTTTGTCGTATCGACGTGAAATTTTGAGGCTAGATTAATCATATTGTCAGAAATTTTCCTTGTTAGAAGTAATGTTTCCGATAAATGCACGGATTTCTAGTTATGGGCTACCAAACATAAAATAAATCCGAGATATCTTTCGGTAAATTTTCCCCCATACATTGACCAATTTGTTTCTGGCCATAACTTTTTAATGGTTTGACCGATTTGGATGAAATTTGGTAGGATTGTCCATCTAGTTCATTGAAATGGCCGTATACATTTTCACACAGATCGCTCGAACGGCGAGGTAATTCAATTTTTTTTCCGAGATAAATTTGCAATTACAAAAATGTCACTTTGTCTCAATTTTAGATTTTAGAAAACAATATGTAGCTACATAAAACCAAAAAAAAAGGTAGACCTTTTTTTATTGTTTCTTGATTATATCAAAAACAATAGGAACCTTTTCTTTTATGTTGGTCTATTGTAGGTACACCATCATATAGAAAAAAATATACCTAAATGCTACTAATAGACCCATACAAACAATACAATAAGTAATCAAGCAAAACGCTAGTTTTGCAACGCCGAGAAAAACAAAACTAGAGTGCTATATATACGCCAAACATAGTTTGTAGGAACCCCTTTAGCTGGCATCTATTGCACTCGAATACTGCAGTTCCCGTTAGATGACTGAAGTTAAGCAACAACCAGCGAGGTTAAACTAAGTCGGTGACCACGAAGTGTGGTTAGGTTTGTAAGTTTCTAGGGAATATAATGTACCTAAAACCACCGTCTCGAATGAAAAATAGAAGTCAAAAGTGAAGCCAAAAAAGAGATCTCTTTCAGAAGTTCAAATGAAAAGTAATACTTTTGATTTCATTAACCGCTTTTTGAGCACGAGTTAACGAGTTTTATTTAAACGTTCGTTTTTAACAGCGTCAATTCTTAATTGGATTGTCCGATTTTGATGAAATTTATAAAAATATTAGCAGCGTAGCTAACGTACCAAAATTTTCCACTGTGTCAAATCTATAAGGGACTATAATTTTCATCTAGCGACCCCTTCAATAGCTCCACCATTGATAATGCTTTAAAAATGAAACTAGGTCGATGGATTTGTAACATCATACTTACTTACTTTCCGTGTCCAGCTCATTCACCATTAAATTACATTCCTCCAATATTCTGCTACGTACACTGCCCTCTCGTTGGCCTGCACCAGGTCATTATATGTACAGGTGAATTCCATTTGGCCACACACTAGCAGGTGCCCACTGTTCTGGACATGTCCACAGTCACACAGATCATCATCTTGATGTCCCCATTTTTTAAGGTTATATTTACATCGGGTTACTCCTGTCCTCATTCTATTTAGTGACTTCCAGGTAGAGTAGGGAAGTTGAGCGCCGCCTGGTGGTTCTTCCTTGAGGTTTATAAGAGATTCTTGCAGTGAGGATTTCCAAAGATCTAATTTTCTGTTTGCAGGGGGGATATTTATTGGTTGTGTGGTCTGTAGGAACCTTTTTCTTGATTTTAGTCTGCTGACTTGGATTATGTGGCCAAAGAGGGGATGTCGACTATCAGACTCCTGTTTCTTCCTTTCAATTTCAGCAGCAACAAGCCTTCTAATATTTGGAGGAGCGGTTCCCAACAGGGGGTAGATCTTTTCTACAGGAGTTGGTTTTAAACAGCCAGTGTGACTATACGTCCTGTTTCGTTTACGGCAACGTTGACTTGTCTGGCATGGGTGGAGTTTCTCCAGACAGGCGCTGCATACATCATAAATACCTGTCTTCTCAATTGTCCCAAGAAATAGTAACTTTTATTAAAAACTACAATCTTCGAATTTCGCACCTGGATTTTGGTAGGCTTACTTTGGTGCCGACTGCCGACTTAACAAAAAAGTAGTGATATCTCCCCGAAAAAACACTTCGTGTGCAAAAAGACGCCAAGAAAATGTCTACCAAAAAGCCAAAAATTCAAGTGGCTCATATCTCTCCTAAAAATATGGTCACAAAAGAAGTGATATCATATGAGTGCCAAGTTCATGTCACACCAAAATTATTTGCCTACAAAGAAGGTGATATCATATGAGTGCCAAGTTCAGCTCACATGAAAAATATTTGCCCCAAAGGTGATTCGAAAGCTACAAACAAAAACTACAATAAACTTTTTGTCCCCGGGCACTTGGCGCACATTTTAGTCAAACAGAGAAAGTTTAGTAGAAAAACACGCATTAATATGCAGATAACATGTGCGCCAAGTGTCCGGGGACAAAAAGTTTATTGTAGTTTTTGTTTGTAGCTTTCGAAGCACCTTTGGGGCAAATATTTTTCATGTGAGCTGAACTTGGCACTCATATGATATCACCTTCTTTGTAGGCAAATCATTTTGGTGTGACATGAACTTGGCACTCATATGATATCACTTCTTTTGTGACCATATTTTTAGGAGAGATATGAGCCACTTGAATTTTTGGCTTTTTGGTAGAGACATTTTCTTGGCGTCTTTTTGCACATTATAAGTACTTCTAGATATAGAAGATAAATAAAAATAAAAAAAAATAAAAGAAAATAATGTATTCCTTTTGGGTAAAAATCTAAAAACACGAAAAACCAATAGAGAGCTATTATTATTAAAGCAATAAAATTTAGAACAATAAATAATTATTTATCATTTAAATATTTAAAACTTGGATGATAAAATTATGAATAGTTGAAATTAGAAAGTAATTTTCTTAAATGATGCCTTCGAGGTGTTTTTGTGGATGTTGAATTCACGTATCCTACTAAATATACGTGAATTTAGAACAAAGGGAGTTAAATGTTTTCCTCTATTGGTGGCTTCTAGTGAGGAGGTAGTGGCGTATGCAATCAAGGGAATCGTTCTAGGTATCCAGGACTTAGAAAAGTTGCATTATTTGAATAGGTGGCCAGCAGAATAAAGAGGTAGTGGTGTATGCAAACAAGGGAATCGTTCTAGGTATCCGGGACTTAGAAGAGTTGCATTATTTGAATAGGTGGCCAGCAGAATAAAGAGGTGGTGGTGTATGCAAACAAGGGAATCGTTCTAGGTATCCAAGACTTTAGAAGAGTTGCATTATTTGAATAGGTGACCAGAATAAAGACCGATGTTACTTCATTATAATTACATATCTTAATATCATTTGCGTTAATGAATGAATGTCTTTGAAAACTATATTTTGTTTTTTAAGGAAAGATTTTTCAAATTTAATTTTACGAAAACAAAAGATACTATTTACATTCAGTGCTATTTCTAAACATTCTAGTTCTTTAAAATTTTATCATTTTTTTTTATATTATCAACTTTTCTTTTACATGATTAACTTTCTTTTACATGATTAACGAGTATCTCGAATTTTGGACACCTAAAGGTCCTAAAGGTCTTTAGATAAAAGAAATTCAAAATAACGCAAAAAAATAACTAAACCACACAGCTTACTCAACATGTGGCAACACGAAAATACAGAGTGTGGCAATGAAAACAAAACTACACCAAAATCAAACTGCAAAGCTACATTATAGGATCATACTAATAATTCATGTTTTTTTGTTCCAGAGTTTTCAAATGTATCAAGCTACTACCATGCCAAGTTGTGAAGGTTCAGATTCTGGTATTTCTGATTCGGAACATGACTGTGAGAGAGATAGAAAACTTACAGATTTACGACGTCAGCAAAAGGATTTAGAATCCATTCTCACTGCCAGTAGAAAAACATTACTTGCCGAGGTAATAATTTTAAAAGTGTTTCATATGTTTTTGGCTGAGTTTGTTAGTGGAAGTGTTGATTGGCTCTAAATACAACACCTTTTCAACCCTGATGTTTTTCTATCACGTGCTCATTCACCCTTTTATTCGTGAGAGCCTACAACCCGCCAAGAGCACATGAAAAATGTTACAAATCTGATACCGTGTAGAGAAATAAATCTCGCTATGATTTATTGCTTCACAATAGGCGAGGTTAAATTAGGACTCGGGACTGTCAGAAAGACAAATTTGATTGGTTTTTTGATTCTATTGTTTTTCGTTCACTCTTCTCAAAAGCTTGTTTTATTAAAAGTTTGTTTTTTATCCTCCTTTTGGCTAGGATGAAAATAGTGTAGTTGTAATTCTTTGTTTTCCTTCAAAATTCGGGACAAACACTGGAAAATTTAGCAATTACTTGATCAGTATATTTCTATTGCACAGGAAATTATTACTTCTTTTAAGAACACATTTTTTCGACCTTTCTTTTAATTGCAATCTCACTCTGCAAGATAGTGACATTGTTGTTGAGTATTTAATGAACATCTCAAGCGTGAGTTCTTATTCTTTAACTTTTTCTTTTTTTTTATTAAATTAAATTAATAATTGTCTCCCGGGGGTGGAGACAAATCACTATTTAGACATGATACAAGTAGTATAATTTTAACAAACCTTATTGAGTGAGTTGTTAGCTCATTCCCATTCCCTTACATGTAATAGATACGTACTTGGTAACCATGACTTGATTATCATGGAGCGAAGAAAATAAATGAGACTATAATTTTGATACAAATCATTTAGCTTTATTTCACAATCAATGATATTCTTGTTTCAGAAAATTGACGAGACTGAGCAACAACTTAGAAATCTAAGAAATCTACAAAAAGCACGTAGACTTCTATTCCATAGCACCTTGCTCCCTGCAGCTGGAGCAATGACTAGCAATGGTAATGACATTGCGCCGTGGAATGTAATTAGGTGAGTGATTTTACAATTATTTCTTATTTGGAAAGTTAAGATATTTATCTTGTGTTACCTTTACTTTTACAAAGAGCCTGAATTTATTTATGAGGAAAAAATGGACGAAAAAAGTGTCAGTACAGTATGTAATTTTTTCCGAAATGCCCCAAGCCCAAAATTAGTCAGTCGGTTAAAAAAATGCAGTTGCCACCGACTTAAAACTCTATTTTAAGAAGTGTATTCTGGAAAATGGAAATCTGAGTGGCTCCTTGAAAGTGACAACAAATTAAGGAAACATAGAACAATATTGAAACTATGACTTATCAAAATAACCTTACCAGAAGAGAACAAGTTGTTTTTACTCGACTTAGACTTGGCCATACAAATCTGACTCACTGTTACCTCATGACAAAATCCACTCCACCTACATGTGATGTCTGTCAAGTCCAGCTATCAGTTGGTCACATCTTAGACGAATGCAAAAGTTACGAGACTGTCAAAAAGGACATGGGGCTTCCACGTCTTCTCACACCTTTACTATTAACCCATGAAATGAGGAAAATCATTTCCTACCTCCACGTGACCAAACTACTCCAACTGATTTAAGTGCTGCTCAGTGGTGTATATAACAAATCCACAAAATAATGGAAGGAAGGAGAAGAAATTGGTCGGGTTTTTTAAGTAGTTATTATAGGTGCGTATTTTTACGAGTTTACACTGAAGGCTGCTACTCTGACGTCTTCACTAGGTTGAGTGCATTCCGAAACAGACAATAAAATGTGGTGCATCTAAGTTGTGTGATCTGAACACTCTGTCAACTAATCAACCTTGTAGTGTCATCGCGTGGTTTTGAGCTAAGTAGTGTCATACCAAACATTTTCATACAATTACGAGATTATACTTGAGTATAACCCCTTGTTGTTTCGCAACATAAACCTTAAAACGGAAGAAAAAAAAAGGAAACTCACTTCAACCATACAAAATTTTGTACTGACTGCAAAAGTGTTCATCACATCGTTACAGGTTTTTTTCCATCCCTACTCAATGGTCCTTACGACTTTCAAACAAAAAAAAAATCGAAATATTAGAAGATTTTTGTAAACTTAAACATTCCGACCTCGCTGGGGATCGAACCCGATCTCCTTGGTACAATTTCAGTTTGATAACCACGAGATCACAGAATCTGTGTACTACTTACTGAATATGAACGGATGTTGCATGCTTTAGTGATGAATTTTGAGTTGATGTAAAATGACCTCTCAGATTTCCAGGTCTTTTTTATTTTTTTTACACTCCTTTAGAGTCACCCTTATTAAGGAGCGCGGTAGCGCTCCGCCCCGCCAAGTCCAAGAAATGCGGCAGCTACCAAGAGTATATTATACGCCACAGCTTACATTGCCGATTTCAGCTACTTCCAGAGGAAAAACTACACACCTCAGGATAAAAATGATTATTTCCTACGTATGAGGCGAACTCAGAGACGAAATAAATTTCAACAAAATCGGTTAAGTCAAATCGGAGATATAGGCTTCTGAAAAGTACACTTTTTTTTCTCATCGTCTGCTGCTGCTGCTTCTTCTTCCTTCTTCTTCTTTCTTCTTTCTTCTTCTTTCTTCTTCTTCTTCTTCACGAACCTACAGCCAAAACTACTGGACCGATTTTGATGAACGATAGCTCATTTTTTCTCGTGAGTGGCAGATGTGCCTTTTGCTACTTATATTGTCCCTCAGTGGGTCCTTCAGCCCCAAATTTCCAAAAATTGGGGGTATTTATTTGATACCCTCAAAATTGGGGGTATTTATTTGATACACGTGTTATATATTTTCCGAACTAATGAACCGATATGGACGTATGATTTACATGACGTTACATGGTTAGTACCAAAAATATACAGGGTGTAATTTATCTCATATACAGGGTGTTATATAAGATAAATAAATTGTTAGAAAGTTCATATTTTTCTTTAGTTAGGATTTCCTCGCATGATACATAATGAAATATTATTTTAACATTCAATTATTTATACCGGGTGTAACACATTGATTAATGATAGTT
>CM022885.1:12319318-12366318 GCA_012654025.1 Pachypsylla venusta
GAACTGTTCCACTATTCCGACTAGTTCTTTCAGTTGATCATGGGATACTGCCTATAGTTTCAAGTCATCCATGTGTAACTGGTGTGAGATGGTGTGTTTCACTTGGTTGTTTAAGTTGTGTACTATTTTCATTCTATTGAACATTTTGAAAAGCGGATTTAATGCTAGGCAAACCACAATGGACTCAAAGAATCTCCCCAATAAATACCTCGTTCTATTTTGATTTGATGAGTGGTTATAGATGTTTGTTTTGTCGTTAGGTGTATGGTAGTATTCCAGGATTGCATCATTTGGTGAAGGCATTATATCAATATGGGGTAGACTTTGTATAGTTGCAAGACCTTAATATTAATTAACCATTGATGGGGTACGCTGTCATAAGAATTCTGGTAATTCACGTAACAAAAAGATAGTTTTTTGGTTTTCTTCTTGACTTCTCTGAGTATTAGGTACTGAGTCTATGATAAGTTGCTCTTGGTTTTGTTTTAATCTTGCTATAAAAAAAAAAAATCTCGTTGTTCTCAAACTCGCTGTTTTCTTGTTTTCTCCTATCGCATTTCCTACACCTCTTTAGTCTTCCTTCTAAGTGGTCTCAGGTAATAAGACACTGCCTAACTGAGAAGCACTCCTAGCAGTCATAGTCCTTCTGGATGTATTTTGACTGTTATCATTTGTGTCGGCATTTTGATTGTTTTCGGGTACCCCGGTCGCAGTCTGCCGCATTCTTCTTGTCTCCCTGCGATCACTTCTAGCGGTGGCTCCAGTGGTGTCCTGGTGCTGCCCCTCAGGTATTATTAAAAATCGTTTCTTCTCCATTGGGAGATTGCAGTTGATGTTCATGTGGTATTAAAATATTACCACACTACTTCCCGGGGCGTTACTCATTCTTGTAACTATCCAGGGATCATCAACCACTTGCTCGGGCCCTGGGGTCGCCCCTCCCCCAAATAACTCAACTATCAGTTACCCTTGGGGGTTTATTATTAAATATATAACGATTTACTTTATCGACCCCCCCTCCCTCCCAACATGAAAATCTCGGCTGCCCCCCCTAGGCCAGATGCTGGCTACGCCCTTGTTTTATATACAAGTCAAGTGTACTAATTCTAATTACTAATCAATTCTTTAGGGATCTTTAATATTCTGCTTTCCTGACTTGGACTGTATCAAAGTTTTTCTTTTCTTCCTCTTCTCTCATTACATGGTTCGACACACACGATCAGAGTTTCTTTTAACTGAAAATTTTCCTACTTTTTTAATAACTAAAGGAATTTTCTTTTCTTTCTTTTTCAAGAATAAAAGCCATATATATTTTTTTCTTTTAATTTATTTTATTGTAATTTGTATTTTTTTTTTTATTCTCTTTTTTGATTACAAATGTTCCGAACGAAAGATGCTAAAGACGTTTATTATTAACAGTATTTGAATTCGTTTTTATTTTTTGTTGTTTTAATCGTTTAGGGTAGGCTTTTTGGTGGAAACCCGACCTAATATTTGAAGTTTGTGTTTTTCATGTTAAAATTGATTTTCAAAAATTTCTTTCCAAATTCATAAATGTGTTTAGGGTTCAATTGACTTATGACAGTTTTTTACTATCAACTTTTTGTCAACAAGTGGTAGTGGCATTGTGACATCGTAACATCAAAAAAATATAGCTTTAATAGTTTTCCGAATTTGATGAAATTTGGTAAAATGAAACCTTCATAGCAAATTTCATCAAAATTGGTAAACCTTATATGGCAAAATTGTCGTCCGAGTGCGAAGACGCGGCGGACGCATGGATCTAATAGAAAACTATTAGATTTTTAAATTATAAGTACTCTTGAATTGTAGAATATGAAATTTTGAGGGTGGGGGATTATTTTTATTTCGTGGTCGATACCAAAACTTCTAAACCAAAAATCTGACTTATTGATGCTACGTAATTTTGTTGTAGGGTTATTGTAGAATGCACCCTGATGTGTAAAATGAAAACAATTATTTTTATTTTTAATTTATTCAAAAGTTATAAATTAATTTGCACAAGGGTACTTTTCTCAAGCGCATACAATATTCTAAGAAAAATAAATAACAAAATGTACACCATGAGAGATAGAAATCAGCAATCACTATCTATCTCATAGTACGATATTAGGGTAGGTTGTACCTACAAGTTGTTGACTTTATATTAATAGAAGATAAGAATATGTATCGTAAATAATAATGATTGCAGACTCTTGTTATTCCTGACCAGTATGTCTGCAAATACATTCTTAACAGTTTTTTTTAATAGACTATGTAGGTACTTTACACACTATATAGGTTAACCCATAAATTACCGCATCTTCATTGAACAGTATTGAACAAAGGACTATTTGTTTTGGTAGCTAGGTTTTTTCTTTCTTTGGTCTATTAATTTTCTCGATAATGAACCTTTGGAATCGTTACGAAAAAAATCCCCCCCCCCTCAAATTGTTTTATTTACATCTCTCAAGAAACCTCATGAGATTTATAGTATAAAATATATCTATCTTCTATCTATCTATCCATAATAATAAAACTCAGTGTAACGATAAATGTGTGTGTGTATGTATCACTAATTGTTTAGCCAAAACGGTAAGAGATATCGAAAAATTGATGAGAATGGACCCCCCCCCGCCCGAAAAAATTCAGATAGAATATCGGAATTCAAAAAAAATTTTGACCGAATTTAGCCGGTCATGGTGTGATATCTTAAATTTTGTCGCGACAACATATCAACTCAAAGCGAGAAAGTTTTAGGTGGCCTTTTAAACCTTAATTTGGAACATAGTTGGCAAAAAACGGTCCAACCGTTTTCGAGTTATGGCCATTTTTCCGATTTTTGTGAGGGGAATCATAGAATACTATTAGCTTCCCATTATTAAAAGGAATATCATAGAATACTATTAGCACGGGGACAGCCATGCCTCTAAGGCACCAATCTATAGGCCGTAGCGAAACACGGGCGAAACAGCTAGTATATATATACCCCCCAAAAATACCACTGCGTGCTATAAAAATTCCCCGCCAAGTCATCACCCCAAAAAAGACATGAAATCTATTCTGGGCCCCGATATCCGCTCTTCCGTTCTTCGAAAAACCTAATGACTTTAAATTCCGACCCCACCTCAAACGATTTCAAAATTTTAGTCTGATTTCCTCACTCTCTTCACCAACACGCAGTCTTGGTGGGGTACCTCGGTTCGTTTAACCACTAGGAGATAGGGACCACTCTGTACTACTTTAGTGGTTCATAAATTTGTTACGTTTAATAATAATCAGAGGTACCCCACCAAGACTGCGTGTTGGTGAAGAGAGTGGGGAAATCAGACTAAAATTTTGAAATCGTTTTGGGTGGGGTCGGAATTTAAAGTCATTAGGTATTTCGAAGAACGGAAGAGCGGATAGCGGGGCCCAAAATAGATTTCATGTCTTTTTTGGGGTGATGACTTGGCGGGGAATTTTTATAGCACGCAGTGGTATTTTTGGGGGGATCTCATAACTTTTTGTAGCAAGAAAATATATATATTTATATAATGGTAAAAGGGCAGAGATCTTACATAAGTATCATAACTGAATAATTATCATCTATCTTCAAACTATACCCCAGATAAGACAACGTCCGGTGGAGAAACCAAGGTCCAACCCATCATTTCCTTGAGGGCGTTTTTGGAACTTTCAACTTTTAAGAATCTGAAAGTCTGTACTTTCAGATTTTTAAAAGAAAATTTTCGGTCAAAATTTGGAGAAAAATATTTAAGTATGACAACGTCCGGTGAAGAAACCAAGGTTAAAATGGCAAATCCTTGAGGGCGCTGAACATTTTTCGCAAGTACTTTTAGATTTTTAAGAGTATGACAACGTCCGGTGGAGAAACCCAGGTTAAACTGGTCATTTCCTCTAATTATCCCTAAGAACAGTTTTGACACCCCCAAATGATACCATACATCATAAATACACATTTTTTCAAAAATACAAATCAAGTTATTAGTAAATTACAAAATGTACTCCAGATACCTATGGCGACGCCTAACGACGGAACCAACCTCCACACAATTATTTCATTGAGAGCGCTAAGCATTTTCTGGTCTGAAATTTCAGGTACACTTAAAAAAATTTTTAGTCAAAATTGATAAAAATCAATCTATCATCAACTATCATTAATCAATGCGTTACACCCGGTATAAAGAATTGAATGTTAAAATATTTCATTATGTATCATGCGAGGAAATCCTAACTAAAGAAAAAAAAATATGAACTTGTTAACAATTTATTTGTCTGGTATAACACCCTGTATATTTTTGATACCTATTGTGTAACTCAGCTTGATTTGGTGATTAAAATGACACCTCATACGTCCATATTGGTTCATTAGTTCGGAAAATATATAACACGTGTATCAAATAAATACCCCCAATTTTGAGGGTTTTTGGAAATTTGGGGCTGAAGGATCAACTGAGGGACAATGTAAGTGGCGGGGTGGAGCGCTACCGCGCTCCTTAATATGTAGGGTGTCCATAAAGTCTCACCCCACCCCCCGTATCTCGAGAATGGCTAAAAATATAAGAAAACGCAAAAACACGTATCCCTTAGATTTTAGGGGGATTAATTTTAGACTAAAAAATGTTTGGCCTCAGCCAGGCGTTTAGATTATTATTGATTTTAAAATGTTTATTCTACGTTTAAATGAAATCGAATGCAAATACAATTTTGATGAAATATCCTAATGGAATTATAAATATTTTTTTTATATGTTATAGAAATCGCAAGAACCGCAATCAAAGTCTCGAGTCAACTTCAATGCCCTCTCATTCAACCAAAGATGACGAATCAGACCCAGAGCCTCACAAGTCTAATTCTAGACTGTGGCGTATAGTTCGTGCAGCATTGCCATTTCATTTGGCTATTATTGTTTTTGTATGTATCGCCTGGCTTTTAGATCCCCGATGTTGTGATCAGATAAATAATTTAAATTTATCTAGTTCACCGCAGTTGAAATATTTTTCAGGACCTCCTCCCACCTAGGTTTGCAACTTAATTGGATAGGTCATTTAGTTCCAAGCTATAACTCATTACGTGTGGTAAGTACCATGCCCCCCACTCCCTCTNCCCCCCCCCCCGATTTCTTACTCTTATTTTTGTGTTCATAGATTTTTTTATTTGTTTGTACTTAACATTTCATCATGTAGATTAATATCTCTATTTTTTGTTTAATTTGTTCAACATATCCTACTTTTAATTTTCTTATTCAATTTTTTACCCTACTTTTTCATTTTTTTGTTTCAATAGTTATTTGGACGTGATTTGATCACATATACATTTTATACTTTTTCTTCTGATAGTAATAGAATCATTATTATGAAATTAACCCACTAGGACCATATTATCCTTCCTTCGTTTAATTTCCGACGAATTCGATTTTCAGAACTTTCATATAATGTGGTAGGATTCTGTAGAGAAAAATGAATCCATAGTTGGTCTTTTTTATTGTCAATGCGGTTTCCAGTTGGTCTTTTTTATTGTCAATGCGGTTTCCATTCAATACCACAAAAAAATTCAAAGTTCTTTGATTTTATCCAATTGTCTTATGTATTGACTAAGTACTAAGACATTCTTTATCTTTCTTACTAGATTTCTTCTGTATGACAACGATTTTATGATTTCTATTTAAAAAGTCTAGTCGATTTTTTATCAATCCTTAGAATATCTCGGAAATTTAGTTCATATTGAAGACCAGCGGTGGTTCATTGAAGATTTTCTGTGCCAAACTGAAAAATCGAAAGATACATTTTCTATTCTCATTTATTTCAAAATTCTTGTTCTAATTTTAGCTATTTCTCGAAATTAGGGAAATTATTTGTGTTCTTTTTACATTGTGTATTTTTTTAAGTTAATTGTTAATTTCTACATTTTTATTCATATCTATGATTGATTCAAAAAGCCGATTTTTATTATTTCTCTATTACTTTCTTTTACCCGAAAAATGTAAAATAAGGAATTATTTAACATCATTCCCTGCAACAGTCGAGGTGCTTATAACATACTACATATTTCTTGTAACTCAGTTTTAGTTTGAATTGGTTAATTTTAAATGACCTTGATCGGGTTTTGAGGATGAAAAATTCCTCAAAAATGGTGCAATCGATATACTTAAAAAAAAAAAAAATGGTGTGTTTTTTTTTTAAAAAAAAATATTTGGATTCCTATTAATAAACGAGAAATTTAATTTTCAGCATGTTTCACTTAAATTTACCCAACCACCCGAAAGTTTAGGAGGTTAATTTTTCTCTCTATTTAGCTTATCATTTCCCAAGGGTCCTTTGGTGTTCAGAATTTTTCATTTGATTCTTCAATATTTGGTAAAAGAAAGTCACGTGATATATACACTGTATTTTTATACGAACGTATCCACATTGGTGGTCATTTACTGACTAGATGTTAGAAATATTCAATTATTATTTTATGTGTAAAAAAAATTGTAAAGTTAAAATTAAATTTTTGAAAGAATATTTTTTATTTATCTTTTTAAAAAGATTTCATACCTTTTGTGTAATTTAGACGTTACCCTATTTTTCAGAATACAAATATTTATTTTATTTTTTTAAATTTTAAGTTTATAGAGCAGGGAATTCAACTTGTGTGCTCATCTTTTGAAACAGCTTCAATAGATATAATTCTCGAGATGATTTTTTCAACTTCTGTGAACTAATCAGGGGGGTGAAAGGACGAAAGATTAAGCCAACCGTCGACGCACTACTTATATTTTCTTACATCTTTGGTATCTATTATAATATTAATGACAGGACATTGTGTAAACACATGATAATACATAAACCTTTGAACTGTAGGTCCCAAGAGCTCTTAATAAACTGACCCAATCAGAGCTGAAGGATTTTTAGTTTTGTCAGTCTTGTGGAAGTAGTAAAATATACCGCCCGGTTTATTGAAATTATCCTATGCAAATAAGATATAATTATTAGTGTAACTATATGTACTCAATAAATAAATAATTTATAATGAAAGAAGACATTATAACTAATAATCTATAATAATGACATAAACCGTTGAACTGTCTATCTATCTGTTGAATTTACCCAAACTTACTGCGAATTACTTAGATTGGTACAATTATTATTGAACAGAGTTTTCACTCAAAGCTGAAGGTTTTTACTCAAAAGAAAAGAATGAAAGATGGGCACTTGAGTTGTGTTGTCTGCATATTTCATGTTCAAGTGAATTCTAGTTTTTCATATTCAGTGTCTTAGTATGATTTAAATTTCACAGTCTTGCCAAAAACAGCCGGTTTGAAGTAATATGAGATTTGGCTTTCAGAGAAATGTGGATGAACCTTTGGAAGATCTGGCGAATATTTATTGAATAAAGTAGAAAACATTTTTAAGTGGTTCTCTTCAATTTATCATCTAAACATTTTCTGCTAGATCAAGTGCTAAAGCGTTCACATTGATGATGTCGTTTTTGGTCGGACCGTGGACGGATCATATGTTTCATGTTTCCTCTTACATCAAACTAATAACCCTACACAACGACAGAAGAAAACATAAAGCGTTGTGCACATTTTTATTATAACTTCAATGCTCACGCCACACGTGAGAGAACAACTTCACAATTTGCACAAGTGTAATCGTGCTGGATTTTAGAAATAATAAGGAACCTCTCTTTATTCTCATAGACTTAGTTGACGCTTACTGTGTGCAATTGAGTGCGCCGATATAATAAATGTTTGTACGACACATAAATACTTGCGTTTTCATTCATCTGCTGTAAGTTCATGTTAATTTTTTCATGTTTTGAAATAAGGGAAAATAAAATTATACTTTTATCAAAAATTTATCTCGTGTTTATTTTTTCTTCTTCTAAATCTGAATTTTAAGAAGGTTATAATTCCTGGAAGGTCACCAGATTTTAAAAAGGGGAAGTCACGCATGTCCATCCTAAATTTATTGAAGAATTTTATAGAATTATCAAGGTGAGAAAAAAATACGGTATCAATACAAGAAATGGAAATGGCGAAAAACCCTTGACTTTGTGTTCTACAATTTTAATATATTACTCGATACGGGTAGTTCTGTTACTCCATTATCAAGAATGATTCTTGATTTCGTAAAATGCGGAAAACGCGTATCGATTAGGTAATATATATTAAATTTGTGGAAAATAAAATCAAGTGTTTTTCATCATTTCCATTTCTTGTTCGTTCTTCTATGTTTTGTAAAGGTTGTCATACTGTGACCGCATCAATCATTTCAAATAAAAAATGGATATACATAAAGAGAATGGAAATCGAAACACTCTTGCTTTATTTAAGTTAGCAGTCGGGTAAGAAGAAATGGTGAAATGGGACCCGTTAAATTCTATTATTGTATTTTAATATATTTTACTTTTTAAATTAATTTATTTATTTTGTAATCAATATCGAGAACCTGAGAGAATGTCTTCAAGCCATTTCCTGTGTGTCTCATTACTCATTACTAACGCAATCCATCACTTTTCCGCTTTGTTTTTGTACAAGGTGTTCGTAGTAGATTTATCAGTCATTTGGAGATTGGGTGTAGTGAATCTTGGCGTTTTACACTTCTTCGTCTTCTTTAATTTTACCTTTTCCCAATTATATTTGGGGTCAGCACTCTTCTTTTTAATTCTACCATGCCACAACCTTTTCTTGGGTGCCTACTCTCTTTAGCTATAACCCTTTCCTGGTACGGTAACCAGAGCATGCTTCTCAAAGTATCTCAGGAAACTGAATTTAAAAAGCAACTAGTTTTTTGCTGATGATCTCTCATCATTGGTTTGAAGCAGAGTTAAAGGCTGGATGCCCTTCCTAACACCAAAACTTCTGTATTTACACGGGCTTAGGACCGCCACTTTGCTCCCCTCGGTGGCTACATTGGGGTTTTACACTACAGCTGCAATTTAATGGTAAATGAGGAATGTAGCGAATTTTTGGGCTTACCTTTAAATTCTTCAATAATATAGGATGTAACTTCTATCGAGATATTTGAAACAGTCTATCTAAACTGTGAAATAACCGTGTTCATAATATCTCCTTCTACCAAGGTAACAATGTGTTCCGACCTATTATATGTCATTTTAAGGAAATATTTCACCAGACGGGGTGATGTACTAGTTCTAACTCCACCGCTGGTTATTTTTTTACCTCGATAACTCTCGAATGCGTGGATTTTGACGCAACAATTTATTGAATGTATTATGTTTATAAACTTAGTTGATTTGTTTTTGGGTCATCCGGACCCATGTTCGTCCCATTTAACTTAGTGAGGTCTACTCTGGACAGAGCTAATAGAATCAAAACCTGATTGGCGTTAGCTATAAATACTTGTATATACTGTATCTTCTTTTGACATGTGACCTCACATCTCCAGACGTGCTAATCTTTTGGAATAACTTAGAGCAATGTGGTAGGTTATTCATTGCTTCTGAGCAGAAAAATAGTGCTCATAATACGTAACTTAAGGTGGTTTGTTTTTAACCCTCACCGCAGTCTGTAAGCTCCAGGGTGTCTTGATAGGAAGATCTGGCTAACGTCAGATGCTAGGTTGTCTTGGGAAGTTCAACTTGAAATTATTTTCTTATTATGTGATCATTTTCGAGTTAAATGGTCAATGTAAGGATGGTAATATTATCATCTTGACGATGGATTGGATAAATGAGTGTTAAATTATCTTCGTATTTATGTATGCCCAACAGACGGTGGATACAAGATGCAGAGGTAAGTGCAGCAATTACTGTGAGATCATTTTAAATTTACATTAACAGGATAGTGACCGTGGGAGATTGATACGTCTAACACAACCAAGTCTCCTCTGCACTTCTATAAAGTTATCTCAGGTATCTTGATATCATAGGTGTATCTTCAGATGTTTGACTTAATTACCCTTGAGACACATCATGTAAGTACAGCTTCTGTGGATCCTTTTTTTTCAGTATTTAAACTTTTCATCCCTATATCAAATCGTTTAGAGGGAGAAACAAAATCAATAATTGTGCCGTCAGTTTTCTACAAAAGATATTTCAGATTGAATTAAATGTCGCATAACTAAGGAGACAAACGATTTGCACAAATCCCATTCCAGGTGCTCTTTGTAAAGTGTACTTACTTTTTTTCAAATAAATAAATATTTTAATAAATGTTTTCCAAGATACATTTTCAAATTGTGTCGAAAATGTGAAAATAAAGACTATTTTTATTTACACAAAAAAAAATCGCAAGTCTCGCGGTAACTCAATTTTTGTTTACTTGGAAAAAAAATATTGTGGTTTACGACTCTGTTTTGGTGGAATCGATTTAGCAAACAATCCTTGAACATTTCATTAACAAAGTGGAACAGCTTCTCCGTATTTTAATGAATAAAAATAAAGAACTCGACAAAAAAAATTGTGGTGAGGCATGCCCGTAAAAACCTAACCTTAAATTCGTACATTCGCCCAAGCCTAAACGTCTAATAAGATTTTTAAATGGTCATGCCTCATCAAAAAAAATCTCTCTGAGAAAATACCTTAAGTATTTCCCAATCCAATTTGTGTGTTCTGGGATGTTTAATACTCTGAGAATATTAGGTAGAACCCTGTACCTAGATATGTAGAAGAAGCTATTGATTGAACACCTTGTAGCTATCTTTATAACAAGTCTGTATCATTACCAATAAGAATCGAAATGTAATTGTGGTGGTTGCACTAACAGGTGAAAGATTTACCTTTAATCAGGCAAAGTTTTCAGCTCTGGGTACTTATATTATTGTATGGGACCGGACTCGCACTGTGGATTGTGGAAAGATTACTCTTAGGTTATAGTAATACCGGAATTCAGGCTCAGTTGGGATTAGGTGTCTCGAATTTTTGGTTTGAATAATAAGCATATGGTGAAAAGGCAATTTTGTTGGTTATCAACATTTTAAATCATTTAAGAGGTATCTTCTTAAATGATTTAGCATCAACTCTTTTAGCAATATTTTTCCAAAGGCACTTTGTTTATAATGAGATGTCACGCTTTGAAAAATGTCCGGATTCCTGTGAATGATACGGGTTGAATAATAAACAAATCCCTGGTAAATCAAATTTGAAGCCTTCCGATTAGTGATGAGCATGCTTGTGCTCACAGGGATCCGACCATATTCCAAAAGTGACTTTTCATACTGAATAAAGTGTAGTTTCAGGTACCTATGTTTTCGAAAGCGCAAATTCTCGTTTGATTGGTTTAGGTATCAGCAAGAGTGTACCTAAAGTGTGTACTTAAAGTGCTTAGGTTTAATATTAACTTTTCTTCTTCGTCTTTTAACAGTTCGTCCATTTACATCTTCTTAATCTTAAAGAATACCATGCGATAGGTACCTACCTACATTTTGGCGGTTTTTTATATGTGTATGAAAAGAAATTTGTTGAAACCATTTTTATTTTTCAATTATATATTGTAATAAATATCAATTCAAACTTCGCTTACTGCTTAAATCCTTACATACTTAATTCTTTTCCCAAGAGTTCTGTGAAAATTATCAATTCAACTGATCAAATCAATCTACGTACCTCATTCACACAGAGCATAATGCTTACTGCCCTAAAATTTACAAAGCATTTTTCCCGAATTGTTTTATGAAAAATATTTATCAACTTTCATTGTGAAAAACATAAGAACAAAAGTTCAGTCGTCATGATTTTTTAACACAATAGAAAGATATTTATCAGAAAATAAACAAGCTTTATCCATCCCTGATTGTTGTCAATAATCAATCCGTGCTTACTGCTCTATAATCAATTCTAGTAATGATTATTCCCAATTTCCCATTATACATTACAAATCCAAATCACTTTGGTTCACAACACCAACCTGTAACCCCTTCAATAAGTGAGAATAATAATAGGTAACTATCCGATGAATGTTACTCGAGTTGTGCCATCGCGTTGTAACCCCTTCAATGAGTGAGAATAATAATAGGTACAATCCGATGAATGTTACTCGAGTTGTGCCATCGCATTGTAAACCCTTCAATGAGTGAGAATAATAATAGGTACAATCCGATGATTGTTACTCGAGTTGTGCCATCGCATTGTAAACCCTTCAATATTATTATGGCCAATACTTACTAACATTGTTACTTACTAACTGCCATGGCCATTTATACCCGAGTTGGTATTTAGCCTCATTTACTGCTTGCCCTCATTTGAATCTGTCTTGTGCATCTTCCTCTCGTATTTCTAATCTTCTAAAATCTTGGTTTATTTTATCTCTCCATCTTGATTTAGGTCTCCCTCTTGGTTTCTGGCCATCTGGTTGATTCATCCATACTTGACTAGTTGTGCTGTCTTCATCCTTTCTGAGTATATGGCCAATCCATCGCAGTCTTCCACTCTTAATTTCACCCACGATATCAGGTTCTTTATAATTTATACAGGTCTCTAACTTCTTTATTGTGTTTCATCCTCCCTTCTCCGTTTTCGAAAGTAGGCCCCAAAATTTTTCTAAGAATTTTATTTTCAAATGTGACGAGTTTTCTTTCGGTATGTTTGTTGATGATCCAGTTTTCACTTCCATATGCCAACACGGGTCTTATAATTGACTTGTATAATCTAATTTTGGATGTTCTAGATAGATCTTTGGAGGATAATAATTTGTTACATGCATGCATACTTTTATTAACTTGGTCCAGTCTGACTTGAATTTCAACACTTTCTTCATTTTTGTCGGATAAGGTGACCCCAAGATATTTGAACTCCGAGCATCTGTCAAAGTCATGGCCATCCACACTAAGTGAGAATAATAATAGGTACAATCCGATGATTGTTACTCGAGTTGTGCCATCGCATTGTAACCCCTTCAATGAATGAGAATAATAATAGGTACAATCCGATGATTGTTACTCGAGTTGTAACAATCATCGTTACAACTCGAGTAACAATCATAGGATTGTACCTACAATCCTATGATTGTTACAATCCTATGATTGTTACTCGAGTTGTGCCATCGCAATGTAAACCCTTCAATAAGTGAAATAATAATAGGTACAATCCGATGATTGTTACTCGAGTTGTGCCATCGGATTGTAAACCCCTCAATAAGTGAGAATAATAATAGGTAACAATCCGATGATTGTTACTCGAGTTGTAACCCCTTTACATCTTTGTAACCCAGATGAGATCTGTAGCGAAACAAACATAGGAGATTTTGGAACGGAAATTAGTACGTATTAAAACTTTTTCTATCGACAAAGCCGCGACAAAAACATCCGAGTTTTTCAAAGGTAAAACAAAACTCTGATTTTGCAACTCCAGAAATAAAAAAAATATTTGATAAGTAGTCGAAGGAAAGCAAAAAAAAAAAAAAAAAAAAAAAAAAAAAAAAAAAAAAAAAAAAAAAAAAANAAAAAAAAAAAAAAATCGAAATTATTTTCTTAAAAGTTTAAATTAAGTGAATTATTAATCCTCATAGATAACGGTGGGGTACATATCCCAGGCTAATTTTGTTTGAAAAAAGCTGCACTTTTTTTCGAAGAAAATATATAAAAAAACGAAAATCAAATGAACTGTGAAATTCACGTCACTTTTGGGAAAGGAGATTACATAAATTTTCGACATCTTCCTTATAATTTATTTTAAATTGGATGTCTTCTATTTTATCTTGTTCACATTCAATACACCCACTCAATTTTGCTGAATAAATCAATCAATGTATTGAATTGATCTTTCCAGAGACAACACACGATTTTCCTAACCATATTATTTGTTCATATAATTTCAGAAATTTCCCGTTGATGATAAGGTAACTAAAGTAAATTCAATTACACATCGCCATTCCATAATACCTACCTTGTTCGGGCTAATTTTTTCAACATTAAAACCATAAAATTCGTATTAAAGAGCGTTGATAGTACACGATATGACAGATGCAAAATCATGGTTAACTTTAAAACATTAAAAACTCCAAACCTTCTGAGCAAACAATGCCTTTCCTGTTTTTCATAGTTCAGCATACATTTTGGGCTTATTTTTGGTGGTAAGCCAGATGGATGAAAAATAAAAAATGAACACAGAAAATATCTGCTTTTACACATAAGAAATTTCAAGTGAACCTTACTGTCAGTACTAGTGATGGATGATGTTGAAATCCTATGGTTGTGATCACTCCAAACATGCTCTTCGAATACAGATCTGAAACTGGAAATTAAACTTTTTGGGAGAGGTGTCTTCCAAAACAGCATTATTATTAATTTAGTTTTCTGTCCGAGTATGATCTTGAACTAGATCACTTATATATACGGGTATGTAGTACATTCCAGTCAAGTCGTTCAAGTATCTTCAAATTTACCGATTTAGAAATTGATTAGATCATCTAAAATCGACCTCTTTTAGATCGAATATTGGACATAAAAATACAAAAATCGTGACAGTATAATGAAATATTGTTTGGAAGGATGGCGTATCGTTGATGTGTTGTGTTTTATTTTCATTGGCATTCTCTCACGTCCACCCCCTCAATACGGAAATAATCAAACTTTTTCTAACAAGTTACAATTGATTACCTATATTACTTACGTGTCCGACGTAGGTTCAGGACCCACCTTCATTCTATCTGTTGCCTGTTTAATCGTGGATCGCGTGCTGTATACAGGGTTTGCACTTTCTAGTTGTCCCATAGGATTTTACATGTAAATTTCGACTTATGGTTGGCATATCCTCCCAGTATGTCACAAAATAGAAATGATGGTGATTTTTGGTGTAATTTTTTACCAGGATTTCAATGAAATTTCAATGATCGGACCTATGGTTTTGGACTTAGAACCGATCTCGTGGACTAAGGTTCTTTCATAGAATAATGGATAATACTTTTGATAATTTGAGAAAAAATGTATGCAGAATTCTACTTTTTTGAAATTTTAATTTCTTCAATTATCGGAAACTGTGTTGCCTAAAATAACAGTGACGTACATACCTAGTAATACAAAGGATGTGGGTTCGAGTCATCAAAATGCATTAATTTTTTTAGTGAATATTATATCTTCTGTTTTCGTTTGATGAAATCTTGTTTAATTAAAGTAAGTAAATCGAAACAGTCTTGCTTGCTAGTCCAGTAAGGACACTTGTCTCTTGAAGTCGAGCTGAGAAGTTCGATTCCTCAAAATATGGAATTATTTCTCAAATCGAGTGTTTTTTTTTTAACTTTCCTTATCCATTAAAAAGGAAAGTATTGAAAGTGAAATGTTCGATGTCGAGTTTTCAATGCCAAAACACGTTTTGGGTCCCCAGATCACAAATCTCGAGTTTCAGCCATTGCTACGTGGTGTGTGTGTGTCTCTGGCAGTAAATTTTATGTACCTACACATAAAATTGACATGATGAAAAAAAAATTACAACATACGACGTCTCGATTTTTCTAATAGGTAAGGAAATCGTGTGATGTTCACGTCAGATTTTATCCTATATCTTTTACACACTTAGGTTTCTGGATACCAATAATTAGAAAGTTTTTGCTAACTTTATCAAGTGGTAGCCCCTCCTCACTCCGCTTATGACATACCTAAGTGATCAATGGTTTTGCGCTTTAAAGTCTGCTAACTGTCGATGAAATGTGAAGTTGTAGATCCTTGGTATTGCAAAAGATAATAGGTAGATATAATACATCTCACTGTTAGAGTAATTCAAAATTAGTTAACATACTTATCAAAATTAGTTAACATACCTATTATCTTTTGCTATACCAAAGAAAAACACCACAAAAAAACGCAGAGCCATTGATCACTTCGGTATGCCATTAGCGGAGTGAGGGGGGGGGGCTACAATTTGATAGAGGGAGCTGTAAAATTGTAATTGTTTTCAGAGTCCAGAAACCGAAGAGAAAAGAAGATATACCTGGGTAGGACAAAAACAGTCGATATGAATCCACCTTTTGAGTAAAATCCCCCAGGGGAGGGAGTGGAATCGAAATTTCGATCTCGACTTCAAGAGACAAGTGTCCTTACTGGACTAGCAAGCAAGACTGTTTCGATTTACTTTAATTAAACCAGATTGCATCAAACGAAAAAGAAGATATAATATTCACTTAAAAAATGTATGCATTTTGATGACTCGAACCCACGTCCTTTGTATTACTAGGTATGTACGTCACTGTTATTTTAGGCAACATAGTTTCTGATAAAATTGAGGAAATTAAAATTTCAAAATAGTAAAATTCTGCATACATTTTTTCCCAAATTATCAAAAGTATTATTCATTATTCTATGAAAGAACCTTAGTCCACGAGATCGGTTCGAAGTCCAAAACCATAGGTCCGATTTTCGTGATAGTGGTTTTATTGGAATCCTGTTAAAAAATTACACCAAAAATCACTATTTTGTGACATACTCAAGGGCGTAGCCAGCATCTGGCCTAGGGGGGGGGCAGCTGAGATTTTCTTGTCGGGAGGTAGGGGTCGATAAAGTAAATCGGTACTTATTTAATAATAAACCCCCAGGTAACTGATGATTCAGTTATTGGGGAGGGGCGACCCCAGGGCCTGTGATAAATATCGATAAAGGAAAGTGCCAAACCGACGAAATTCAACTAGCAGGAGGAGTTTTACAATGGAAAAATATACGGAAAGCCGAAAAAAAACAGATGGAACCTATACGTTTGTAACGTTTGTTCATTTTTTTTTAATTTTCCCACCAAATTTACCAATTGCGGTTCAACGATGCGACAAGTTTGCCACAGTTACATTTGATTGTTCACAGTGGGGCTGTTGGATTAGGGACAAAATGTGGCATTTATCGTATTTGGGTACTTGATGACTTTTTTGCTTTCAAAAATCATTTTATCTAGTGTAAATTTAAGTTGCCCCTTCCGTGCTGCATACTCTCGAGAATTTCTAGGGGGGGCAGCTGCCCCCACCTGCCCCCCCCTCCTACGCCCATGGACATACTGGGAGGATATGCCAGCCATAAGTCGAAATTTACATGTAAAATTCTATGGGACAACTAGAAAGTGCAAACCCTGTAGACCTTAATGGTCATGCAAAGTCTTAAAAGTGACATGACAATATTTCACTCGAGAAATGTGTTTTTGCGTTACCTATAATATATTATTATGATAAATATTTTCCCTCCCGTTTGACATAAAATATTATGATTTTGCTAGAAAGTTGGAGCAATGTATTTTAAACTTATATTTTCAAAGAAACATGTGTCGCACATTGTCAGTGTAATACGCAATAATCTAGGTGCTCTTTTATACCGTATAATCCAAAAGAATGTTTATCTTGGACTTTTCGCTATGTACGGGTATCTATTCGAATATTTGATAAGTAGCCGAATAATAAAGTCAGACAAAAACTCAGGGGACTGTTGTTTTTTTTTTTTTTGAAACGACCATGCGTCTGTTTAATTTATGATTTGGACATCAACATATTTAACTTGTCTTGGTG
This sequence comes from Pachypsylla venusta, assembly GCA_012654025.1. Lineage (NCBI taxonomy): Eukaryota > Metazoa > Arthropoda > Insecta > Hemiptera > Aphalaridae > Pachypsylla > Pachypsylla venusta. Next base: position 12,336,744 of record CM022885.1, read on the forward strand.
CTCTGCCATCGCTCTCAGCTAGCATTGTAGTACTTCCATAAATTCGAGTGAAAAGAAACATTCATGGATGTTTCAATGTGTGTAAAAATTATTAGTTTTCATTAATGAATCTTTGGATTAACTGTAGAAATGTCACCCCTCTACCGACGCTCTATTGCATAAGCACGCAGAATCTAAATACCTAATAAAAAAATCCGCTTGATTGCCGTAAGCGGGCGGCTCTTTTGACACTCAACTTCATGCGATATTAATGACATTTGTGGTCACATTTGGGTTCTAGTTGGCGCTCGATGATTAGCCTTACTGTCCGTGTTATACAAAAAGTGAGGGAAAAAAATATACAGAAATTTATATTAATTTCTGTATAGATTTATGGTTGTATAGATGTATAGTTGTGTTTTTATTTCAAGTTGGAAAATGGAGTTTCAAACTTTCACCGTAAAATTTATGAATAACAGTAACAGTTTGAAAATTAATTTAATCTGAGTTATTGATTCATTTTGATTTGTTCTATACATAAATATTTAGAAAAGGTTTGATTTGTTATTATTTTTTCATACTCAAAATAGTGTTAGGTCACTGAAAATAAATGTGGAAGAGTTAACATAATTTTTACGAAAAAAAAAAAAATCCTCTTAGCATATCAGTTTGATGCTGAGAAAATAAATAAAAAATTATAAAAACATATCTTATTTTTTTATTCCCTGTACAAAAATAAGAAAAACCGCAAAAGCTTCTTTGGTTTTTTTATAGAAAATATAATATGCACCCCTCTTCTTTCTTCTTTTATTTTTTTACATTCAAATAGTTTAAAATCATTGCGGCAATAAATCTCCATATCAAAGTGTCTATATTTTATAATTTACACCTAAAACAATATTATAATCTTTTGTGTGGGTAGAATTATTATTTGTGCATGTCTTTATTATACCATCAAATACTTAAAGTACCTTTGGTAGAAAATTGACATCATTGAAAAAGCTAATCAAATAGACTGATTCAAAAATTGCACCAAGTATTATTATTTTGGTAGTTTGGGTACACTCTGCTCATGGTTTCACAATTTTCAAGTGTTCATTACAGCGTTACAGGATTTTTTTCATCTCCTCTACTTACTTCAAATACATTGGGTATTGGGTAACAGTGTTGTATCTCCTACAACATTGTTACCTCAACTCTATAACCTATACCGTTGTCAGTCCTTTTCTAGGATGGGTACTTAGTTTTCCTCTGGAGGGTTGTATTTCGCGTTTGGATGTACCACATGTAAATAAGAAATCAAAATATTTGAAGATTTTTGTGAAACTTGAAAATTTTGATCTCGCCGTTAATAGAACCACTTCTCCTCGATGACCACTAGACTATATATACTCAACTAGCATTCCCCGATCGCGGCTTCGCCCGCGCATATTTTAAATGAAATTTATACTCAAAAAAAAAATTATCATTGAAAAAAGGCCATGTTCCACTTACACAACCAAATAATTCCGCCTATGAAAGTAGTGATATCTATTATTGGGGCCAAGTTTATTGATGCTGTTTCTCTTAAAGTAACACCGACTTAACACTTGGTCAGTTTTTTCTAAGGGGATTCGTAAAATACTACCTTTTTGTAAACTGGCCAAGTGTAAAGTCGGTATTATTTTAAGAGAATTGAAACAGAAGAACGTGCAATAATAAATTTAAGTGCGAGATATACGACAGCAACAATAAACTTGGCCCCAATAATAGATATCACTACTTTCATAGGCGGAATTCTTTGGTTGAGTAAGGAACTTGGCCTTTTTTCAATGATATTTTTTTTTTTTCAATGATAACCGGATATCTGACGGTGTGTAAAACCTGTTGAATTGCTTCGTGTAAAGATACACTGGTGCTTTCTGGAACCTGGCCTGGCGCACTCCCGTGCACTCAGATTATATTCATGTATCATGCTATCTCTCTCCAATGTATTTCTCATGGGGATTGTTTGCTTTCCGCGATTTCTACCCCTTAAAATTAAAATTTTGCAAAATCCTTTCTTAGTGCACACTTACATGGTCCAGCGAAGGTCCCAGCCAAATTTCAAATCTGTAGCATTAATAGTTTCGGCTCTACGTTGATCAGTCACTCAGGGCATTGTCTTTTATATATAAAGATGAAATATTTAGAGTACAATGTCGCAACTTGACTCACCTGAATTGAGTCTCTAAAATCACTCTTTTAATTTGATCATCAAAATTATTTCATACCTACTGTATTTAATTTAGGGTGTAAACAAATGTAAAAAATATGCAGAATATCTAAATGCTAGCCAAACATATTTATTTTCGAAAATATTTAATGGTAAGATTATTTTATTAAAAGCAATAAATTTTGTTCAATTTTAATTTCAAATTCTTATGACTTCTTATCATAAAGGGTTTTCCATGTGACTTCATTGCAAGATTCCAGTTATTAATATATCACTGAAGAGTGTTTTCCAAATTTGGTATTCAAATTTGGATAAAATTACATCTAAAGTGCAGTATAATAAGAAGGAATTTTTTTGGTGGTGGGGTATATAGCACTTTGGGATAAAAATCTCAAATTCATGAGCATAAAATTCCATGTGTCGACTGAGATTTGAACCCGTGTCCTTCTGTTTACTAGTCAGAACGTCTTACTACTACAGCTCAGGTAAAATATTTTATAAGGAATTGTATTAGAAATTATGTGGTATATTTTAGACAATAGAATATACTTAAAAAAGAAATGAAAATAATATATAGGTATATGAGATATCCACCGTCAAAACTGTAGAACGGGAAACATTTCATTTGATTCAGTTTCTTCCTAAAATGTACCTAGTAAACCTTATTTTATCTTAGATAAAATATTTAGGATGTTTGTAGTCATTGTGAAATATAAATTTCAAAAAGAATTTTTGTATCAAACTACAAATATAAAAATGAGTCACGAGCGCTTTCGTCCGTTACGACATCGTCTGGTGAACTAAATCAAAATCAAACATAGATGCAGAGTATTTTATCTGCCGGAAAAGAGAAAAAAAGAGTCCCTTCTCTTGGGCAGTTTGAAGATTAAATTCCAGGCGTTGAAATGTCTATTTTACCTTTAGTCCTGGTCCTTATTTTGGCCTGTACAAAAGCTATCTCTACTAACATACGAGTAGTTATTGCAACAATTTTTTTACAATTAATATTACAAAAATGAAACATTTTTTATTTCGTTGTGAAGTCACACTCTGAGGAGCAAGTCTCGATAATAATTAAAATAATGCGTGATTTTAATTTCCAAGTGAACGCGAATATTGATCGGGAATTTTATTCTTGTGCAATGAAAGTCTCATGTCTATTACATGTGATGATATTACCACTAGTCATAAAATCGTCTGTAATCTTCAGGTCGCAGTTTTTATCAGATTAAAGGCTACTAATATCAAAGTTGTGCATTGAACCGGTTGGTTGAGTTTAGTTACTATCCGCCCGCCATTAATCTGAAGCTCAGTTTTCCCATTTACCTAGAAATAAATTGTGGATCAAACTGTCACAAGAGTTCATTCTAATTACTTGCTGGCTAATTACTAATAAAATGTGAGTAGGTACCTATTGATGGACAAAATCTTGATTTTAAATACGTGAATGTAATTATTGTTACACGGATCATCAACTTTTAAGTGAAACAAGTTTTGTAGAAGTACAAATTGCAAATCTCTATCCACTTGGGTCGCGATAATAGCATGGCTGATACATTACCGGTCACGGGTGTTTAGGATAATAGCATAACTGATACATTGTCAGTCACGGGTGTTTAGGAGAAGAAAACCATAGGTATTCGATATTGAGCTTCAGGAGCCGCGATAATAGCATGGCTGATACATTACCGGTCACGGGTGTTTAGGAGAGGGAAACCGTAGGTAGTCGATATTGAGCTTTTGGAGCCTATTTTACAATAAACTAACAAATTAATACTTTTAATACTGTGATTTATAGACCCCACTCAAATTATAGGTCATAAACTGTGAACGTGTAATCAATATAGAGACATGGAGATAAAAACTTCACTTATTTCCAAATATAAGTATACTAGCTGTTTCGCCCGTGCTTCGCTACGGTATTTATACTGCTATCTTTGTTTTTCAAGGACAATGGAAATTGGGGAGGGAGGGGGTATTGGTTTGTGTCCAGCCCGTATATTGCAACGTTTAAAACCCAAGATTTAAACGTTTCGCCAGGCGCCTTAGGGGCACGGCCGTTCTGAATTTTTAGTAAATTCAAAATATTATTTTGTCCTTTCCCGGTTTTGAACTCGTACCTCGTACCTCTGGAATGGCTGGCCATACCTTTGCAGAAAATGTCCTAAAATAAGGACTAAAGGGCCACCTAAAATTTTCTCGCTTTGAGTTGATATGTTGTCGCGACAAATTTTGAGATATGATATCGGACCGTGACTGTCCAATTTTGGTGAATAAATTAGAAATTTGGCCGTAACTCGAAAACGGCTTGATATATTTTAGTTCTAATAATTTTCCTGGGGTCGTCGACCATGATTTTGGGGGGGGGTCCATTCCCATCAATTTTTCGGTATCTGCTACCGTTTGGGCTGTGGTATTGTAACAGACAACCCCTCATACATAGGTACATAGATAGGTACACACAAATTTCTGATTTATATATTAAGATAACAGTTCAATTACCTGTCATGTACTTGTGCTCTTTTGAAAATCATTCTAAAATACCCTTGAGCCTTTCTTCCAAGAAAGGCTCAAGGGTCACGTTATCCCCTAAGCCGCCCATCTCCTTGACATGAAGAGCCTTTCTAAATGTTTCAAACGAAGAAAACTCATGAGCGCACAAAAAGCTCTAAAGCTCTATCCTCACAGTTGAACCATCTTGAAACGATCTCGATGACAGTCTGTTTATGTTGTTTTATATTATCTAACATTTTTTAATTCTTTTTATTTAATGCCATAACAATATTTTTGATTAGATTTAAGTAGCTAGATTGCAATTATAATTTTTATTAGAAAAAAATGGTAATAATAATAACAACTTCTACTGCTTCTAGAAATAAAATTCTGATTCATGCAAGCTGAAGAGTGTAGATCTGATCTTTTTTGAAAATTATTTTCAACCAATGAAGACGCGAGCGTAGTTAGACTAGCGTTGAAGGACAGCTCAGAAATCTGTAATTTACAAAAGCACAAGAGAAAACTGGAGGTTACAGGGATAAGATTGTTACAATGGAATGGATGAGTGATACATTTTAGGATAAGATGCAGTTAAAGAAAAATATTTGCCAAAGCATATTTAAACTTGCCTTTCTAGATGTCGAAAGAAAAAAGATTGGAAAGCGAGAAGGCATTGAACTATGAACAGTAGTTTACGACATAATAGGATCAAGAACAGCCTCCCTGGCATAGTGGGTATCACACTGGGTTTCCTCGGGGGAGAATCGGGTTCGAATCCTGGCGGAACCGGATTTTTTCGGAACTGTGCTTGGTTGTTCGGGATTTTTGAGGCTGAGAGGACAATTGAGTAGCTATTTTAATGTGAAAGAGTAGTGGTGGCATGCGCGGATATAGCCCTATTGTTTGGGGGGGGGGCACAATCGCTCACGGCACAAATTTGCAGGGGGGAGTGGAGGGACTTGTAACATAGAGGCCGGGGCTTCGAGTCCAGGGCAGTACTTTTTAATGCAATGTTTATCGAGGTACGATACCTAATTTGTTAAAAGCTGTAGAGCTTACCAAAAATACCTTTCATGGTTCAACCTAGTTGAACGTTGACCTTGAGATCTTTCGATTGCAGTTTCTCTCTCTTTCTCTCATTCTATCCACTCTCTCTCAATAACAGGTGTGACACCGGGGAGATGTGTTGAGGCAATCCAAATTTTTTTTAACCCAATTAAAGGGTTCAGGAAACGTTTTTACGGCCATGCCTCTATTGCTTATGAAAATGATGCCTCAACACATCTCCCCGGTGTAGGACCCGAAAAAATGCCATGGCGCATGACAGAATGTTTGACAATTTTTAATTAACGTATTTCTATTTAGTCTCAGGATTGGGAATTATTTAGGATCCCGCGCTCTCCAATCAATGGGCTAAGACACAGCGGATCACCATTCATTTGATTTTTTTAAAAAATTTTACGTGAATGAAATTTGAGAAACACCCCCGCTTAAAAAAATTGGGGGACACGTACCCCCCGGGCCCCGCCCTATATCCGCGCATGAGCAAAGAAATATAGAGTGCAGTTATAGTTTAGTGTAGTGGCCCTTGTAATGGTGTTATACCCACAATTCTAGGTTGTGACAATGCATTATTATGCGTTAACATAATTATTTATACATACATACACATAGTAAGACCGAGGCAGGACACGTCAAGCTCAAATTGACTGTGGAAAATGCAGTTAAAGAAGAACAGAATATTTGAAAGTGCCTTTCTTGATGGCTTGAAACCCCGTATAAATCCGAATTTTCCGTCCCATATTAATGAAATTGGTTGTATTGTTAATAGAATATTGTCAAACATAAAGTCCGGAATGAAGTTTCGAGCAATGCCTAGGAGTGGAAAATATTTTACTTCCTTCTGCTGTCACATGCCACTGTCAAGAATAGAAGTAAATATTTTCAAGTTGGTATATTATATTTGTGTTCGTATAATATTTTTGTGTTTAACTTGGTGCTACTTTGATGTGAATAATTCTAATAGTTGCTCGTCAGCAGTGATTAGTATTCTGGACATGATGTCTTCAGAAGTCCAAACAAAACTCATAACCATAAACCTCCATTGAGTCGTACGTGATTGTTGCTTTGCCAATATAATAAAATAGATATAAATATATTCTAGGACTATTATTACAACTCCGAACTATACTGGTTGTAAAGTTTCATTTTGTTTTGGTACTAGACCTCTTTGTCATCGAACACTCTGCCACTTAATTGATATAACAATAAATTATTAAAGTCTAGTTTGTATTCTCTGAGCCTCAAATCCGGCATGGAACAAACATTCATTTTTAGATTTTTTTAATTATAAACGAATTCTTAATTCAAATTTCAACTAACGAGCACCAAAAAGCATAACTTTTTCCAAATATACAAGCTGATTTTAATAGAAAAAACCCTCCAAAATCGTCTCAATCAGATTTACATAATGCCTCAAACAATCAGACGGAGCCAAAGATATTGCGTTGGAATCACCAGATCAATTCAGATCACTAAAGTCCAGATCACAGACAGTCTATACTCATAGACTGTCTGGGTACACCACTTTTTATAGGCATTTCCACGGTTCCTTGTACGGGCATCCTCATGAGTACCTATTTTTTATTTCAGCGGAACGGCAGAGGGGCCTTAGGTCACCAACTGTGTCTAACCTTGTATTTTTATAAAATATGCCTCCTACAGGTGCTCAAAAAAAAAAAAAAAAAAAAAAATGTCACAATCTATTTCTGTATTTCCAAATTTACAGAAAATTAAATGAGAACCCCTTAACTAATTTTGTACAATATTCGACAAAAGTCTATTTTTAAAAATATTATTTTAAAAAGGTATGTTAAAATTTTGGGTCTGTTTGACTGATCTTCTGGTCATAGAAATGCTAATGCTGAACATTGTTACCATATCTCCGAGAGTCATCAGGAGATATTGTAATGACAGAAATACTAGACATATTTGGCCGAACTATCTAGCTTTAGCACAGATTTCATTAGTCGCAGATTTTTGTCTGTTTATCCTTTTGCTCCACAATGTTTGGTCAGATTTAGATGAAAATTGGTATTTATTATTTTTATAAAATATCTCATTAGCCTGATAGCGATACTTTTTATGGATTTTCGATTGTTAAACTGTGAGACACCCGATTAAAACTACAAAGAAAATTGCCAAAAATCGATATGAAGACTCTAAGCCGCCCACAACGGAAGTTCGTAATGCAAAATATGAAAAATGAAAAATCACCAGGCGAAGATGGGATAATAGCAGAACAATGGAAAACAGTTAACATAAACACTCTAGAAAAGCTAGTTAATTTATTCAAAATAGTCTGGGGAAAAGAAGAACACGATTACACGATTCGTGAATAGGGAGACATTGTTTAACATCCTTACAGAATGTGGGACAGCAAAAAAAAAGTGCATCAATTGTTAAAAAAAAACCTTAACAAACAAAAAATCGAAAGTAAAATTCGCAGGGGGAGTATCCGAGCATTTGACATACGCACAGGCCTTCGTCAGGGAGATGGTGTTTCACCATTACTGTTCAACTGCATACTGGGAAAAGTAATACCACAATAGAGAAATTTAAGAACGAATCAAAATTGGTAGGAATAAGGTTCTGGAAATAGACTATTTGGCATTTCCTGAAAACCTAAATGACTCAATCGAACTTTTTTTTTTTTAAAACATATTTTTCTGTATATTTTATTTAATTTGTATACACTTATTTAGAAGAAGAAAAAAAATATGGTCCACCACTTGTAAACTTACTCATAGGTATGAGTGAGTTTGTGTTAAGTAGGGAGTAAAAGTGCAAATAAGAAAAATAATCTGGTAACGAATAAATAATAAATACCTAGTTAAATAAGAAGGATGATTATGAAAAAGAAAATGATGATGGCGAAAAATGGGGGGGGGGGACTTAGTTCATAATATTGTCGTTGAGATGAGATGACAAATCAGATACAACTCTCTTGGTTGAGATGACAAATCAGATACAACTCTCTTGGTTGAGATGACAAATCAGATACAACTCTCTTGATTTCAGTGTTAGACATATGTTTCGTTTGAGGAAAGTGCAGAAAAAGCAGGACTGCAAATTCGTTTGAGAAAACTGAGTACATCAGCAATATGAAAAATTCACCGAGATTCATGGAGACAAAGTATGTCAGAATTAAAAGAATACAAACATTCGAATACCTGGGAGAAGTTATAGAAGCAAATTGTTTGGATAAGGAAGCAAATATAGTAAGATGTAGAAAAATGGAAACTGCCTTCCAACTTACAAAAAATGTTTACAACAAAAAGTCGCTATCGATAAATGCAAAAAATGCTCCAGAATGTCTGGATCTGAATATATCCAAACAAATGGAAGAATTTCGGAAGAAAGAAAAGAAAATAGTAATTTGTATTCTGGGACCTAAGCTGGAAGAGGGAGTCTGGAAATTGAGTAGCAACAGGGAAGTGTACGAAAATGTTGAAAAGATAAAAGACACAATACTTAAAAGGAGAATACAATATTATGGATACTTGAAAAGAATGAACTACTTTGATAAAAATTCCAAAACTAAAATTAGTTGGTTCCATGAAATAAATTAGGACTTAGCAGGGATGAAAATAACACCTGATGAAATAGTAAATCGCGATACCTTTAGAGAAAAGGTGAAATTGTTAAACGTAATGAATATTCATACCGAGTTTCATCAAAATCAGACAAAGCGGTGGAGAGATATTTTTGCAACGAACAGTCATATAAACAGGCGTAGATCGTGGAGTGGAGTTAATTAAGATAGACCTCACATTGTACAGTCATGTATTGGATTGAAAAATATCAGGACCAAGCTATAAATATGATTTGTATCACACCGTATAACTTCGCATTTTTTGTTAGTTTTAGTTTTTTTTTTTTTAAGCGGAAGGTCTCGATAGATAGAGATGTATGAGACGGGATGAATATAGTGAGGCCTACAGTTTACAGAAGTACGTGTATATCTCAATTTATTCCTAGTTTCAAAGGCAATAATTCCTACAGCAATTATTGCCTTTGAAATTTGACAATATGGTGGCTAAATCCCGCTTATGATAGTACGTTGGAAGTGATCTTGTAGATCTATTATTCTTTTTATTTATGGACCTATCCTACTTTTGGAAGTGAAACATTCTTTTTTTTCTTTTCTATTCAGAGGAAACAATATAAACAAAGTACCTATATGATCATAAGTTCAAATTTTATATAATGTACCTGCTTGGTTTCATATAAAACAACTCCAAAATTCTTAGTTATGAAAATATCCTTAGTCAATAGTCAATTCTCCTTCTTTTGTATAAAATTTTCACTCGGAAAATTAATAGAGCTATAGAATTTTCAGTCCAAGAAAATATGAAGTGAAAACATAAAATAGTTAATAAAACAAGCCTTTGAGAAGACTGAACAAAAAACTATAGAAATAAAGGTTATGCTATCTTTTGCAGTAACCCTGGGGTACAATGTTAGTCCTCGACAATGTTAAGGAACTATAACACATCAGGTAACCAGACAATCATTAGGCGATTCTTTTAACAACCCAAAACAATCATTAGTTAATTTTACTAAGGAGCTAAGTCGAAACCGAAAGCGAATATCATAAGTGTTTATAATATTTTATCTGCGTACTATTTTAAATTTAATGCGATAGTGTGTTGGTTTTTATCCTTCTATCACGGAGCAACGTATCGACGTTTTTCTTGGCAAAGAAATAGTTTATGGTCCGGTGACATAGTCTACTTTTCATTCCGATAAAATAGGTCATGTTTCTAAGATGTTTGGCTACGCGGCTACGCTAATAACATAAGAAGTATTAACCAACAATTCTTATGTTATTAGCTTTCTAAGATGTTTGCTACGCTAATAACATAAGAAGTATTAACCAACAATTCTTATATTATTAGCTTTCTAAGGTGTTTGGCCACGCTAATAACATAAGAAGTATTCACCAACAATTCTTATGTTATTAGCTATCTAAGATGTTTGGCTACGCTAATAACATAAGAAGTATTAACCAACAATTCTTATATTATTAGCTTTCTAAGATGTTTGCTTCGCTAATAACATAAGAAGTATTAACCAACAATTCTTATATTATTAGCTTTCTAAGATGTTTGCTACGCTAATAACATAAGAAGTATTAACCAACAATTCTTATGTTATTAGCTGTCTAAGGTGTTTGGCTACGCTAATAACATAAGAAGTATTCACCAACAAGTCTTATGTTATTAGCTTTCTAAGATGTTTGGCTGCGCTAATAACAAAAGAAGTATTAACCAACAATTCTTATGTCATTAGCTATCTAAGATGTTTGGCTACGCTAATAACAAAAGAAGTATTAACCAACAATTCTTATGTCATTAGCTATCTAAGATGTTTGGCTACGCTAATAACATAAGAAGTATTAACTAACTATTCTTATGTTATTAGCTATCTAAGATGTTTGCTACGCTCTTAACGTAAGAAGTATTATCCAGCAATTCTTATGTATCTTATGTTATTAGCTTTATGAAATTTTTCAGTAATTTTCTTGTGGCAGAATCATACAGGTACCCGATTTCCAATTGTTACATCCCATTGTAGGGTTCATAAATTTATTGTTTGGGGTTTGGGTAGCAAAAAAGACATATACATGTGTAGGAACGTTAGATCGTTCATGTATCCGTCGACGTTTACTAGACTACACATTTACATCCAGCTAAGTAAAAGACCTTCAAGGTCTTTTACTCCTTTCTCAGGTCATATCGTCGATTGCATCAGACCTTTTTTTTCCCCTTTATTTGACTGCCATCTGGTTCTGTTTTCGAATATTAAAAGGGTATTTAGTTAAGAAAAACACTAAATACTTGGCTAGTGGTTGTTTATTTAAGTTCGGCCAAATAAAAATCCCTATGAAAATGATGAAAACATTTGGCTTTATGTTTTACAATTTAGAATATATGTTTTGTAATCGTTAAAACACCAATTTGATTTAGCACTAGTTTGAGCGCAAAGAATACTGAATGGGATAATAAACTCACAAGAATACATTTAGCACTACTGTGTGAGAAAAGAATACTCAAAGGGTTAATCAACCCACGAGAATACATTTAGCACTACTTTGTGAGGGAAGAATACTGAAAGGTTAATAAACTCACAGGAATACATTTAGCACTACTTTGTGAGAAAAGAATAATTAAAGGGTTAATCTACTCATGATAATACATTTAGCACTACTTTGTGAGAAAAGAATACTCAAAGGGTTAATAAATCCACGAGAATACATTTAGCACTACTTTGCAAGAGAAGAATACTCAAAGGGTTAATCAACCCACGAGAATACATTTAGCACTACTTTGTGAGGGAAGAATACTGAAAGGTTAATAAACTCACAAGAATACATTTAGCACTACTTTTGTGAGAAAATAATAATTAAAGGGTTAATCTACTCACGATAATACATTTAGCACTACTTTGTGAGAAAAGAATACTCAAAGGGTTAATAAACCCACGAGAATATATTTAGCACTACTTTGCAAGAGAAGAATACTCAAAGGGTTAATCAACCCACCAGAATACATTTAGCACTACTTTGTGAGAAAAGAATAATTAAAGGGTTAATAAACCCATGAGAATACATTTAGCACTACTTTGTGAGGGAAGAATACTGAAAGGTTAATAAACTCACAAGAATACATTTAGCACTACTTTGTGAGAAAAGAGTACTCAAAGGGTTAATCTACTCACGAGAATACATTTAGCACTACTTTGTGAGAAAAAAACACTACCGTTATTTATGACGAGGATTCACTTATTTTTTTTTTCGTCATAAATAACGGTAGTGTTTTTTAAAGTTACCAATAGGATGTCTAATATAAATTTGTTAAATAATAATGAGAAAATAATACTCAAAGGGTTAATCAACTCATAACAATACATTTAAATACATACAAAGTTTAATAAAAAGATTAAAATTTGGTACACTGATAGATTAACAGGTAATAAATTGTAACCATGTTAATGAGACACTATTAATCTCCATTCTTAATCTTGTATAGGTGGAAATCTATAGGCAGCATCATCATCGTGATGGAGCCGTAACCCTACCAAGCGGCACACATCAGGTAAATCTTACACTATTTGAAGTAAATAGGATACTGGGTGGTTCAGGGGATACATTACATATATATGTAAAATGTTAATGCACAATGTAGAATTACTTTATGGTAATTCCCATCAGTCTTTTCACAATTTTCGTGGGTATCACAGCATTACTAAGATCCTCCTTCACTAATTATCTCTTTAATCTTTTTACTCTGGTAATACCGCCACTGGTCGCTTCCCACATTAATGTAGCTACTCAGTCGTCCTCACGAGGTTGAGTATCATACTGGCATTGAACCCGGATCCCCCAAGTGCAATGCCAGTATGATACTCACTAGAAATATTTGTGGATTTGTGAGTGATTTCATTGTACTGTGGTGGAATATCACGGATCATTAATTGAATACCTACTTAACCCGTGAGTGGTCCTCTATAGAGAATTTTTCTCACCCTGTCGGCAAAAACGCAATAACTTGATAATTATTGGTTCCAACTTGTCGGGTCTCTCAGTAGCTGTTCAAAATATGTTTTACTTTGTTCTCACAAAAAATTGCCGACATACATTGCATTTCAGTTGCCTGAGGCATTCGGAAAGCCGAAGACGCGGACCGCGGTGAGAATTTTTTTCACATGGCGACCAGTGGCGTCGTAATTTTTTCTTCTAAATTTCTCGTCTTTTTTTGTGGCTATTTATTTAGTTTGTGGCTATTTATTTAATTACATATTAATGTAAACATAATAACGACCTAAATAATTAATTATTTAGGTACATTTCTAACATTTCATAAAATAATATCTATAAGGAAAAAAAGTGCCAAAATAGGGGATCGAACTGGGTACTATTGGAAAATAAACTTCTTTAAATCGCTTCAAATATAGATCAAAGAAGATTTTGAACAAATTCTTTGAAAAAAAAATCAGTTATTTTCTTACACCACACAGCAAAACCAGGGTGAGAAATTTTTTTTATAGTGGACTGTTCGTGTTCTGCGGAGGAAGGGGACCTCACGGGTTATATTTATTCATTGTTTTTATAGAAAAAGATATAGTATTTAAAATCAATGTTGCTATAAAACAAGCCTTTGAGAAGGGTGAACATTTTTTTTACATTTAAGTACCTAATACTGTATAAATGAGGCCATCAAAAATAATAAAAATTATTACTTTTCTGAAACATCCCAATTTTCATACCAAAAAGGGACACTAAAGAGTGTTCTTTTTTCTCATATTTCTTTTGATGTATTTGTGAACGTCCACGTATAACTTCCAGGCGGGAGATGTTGATCGAAATTTGCTTTCTAAATGTATTGGGCCTCTTTGACTTGAATATTGAATTATTTTCCAAAAAATCTTCGCCTTTATTCTAATAAGTACAAAGTTGTTCCATGATATGGGTCCTGAAGCCGTGGGTATCATGCTGTTATAAGACCCATGGCCACCTACAACTGCGTTGTATGGTGACCAAAAACCGACCAAAGACAGGCCAAAGAGCTACTGGACAAAGTCCAGAGGCTAGGCTGTCTTTGCATCACAAGTGCTATGAATAGCACACCAAGCTATGGAGACACTCCTAGGACTTGCTCCTCTTGATATTCATATCAAGGGGGTCACCAGGATGACGGCCTTCAGGTTAAAGTTAAACAACACCTGGACTGCACAACAGTATGGGCATCAAAAGTCCCGTCTTCAAAATGGGATCCGAGAGGATGGCTACAGAAGAAATCTTTGACAGCCCTGTCGAGGTTGTTATTGAGACGATCGGAGACTGGGGAGGTTAAGGAAACAGACTTCTGCCCAGGGGGGAATGATGTAGTACAGTGATGACTCTAAACAGAAACGGGATCTGGGGCTGGTATTCACTGTGTGCGACTCAAAGGTGGTCATATCTCTGCCCTTGGGGACCTACGCTGGGGTGTATCACGCTGAGATCATTTCAATCCGCACCTGCGTGGATGAGAATATGAAGATGGGCCTCTCTGGAAGGGAGATTCATATATTCTCTGATACCCAGGCAGCGCTGAAGGCTATAACCAGCTATAGCACGTTTTCCAAGATAACGTGGGAATGCCAGCTGGCACTAAAATAACTGGCACAGAACAACCGGGTTTGCCTAGGTTGGGTGCCATGGCATAAAGTCATTGCTGGCGATGAACAGGCCGATAAACTGGCTCGAATGGGGTCCACGACTCAATGAGATCAGTCTTAGCGCGACTGGGGTCAGAGGCTTCATCGAAAGGTGGGTTCTCGAAAGATACCTTGAACGGTGGAGGGCCATCTCAGGTCTGAGACATAGTAAGGCCATGTTGCAGGGACCATCCAGGAACCTCACGATGGAGATCCTGGCCCTCAGTCGAAAAAATATCAGATTGGTTACAGGCCTGATTACTGGCCACTGTGGCCTAAGAAAACATCAACAGACGATGGGCTTCCATCAGGACCAGGTTATGTGTAGGTTTTGTGGGGAGGATGAGGAGACTGCTCACGTCATTTTTTGACTGTAACTCCCTACTTAAGTGGAGATAGATAAAGCTGGCTCAGATCTTTCGCCTTGACTAGGAAATCAGGTTACCTGCCAAGCACATAAAGCCTCACTTAGCCCCAAAGAGGAATCTAGCTCACGAATATACGAATCCATGATATGTGAATTAAATATAAATTGAGGGCGATTTATTATCAGTAGGTATGCTTGCATTTTGAAACTCTTCGAAATGTTTGCATCATTCATTTGAGCATTTTATTAAAAAATCTATTGCTAATATATTATGTGCAATCACAAAATTGAATTTAATAATAATTTATTTTGCAATCTCATGACGCCTCTGTTATTTTTATTCTGCCTATTTTTTTAAAAAAATAGAGCAGCATTTTGCGTTAAAACAGGTTAACACCCTATAACACGCAGGCTGATTTTCGCTGTCATATTTGATTTTTCGTCAGTAACTTTTTTTAAAGAGAATTAGAATATTTCCGAAATATGTCATTGATATGGTTCCAGAATTGTACTATTCATTTGATAATAGATTTTCACATTTCATTGAATAAATTGATAGAAAATTTAATTATCTTTCAGTGCACGAAATTTCAATTTAATATAAGAAAAATTGAGCATAGTACATTGATCGACATTTGAGGTCGCAAAATGCTGCTCCGCGTCCGCGTGATCTTTCTGATGGAGTGTTAATATTGCTGTTTTGGAAAAGTATCTGTTCACAAAGGAAAATAGGATATAAGTATTCATGTGTTATCTCAGGGAGATAAGCATTCATGAGTTATCTCAGTTAGATGGTCCCTGTGGACATTAAAAAAAGAACATTGGCCACCCTGTAACATGGTATTCATACATCATACATATGTTAAGCATTCATGTGTTATCTCAGATAGATGGTCCCTGTGGACATTAAAAAAAGAACATTGGCCACCCTGTAACATGGTATTCATACATCATACATATGTTAAGCATTCATGTGTTATCTCAGTTAGATGGTCCCTGTGGACATTAAAAAAAGAACATTGGCCACACTGTAACATGGTATTCATACATCATACATATGTTAAGCATTCATGTGTTATCTCAGTTAGATGGTCGCTGTGGACATTAAAAAAAGAACATTAGCCACCTTGTAACATGGTATTCATACATATGTTAAGCATTCATGTGTTATCTCAGTTAGATGGTCCCTGTGGACATTAAAAAAAGAACATTAGCCACCTTGTAACATGGTATTCATACATCATACATATGTTAAGCATTCATGTGTTATCTCAGTTAGATGGTCGCTGTGGACATTGGAAAAAGAACATTGGCCACCCTGTAACATGGTATTCATACATCATACATGTTAACATGGTATTCATACATCATATGTTAAGCATTCATGTGTTATCTCAGTTAGATGGTCGCTGTGGACATTGGAAAAAGAACATTGGCCACCTTGTAACATGGTATTCATACATATGTTAAGCATTCATGTGTTATCTCAGTTGAATGGTCGCTGTGGACGTTGGAAAAAGAACATTGGCCACCCTGTAACATGGTATTCATACATCATACATATGTTAAGCATTTATGTGTTATCTCAGTTAGATGGTCGCTGTGGACATTGGAAAAAGAACATTGGCCACCCTGTAACATGGTATTCATACATCATACATATGTCAAGCATTCATGTGTTATCTCAGTTAGACGGTCGCTGTGAACATTAAAAAAAGAACATTGGCCACCCTGTAACATGGTATTCATACATCATACATATGTTAAGCATTCATTTGTTTGCTCAGTTAGGAGGTCTCTTTGAGTTATAAATATGAATCCTTTTAGAAACCTAATCCGACAAATCTTCTGATACAAAACAGTAAATAAATTGTTTTAATTCATCTTGTTTCTACTTCTAATAGTTTAATACTGGACACCAACTAAATGGTGAGGGATTTGTAGTTTGTTTGCCTAGTGGACAAATGAACTCGTACAATCAAATGCATACTAACACATGTTCATTCAGTGTTTTCGGCCTTTAAATAGGAGGTACCCCTAAAATAGAATCAAACTTTCCCAAAATACATATTGTAAAGGGTGGTCACTGGCCAGGGGTCTATAATCTGAAAAAAAAAAATCTTAAGAAAGACCCATGTTAGATTCCTTTCGGTATTACTTTAAGAGTATTGAGACAGAAGAACGTGCAATAATAAATTTGAGTGCGGGATACACAGCAGCAACAATGACCTTGGTCACAATAATAGATATCACCACTGTACTATATGTAACTGTTTGTTTATAACTACTTCTGCGTACAGCAGACTACACTCTGTTAAATTGGCCAAAGCTTGGTGCCGATGAACCGAAATGGCCCAATATGTAATATTATTTATTTCTCACTCAAAAATCCAAAATATTTTTCAGCCCTTAACTTAAAAATAAGAAATTATAAATACTGGCATTTCAGAAATCACCCTCATATCGAAGTGTTTCTCTCACTTCCTGTGTTATTATATTTCCAAATAAACTTTCATTCACAGTGATGGCATAAAGCGATTACAATAAAACACTTAAAATATATTCATCGATACATTGTATCGAAAATATATAATTCTTTTCTTATTTTCCATTCATAAGTTGGCTTGCTCAAGCAGAAAATAAGAAGTAGGTATTTTAAAGAAAAATTAAAAATAAATTTAGGGGTTGGATTAAATAAATCACGTGGCTTACAGATTAAATGAAATACTTGAAAAACACATTAAGGCATTTATCTGATTTTCGAAGAAAAAAAAACACAGAAAAATAATCAATTCGGATATGTACTTTTTTCACATAGCGAAAAACACCGAGCTCTACTAAATAAAACTCAAACACATGACAGGGCATAGACGTTTAAGGAAACATCTGTGTGGATTGGGACTCTCCCCTTTGATGAACCAGTTGAGTGTAGACTTTGTGGCCTATAATAAGAAACAGCTACTCAGTCTCTTTGTCTCAGAATGTGAGGCGCTGGAGAATAGAAGATTCAGGATCTTTGGCATCAATTCTTGAAAATCACAACAATCTCAACTTAATAAATAATATGAACTGGGTAGAGAGATATGTCTTAAGTCTTCTTCTACACACATTGCAAACACGACAACTCAGTAACCTTTTTTGTGAAACTTAGGCCACTAGTGTCCAAGTTGGTCCTTTAACCGTAATCAATACAGATGAGTCGATATTTTGTTCTTCTTGAACTACTTTGCTGGGAAGACGGCTAGACGATTTAAGGGGGCCATTGATTACGAGTATATTAAATTCCGCACTACAGACTTGTCATTGTTCAAGAGTATATAGTACATGTCCAGTCTAAAGCTGTCATCTCAAAGCAATCCACCAGTTTTTCTCGAATCGAAGGACTCGAGCTGACTCCCCAGCTTAGTTTTCTTCTTGAATGGCCCACAAAGAGTAACAGGATTATCCTAATAACCTTTCAAAAGGGATTCTTTAGTTTTATTGAAGTATTTGTTCATAAATAGTAATTGATATTATATTTTAATATTGTGAAAATAATAAAAATAAATATTACAAAGGTTTTAAAAAACAAGAAGGGTGAACAATCACATATTGTATTTTATTACGGATTGTGTCCACAAATGCCCATCACCTATCCCCTTGACTCTATTGAGTGGACATTTCAACCCTTCTTTAATAGCACAAACTATTAGCTCAATACGGTACACCGCATCGAAATTTTCCTAACCACTAATTTTATTATAATTAATTACAGTTTGATATCACTGATCAGATACCATTTGTTTGGCCTAAATGGCTAGTATTATTACCTATTAATCAAGACTACGTGGTAATTAATTACAGTTTGATATCACTGATCAGATACCATTTGTTTGGCCTAAATGGCTAGTATATTATTACCTATTAATCAAGGCTACGTGGTAATTAATTACAGTTTGATATCACTGATCAGATACCATTTGTTTGGCCTATATGGCTAGTATATTATTACCTATTATTCAAGGCTACGTGGTAATTAATTACAGTTTGATATCACTGATCAGATACCATTTGTTTGGCCCAAATGGCTAGTATTATGACCTATTAATCAAGGCTACGTGGTAATTAATTACAGTTTGATATCACTGATCAGATACCATTTGTTTGGCCTAAATGGCTAGTATTATGACCTATTATTCAAGGCTACGTGGTAGTTAATTACAGTTTGATATCACTGATCATATACCATTTGTTTGGCCTAAATGGCTAGTATTATTATCTATTATTCAAGGCTACGTGGTAATAAATTACAGTTTGACATCACTGATCAGATACCATTTGTTTGGCCTAAATGGCTAGTATTATGACCTATTATTCAAGGCTACGTGGTAATTAATTACAGTTTGATATCACTGATCAGATACCATTTGTTTGGCCTAAATGGCTAGTATTATTACCTATTAATCAAGGCTACGTGGTAATTAATTACAGTTTGATATAACTGATCAGATACCATTTGTTTGGCCTAAATGGCTAGTATTATGACCTATTATTCAAGGCTACGTGGTAATTAATTACAGTTTGATATCACTGAAGAGATACCATATGTTTGGCCTAAATGGCTAGTATATTATTACTTATTAATCAAGGCTACGTGGTAATTAATTAAAGTTTGATATCACTGATCAGATACCATTTGTTTGGCCTAAATGGCTAGTATTATTACCTATTAATCAAGGCTACGTGGTAATTAATTACAGTTTGATATCACTGATCAGATACCATTTGTTTGGCCTAAATGGATAGTATTATTACCTATTAATCAAGGCTACGTGGTAATTAATTACAGTTTGATATCACTGATGAGATACCATTTGTTTGGCCTAAATGGCTATTATATTATTACTTATTAATCAGGGCTACGTGGTAATTAATTACAGTTTGATATCACTGATGAGATACCATTTGTTTGGCCTAAATGGCTAGTATTATTACCTATTAATCAAGGCTACGTGGTAATTAATTACAGTTTGATATCACTGGTCAGATACCATTTGTTTGGCCTAAATGGCTAGTATATTATTACCTATTAATCAAGGCTACGTGGTATATTGACTTTATTCCTCGATTATAATCCCAGAATTATACTCAGGAGAACTGAATTTGATTTCCCACAGGGTCAAAAATTTACTCCGGAAAAATCTATTACGGATGAACATTTGTCGGTACGATGAGTAACTCTGGCCATGATAAGGGTACCCATCAATTTACATGATACAAAACACTTATTAAGTACACCTAGGTACAATCTAGGTGTTTTATATTTTTGAAATAGAAATATTCCAAAAGAAAAAAATTGAGTTCTGCGAATTTGCTTTATTTGGTAAATATTTCTATCACACAGATGCCCAGTGTGTTCAATTTATCTCCCAGTCTGCTCCCAGAGTGTTGCTCACATGGTCTTCGAAAGAGATTGCAACACTAAATAAATTGACTTCCGCTAAAGTTTTTACGATTTGTCCTCCTAAAATCCACCAGTATGCACTGTCCCGGCTTCTCCTGAATCTCTCTAAAAGTGACATAAGAACTATCCCATATCCTACTCCGTTATGCTCACAATCGCGTAAATAAGGTTTGGTACCGATTGATCAGGTAGTTTTTCCAGTTAGCAGGGACAAGGAAAACACCTTTTTTTTCTTCATATTATAGTAAGATTCTTAAATACTAATAATTGACCAAATCTATTTCAATCACTGAAATATAATAACGTTAGTAATAGATACAAACATAAATACATTGGAGATTTGGTTTCTGAGGAGATTTGGTTTCGGAAGATGTTACCTCAAGTATGATTTATTTTTCCATGGAAATTAGTGAGTCTTAAATGGATCGCAAGAAATTACGTCTTCAGGCACTTGTTGAAAAAATAAAATTTCCGCGGTTATTTATGATTTATGAGTGACTTTTCTTATCACAACATCTATCATGAAACTGACATTTTACATTATTGTTAATAATTATAATTAATATTATAGTTGGGCATCTGGCATACTCTTGATAAAGAATGAAGAGACAAAGCAAACAAACTTAAAATTTTGCGAGCAGAGTATTAATTGTATTACAGCTCTGACGAAGATATAGAGAGAACGAATACTTTTCCCCGTATCTTTACTTCAAACTCAAATTGGCACATCCACTAAAAAGTAAAAGATTTCCATAGAAACAGAAGTACGAGTAGTGAGTGAAGAATCTTCTTGAGTATGTTGAAGTCAATAACCATCTTCTATCTCCCTCTCCATACACCTGTTCTACCTGATTGAAGGCATGTCTATTTATATGCGCAGAGTTAAGGGGGGCGTCATAAACCCGCCCAATGGTAAGGCGGGGGACACATGCGCTCACATCTCTGCAGTCATCATATTTGCTGATAACGTTTCGCGCGTGGCCAATTTTCCGGTACGTGTTAACTGCCTTTATTTACCTTTTTTTATATTTTGACGTGATGGACTTGGTGTGCACGTTTTTCTCGAAAAGGAAAATTAACCTTTTGAAGGTGTTTTGTCAATAAAATTTATATTGAGTGATTTTGCTGTTGCAATTTTTTTACAGTGATCTTTTTTTTTAAAAAAATATTCAAAGTATTTTCTTAATATTATTTCGGCTTAGGTATTCAAAATTGCGATCATTTTTATTTTTTCGAATTAAATTTTATAATTATAAGATTTTTGGGATAGAAAATTTTATCTTATAGATTGATTTTATTATATAGAACTCTCACTGTGTACCATATTTTATCAAGTTAATAATTTTTCGAATAAAAAATTTAATATCCGAATATCATATATTTGAATCTTTTAAATTTATCTATAGCATATAAATAAAATAAAAAGTAATATTAATTATGTTTAGATTTTTTTAAAGTAAATCGATTAATTTTTGAGACGAAGTTATTCGTCAGTGCTTAATATTGATTATTTTTTATTTTGTGTGAAAAATTATGGCCTAAACTGAGTGCATTCATTAATTTCATGCACAAAGTTGTGGAAAGAGCATTTGAACTGGATCATCCAGGAGGATTTGCATCATCTCCATGGGCGGCTGCTGTCTTAGGGCATCATCCTGGTGCCCTTGGCGGTGGCGCTATGATGCAAGGAGATCATCATTCATACCCTGGTTCAGCTCATCATCCGGGAGGCCCGGCTACAATGCCAATGGATCTACATGTTCCTCAAGGATTTCCATATTACAGGTTAGTGTTCGCATAATGAATCCAATCATCTTTAATATTTATTGCAATTGAGACAAAAAAGTCACTATAATTGATAGATATTATTCTATCAGTGACTAGTATCTATAGTTTCTAAAGTCACTATAATTCATAGATATTATTCTATCAGTGATTAGTATCTATAGTTTCTAGCAATGTAGAAAACGTTTTCCCCTTTCTGACATCCTGCGATCTAGGGACTATTAGAAACTTCAATTTAATAATAGAAATTATAAGAACGTTATTTTTCTGAATTAAATTTTGTTTTACGTGCTAAAATACCCCCACTATCCTCTTATGTCAAAGAATTTCTTCTGAGTTTCAAACAACTGACCCTCCAATAATATGCGGTCAGCTGATCAGGGCAATTCATCCTAGATCAGTTGCAGCTAAATATAGTTTGAGTTTTCAAGTACAAATTTCTTTTGTTATGAATGTAATAAACTTTTTTGGCAGTTTAGCAAAGTTTATTCAAAAACTGGCTAAATATTTTTTTTAACCAATCGTTTTGACTCCAACTTCCTACAAAACTGATGATGTTTTCCACACTTGGAATGATTGTTGCTTTTCCATGAAATTGGAATGATTGCTGTTATTCCATATTATTTACGAATTTGGAATAATTGCTGATTTCCCATACTGTATAAGAAATTGGAATGATTGTTGTTTTTCATTACTGTATGCAAAATCGTAATAATTGTTCTCTTTAATTTCTTATACAAATTTGGATTATTGTTGTTTTTCCATATCTACTGTATACGAAATCGGAATTATTGTTGTTTTTCAAAACTGTATACGTACTGTGAACAAAATATGAATGATTGTTGTTTTCCCATACTCTTTACGTATAGGTACATACGAAATCGGAAAGATTGATTCTTTTCTATACTATTTACGAAATTAGAATGATTGTTGTTTATTCATTCTTAATAAAAAATTGGAATGCTTGTAGTTGTTGTTCCATACTGTATATGAAATTGGAATAATAGTGGCTGTTTCATACTGTATTCAAAATTGGAATGATTTATCCATGCTGTATAGAAAATTGGACTGATTGTTTTTTTTTTTTCATTTTTCCATACTATATACGAAATAGAAATGATTGTTCGTTTTCCATACTGTATACAAAATTGGAATGCTTGAAGTTGTTTCATACTGTATATGAAATTGGAATGATAGTGGCTGTTCCATACTGTATTAAAAATTGGAATGATTGTTGTATCTCCAACTGTATACCAAATTGGAATAATTTTTATTGTTCCATAGTGTATACGAAATTGGAATGATTGTTGTTTCTCCGTACTGTACAAAAATTGGAATGCTTGTTGTATCTCCAAATGTATACCAACTCGGAATGATTTTTATTGTTCCATACTGTATTCTAAATTGGAATGATTGTTGTTTCTCCGTGCTGTACACAAAATTGGAATGCTTGTTGTTGTTCCATAGTGTATACGAAATTGGAATGATTGTTGTATTTCCATAGTGTTGTATTTCCATAGTGTGTTGTATTTCCATTGTTTTCCCATACTGTATACGAAATTGGAATGATTGTTGTTGTTCCATACTGTATACGAAATTGGAATAATTGTTGTTTTCCCATACTGTATACGAAATTGGAATGATCGTTGTTTTTCCATACTGTATACGAAATTGGAATGATTGTTGTTTTTCCATACTGTATACGAAATTAGAATTGCATCTACCCTTTATTATAAGATTCATATTAGAGGACTGAAGGCAACATGAAAGAGCTCCTAAGTTGCTTTTTCCCAGAACTGTGCGTTAGACACGAGAGATGCTGTGGGGAAACGCAGCTTTGATGGTAGAACAACTTTCTTTAGTGTACCTTCAACGTCTCCGAAAATTTTTGATATTATGAATACGGTCAGAATTAGAATACCAATAATGAGTATGAATAAACATCGAAATTTATGAAAATGAAAAGAATTTGGGTTCTTACTCTTATTTTTAAAGTTTAGTCGCATAGATTGTTCTTTTAGAAATGTCCCTAATGTATTTCTAAGATCTGTAAAAGCTATAACAATTTATAACCCCGGGCCGAATTGAAACCAGTATGTTATTAATAAATACGGATACTACTGTGTTTTTGTTCTGCACGAGAATTTTGACGTTCAATAAATAGTTATCTCCTACTATTCCAAATATCATTATCAAACTAATTTTAAAAAATATAGATTTCTTTGGGTTACTATGTCTCTAGTGTAAGATGCGATCATAGCATTACTAGATGTTCTCGATTGTCCTTAGGGCCTGAGTTAGCCCCTGATACAATAAAATCAACATATGTTTTGTTATTCATTTGGCACATCCACTAAAATCAGATAAATCATTTAGAACAAGCTACAAAGTGGTAGTTTACGAGTATTTATGAACAGATTTTATATTTTTTTAAAAAATAAGTTTAATTTCATTACCGACTACAAAATTTTGGATCCTATCTTCAGGGTACTGTGATAACGACTTTCTGTGAACTTCTCAACTTAGTGTTATTTTATATATTTACCACTTAAGTGTTTCAATGATATATGTGTTCCTTGTTTTATACAATTTGTTGTGTTTTTACAATCAAAGTAGTAAGTATTGTTCAGGTCTTATCATAGTATTATTAAGGAAAATCTTAAAGACACTAACAGTTTAGTGTAAGAAAAACTAATAGTTTTGTAGTAATTTTTCTTTCTCTCTGTCGAAAATAATTCGTTCGAATCCAAAAATCTATATCATTGCTTGCCAGACGTCTTCTGTTTCTTACTAGGATACCACTTGTCCATTTTTGCTGGCACATCCTAGTCATAAGGCCTGTCCACTCCTCCTTCTTCTTCTTCATCCATTGACATCTTCGGTCTCAGTTCTTTTTCGAATTTTATAGGAAAATACTTTCCATTATACCTCGAGATTTAGGATAACAGATAGTCATTTATTTGTCACTAGTTTAATATGGTTCACACAAAATATTGACCATGGGTTCTTTAACACACTTTTCAAGAGTATTTGAAACATGGCTTTATTTATGTTTTTCATCCTTTTTAAAATATTTTAAACCAAAACGTTGACTATTTTGTTTTTTAAATTTCTGGTTTTGAAAAAATTAACTCAGTTTAGGTCTAAACAAAAATCATCTGTTGAATTTAAATTATTTGAGATAAAAGCTATACCTACTAACAGTGTTTACCACAGCCTTTCTTTTTTACTTTCCTTAAGTCAAACGTGTTAAAATTTGAGCAAAGAAAATTTTTGCAACGGTAAAAAACAATTTATTTCAACGATTCATTCAATTAAATCGACTGAAATCTAAATATACAGCTCATATATTAAATATTTTGTATTAAAAAATGACTTGACCAGTCTTACGACTACTACTGGCCATCATAGTAATAATATAAACAGCTAAGAAATCAAAAGTGAAATAAATACAAAATTAGAAAATTATGAGGAGTTGTTGATTATCATTATAGCGACCAGACAAGTGAACACATCATAGGGCCACTATATTACGAGTATTATTATGCGATCATTTCATATTTTAATTAGAAACCAATCATAAAGATTGGCCATAGTCTACCAGAAAACCAGAATAGGGTACCGATGTGTATTTTTTATATAAATTAGTTAATAACGCTCAACTCAAAGTACCAAGGGTTTTCTTCATGATCATGGGTTGGTTTCTTTAAATCTGACTCGTATTTCCAATGTTCATTTTTGCCAGTGCCTTCTTTACAGTTTTATTAAAAACTTCCTTACTTTCCTTACAAAATATTAAATTAGCTAAGAATGGAATAAAATGAAGTTATGTAACTACATGCGGTCTTATCGCAACAATGTGTAGTATACAAAAAACCGAACAAATGCTGTTACTGCAAATGTTCAGAACCCAAATTATGACAGCAAATTAATATGCTCATACTACGAGGAAAATGCCTAATCAAAAGCATTTGCTTCGTTTTAGGAGTACCTACTACTAATTTTCACAACTCAAGAATTGGAAGAACTGTTAGTTTCAATATTAGCCAAAATAAGGCACCAGGACACATCGCAATATGACAAAAGAGTTTTTATAAATTGAACAAAACCCTCAAAAAGTTACTGATCGAGGCTTAATTACTGATTGAGTTTTGACTTAATTACTGATTGAGTTTTATCCCAGGAATATTCATTATCAACAGTGTGAAATAATATATCTTGAGTCCGTCTCCAGATCTATAAAACAAGATGTCTATAGATGTCTACTCAGAAAAGACGGTCTAGACGACCATGTCACTTGAAATGATTGACAACAATATGAGATGAAGAGTTTAGTAAATATTTCACTTGTGTTAACTGTTGATTATTCAGCGTTCGTAGAGTACGCCCGATTAGGGTCTATATTGATGTGTAATACGTAATCATACGAAGATGTCAATCCCTCAGAGGTTCCTTTTCACCCCATATCTACTTAATTGAAATGAATAAAAGTAATTTAAATTGATCGCTCCTCATTTCAAGCGGCGATTAATAGTAAAATGGTATGATTGCATAACCCCGGAAAAATAATCAATCAACCATAATTGCATCACCGTTACCGATGGTAGCCGGATGTACATTGTACAAGTTGTTGTCGTTTGCTGCTTATGTTTTTAATTATCATAAATCTATTCTTATTTGCCAATTATTGGCATGGCATATATAATTAACAAAAACATAATGATAGAGCATAGTTCTGTCTTATTTTAAACCATCAGCTCAGGTGGAATCAGCCCTTGAGGATGTCAAACTCAAGTAACTCCTCAGAATCTCAGGTATTTTAACTATGGAAGATAGTAAGGCATACGAGGGAGGAATAAAAGTTTACCTTATTTGAATCCTTAAATCAAGGGAGCTATTCTTAATAAAAAAAATTTCTGGCGAGGGGGAAAAATAGCCGAGAACCGCCATTTGCCAAATTCTAACATTTTTGGGTGACTCCTATTAATATTTTTTCAAGCAAATTCTTCTTTCACGTAGGAACGAAGATAGTTTGTATGTCGGAGAATAACATAGGTTAGTTCCATGTATATTTTAAGGCTGTTTATTAGTATATTGCAGGGCATACGTCTAAGGTACCTGATGGTACAGTTCTGGATGACTCCTAATGGCTGTTTATTAGTATGATTTAAAAAAATCACATTAAATTTATAAAAAAATTCAAATTCTGTAATGGCATAAGTAATAAATTTGATTTTTTACTTACCTTATCCTATAAGAAGGTAAGTATTGTAATGGGCTGAAAATTTCGATGTCGGGTTTTCAATGCCAAAACAAGAACGGCAAGTGCTACAAATTTGACAACAAATTTTTGGTGGAAAATGAATATACCGTTGGCGGTTTTATGCCGCTTTTTAGCGGTTTTCACATTTCCTGCTTAAAATTAGAACGGTAATAGCTAGAACTTTAAACTTGGTGCCTATTCATATCAATTTCATACAAGAAATTCAAAAATTCAACTTCGGTTGAAGTGTAATATATTGTTGGCCGCTAATTAGCGGTTAAGTTCGCTTTTTGGTGATTCCGCCTTAAACCAGAATGGAAAGAGCTAGAACATGAAATTTGCTCCCTATTCATATCAATAACATATAAGAAATTGAAAAATACAAATTAGGTTGAAGTGTAATATATAATTGTATTTCCGCTCTGGAGACTTCAAAACGTGTTTTAGCATTGAAAACTTGACATCGAAAATTTCAACCCATTGCAATATTTTTTTTATAGATAAGGAAAGTCGTGTAATGTTCACACCAGTTTTTTTTACCACTTGAGATGTATGAGATTGTATTTCTAAATTTGCTACTACAGCTTCAAATCCTTCGTATGTTTATTTGCTCGTTTTCATAGATCAGCCAACAAGCTATTGCAGGGATTGTATCTGTCCGGGAAGAATGATAATGGTTAGTCTCCACCTGATGTACTCTAAATATAAATAAGCTAAAGCATTAACACTTCGGGCCACTAGACAATTATATTTATTAGTTCACGGTGTACAACAACCAACAAAAAAGTGCGGTGGTCGTTGACACATCATTATAATACTTTTAGTATATAAATTACGTATAGTAAAATAACAATAGGTACGAATATATCTTTAACTACTCGTAATTATTAAAAAGAACCATAAATTACTCACATGACGTCTTCTATAGAGCAAGAATCTGATTTCAAAGGAGCATAAAATTATTTTTGTAAATTGGGCCCGTTTGAAAATTGGATTCAACTATAATTTGTATTTGCATGTAGTGGCTTAATTAATAAAGAAATCGTGATAACTTCGATGAGCACATACTTGATTGAATTGTATTGAAAACGTGGTAACGATCAAACAAATAAGAAAAAAAATGTTTTTAAATAACACCTTTATAAAACAATTAAGGATTGAATAACAATATTGCGGTAGTCTGAATAGATTAGATAGACAAATCACAAATGCCCCTCAGGATATCTCCGTAGTAGTATTGTGTGATTGATTAATGATTCAAATATTGATTCACCCAGTAGTTCATTGCTTCAGGATATTAACCCTCCTCACACAAATGCGGCTCAGAACATAAAAGAAATAATATCTTTATATGGAAGTTATATATTTTATTTTTTTCCCTTAAATTATTAAATGCTACTACACAGTGCACAGTGTACAGTGTGTTCCTTAACCAAGATATCTTCCTCCTATTGTCTCTAGGAAAATACTCTAGTAAATCTCCTTTTCTTCACAAAACGTCTTCATTTATTTTTCTCTTCAAATAACTTCACTCATTCTTCTCCATTATCTATACTTATAAAACGATCTAAGGGCGTGGGCTCTTTTCAAGTGGATTTTCATCATGAATTTTATATATTTACCACGTAATAATGGTAGCTCCAAAAAATTGCGGTGTAACAAAGGATTTTTCAGTCTTATTCGGGCAGTATACTCGTCTAGGTCTACTTTTAAGGTGTATTTTGAATTCATATCGTCCTGAAATTAAAATACCATACATGTTAAAGCAATAAGATAAATTATATT
>CM022885.1:12366716-12384267 GCA_012654025.1 Pachypsylla venusta
TCAAACAACAATGGGAACATTTGCTTTTCTTTATCCAGAGCCACCCTTGTCATCATCTAGTAAAACATAATGACGTGTTTGTGTATAGTTTTTAACACTAATATAATAATTCAAAGAACAATAGGAACTTTTGCTTTTCTTTATCCCGAGCCAGTCTTGTCATCATCTTGTAAAACATAATGACGTGTTTGTGTATAGTTTTTAACACGTATAATTCAAAGAACAATGGGAACTTTTGCTTTTCTTTATCCCCAGCCACCCTTGTCATCATCTTGTAAAACATAATGACGTGTTTGTGTATAGTTTTCAACACTAATATAATAATTCAAAGAACAATAGGAACTTTTGCTTTTCTTTATCCCGAGCCACCCTTGTCATCATCTTGTAAAACATAATGACGTTTTTGTGTATAGTTTTTAACACTTATAATTCAAAGAACAATAGGAACTTTTGCTTTTCTTTATCCCGAGCCAGTCTTGTCATCATCTTGTAAAACATAATTACGTGTTTGTGTATAGTTTTTAACAATTATAATTCAAAGAACAATAGGAACTTTTGCTTTTCTTTATCCCGAGCCACCTTTGTCATCATATTGTTTACGTGTTTGTGTATAGTTTTTAACACTTATAATTCAAACAACAATAAGAACTTTTGCTTTTCTTTATCCCGAGCCACCCTTGTCATCATATTGTAAAACATAATTACGGGTTTGTGTATAGTTTTTAACACTTATAATTCAAAGAACAATAGGAACTTTTGCTTTTCTTTATCCCGACCCACCCTTGTTATCATCTTGTAAAACATAATGACGTTTTTGTGTATAGTTTTTAACACTTATAATTCAAAGAACAATAGGAACTTTTGCTTTTCTTTATCCGGAGCCAGCCTTGTCATCATTTTGTAAAACATAATTACGTGTTTGTGTATAGTTTTTAACACTTATAATTCAAAGAACAATAGGAACTTTTGCTTTTCTTTATCCCGAGCCAGTCTTGTCATCATCTTGTAAAACATAATTACGTGTATGTTTATAGTTTTTAACACTTATAATTCAAAGAACAATAGAAACTTTTGCTTTTTTTAATCCCGAGCCACCCTTGTCATCATATTGTTTACGTGTTTGTGTATAGTTTTTAACGCTTATAATTCAAACAACAATAAGAACTTTTGCTTTTCTTTATCCCGAGCCACCCTTGTCATCATCTTGTAAAATATAATTACGTGTTTGTTTATAAATTTTAACACTTATAATTCAAACAACAATAGGAACTTTTGCTTTTCTTAATCCCGAGCCACCCTTGTCATCATATTGTAAAACATATTTACGTGTTTGTTTATAGATTTTAACACTTATAATTCAAACAAAAATAAGAACTTTTGCTTTTCGTTATCCCGAGCCACCCTTGTCATCATCTTGCAAACATAATGACGTTTTTGTGTATAGTTTTTAACACTTATAATGAACTTTTGCTTTTCTTTATCCCGGGCTACCCTTGTCATCATCTTGTAAAACATAATGACGTTTTTGTGTATAGTTTTTAACACTTATAATTCAAAGAACAATAGGAAAATTTGCTTTTCTTAATCCCGAGCCACCCTTGTCATCATATTGTTTACGTGTTTGTGTATAGTTTGAACACTTATAATTCAAACAACAATAAGAACTTTTGCTTTTCTTTATCCCGGGCTACCCTTGTCATCATCTTGTAAAACATAATGACGTTTTTGTGTATAGTTTTTAACACTTATAATTCAAAGAACAATAGGAAAATTTGCTTTTCTTAATCCCGAGCCACCCTTGTCATCATATTGTTTACGTGTTTGTGTATAGTTTGAACACTTATAATTCAAACAACAATAAGAACTTTTGCTTTTCTTTATCCCGGGCTACCCTTGTCATCATCTTGTAAAACATAATGACGTTTTTGTGTATAGTTTTTAACACTTATAATTCAAAGAACAATAGGAAAATTTGCTTTTCTTAATCCCGAGCCACCCTTGTCATCATATTGTTTACGTGTTTGTGTATAGTTTGAACACTTATAATTCAAACAACAATAAGAACTTTTGCTTTTCTTTATCCCGGGCTACCCTTGTCATCATCTTGTAAAACATAATGACGTTTTTGTGTATAGTTTTTAACACTTATAATTCAAAGAACAATAGGAAAATTTGCTTTTCTTAATCCCGAGCCACCCTTGTCATCATATTGTTTACGTGTTTGTGTATAGTTTGAACACTTATAATTCAAACAACAATAAGAACTTTTGCTTTTCTTTATCCCGGGCTACCCTTGTCATCATCTTGTAAAACATAATGACGTTTTTGTGTATAGTTTTTAACACTTATAATTCAAAGAACAATAGGAAAATTTGCTTTTCTTAATCCCGAGCCACCCTTGTCATCATATTGTTTACGTGTTTGTGTATAGTTTGAACACTTATAATTCAAACAACAATAAGAACTTTTGCTTTTCTTTATCCCGGGCTACCCTTGTCATCATCTTGTAAAACATAATGACGTTTTTGTGTATAGTTTTTAACACTTATAATTCAAAGAACAATAGGAAAATTTGCTTTTCTTAATCCCGAGCCACCCTTGTCATCATATTGTTTACGTGTTTGTGTATAGTTTGAACACTTATAATTCAAACAACAATAAGAACTTTTGCTTTTCTTTATCCCGGGCTACCCTTGTCATCATCTTGTAAAACATAATGACGTTTTTGTGTATAGTTTTTAACACTTATAATTCAAAGAACAATAGG
The DNA here is from genome assembly GCA_012654025.1 of Pachypsylla venusta. Classification (NCBI taxonomy): domain Eukaryota; kingdom Metazoa; phylum Arthropoda; class Insecta; order Hemiptera; family Aphalaridae; genus Pachypsylla; species Pachypsylla venusta. The sequence goes on from CM022885.1 coordinate 12,369,484, forward strand.
AAAATTTGCTTTTCTTAATCCCGAGCCACCCTTGTCATCATATTGTTTACGTGTTTGTGTATAGTTTGAACACTTATAATTCAAACAACAATAAGAACTTTTGCTTTTCTTTATCCCGGGCTACCCTTGTCATCATCTTGTAAAACATAATGACGTTTTTGTGTATAGTTTTTAACACTTATAATTCAAAGAACAATAGGAAAATTTGCTTTTCTTAATCCCGAGCCACCCTTGTCATCATATTGTTTACGTGTTTGTGTATAGTTTGAACACTTATAATTCAAACAACAATAAGAACTTTTGCTTTTCTTTATCCCGGGCTACCCTTGTCATCATCTTGTAAAACATAATGACGTTTTTGTGTATAGTTTTTAACACTTATAATTCAAAGAACAATAGGAAAATTTGCTTTTCTTAATCCCGAGCCACCCTTGTCATCATATTGTTTACGTGTTTGTGTATAGTTTGAACACTTATAATTCAAACAACAATAAGAACTTTTGCTTTTCTTTATCCCGGGCTACCCTTGTCATCATCTTGTAAAACATAATGACGTTTTTGTGTATAGTTTTTAACACTTATAATTCAAAGAACAATAGGAAAATTTGCTTTTCTTAATCCCGAGCCACCCTTGTCATCATATTGTTTACGTGTTTGTGTATAGTTTGAACACTTATAATTCAAACAACAATAAGAACTTTTGCTTTTCTTTATCCCGGGCTACCCTTGTCATCATCTTGTAAAACATAATGACGTTTTTGTGTATAGTTTTTAACACTTATAATTCAAAGAACAATAGGAAAATTTGCTTTTCTTAATCCCGAGCCACCCTTGTCATCATATTGTTTACGTGTTTGTGTATAGTTTGAACACTTATAATTCAAACAACAATAAGAACTTTTGCTTTTCTTTATCCCGGGCTACCCTTGTCATCATCTTGTAAAACATAATGACGTTTTTGTGTATAGTTTTTAACACTTATAATTCAAAGAACAATAGGAAAATTTGCTTTTCTTAATCCCGAGCCACCCTTGTCATCATATTGTTTACGTGTTTGTGTATAGTTTGAACACTTATAATTCAAACAACAATAAGAACTTTTGCTTTTCTTTATCCCGGGCTACCCTTGTCATCATCTTGTAAAACATAATGACGTTTTTGTGTATAGTTTTTAACACTTATAATTCAAAGAACAATAGGAAAATTTGCTTTTCTTAATCCCGAGCCACCCTTGTCATCATATTGTTTACGTGTTTGTGTATAGTTTGAACACTTATAATTCAAACAACAATAAGAACTTTTGCTTTTCTTTATCCCGGGCTACCCTTGTCATCATCTTGTAAAACATAATGACGTTTTTGTGTATAGTTTTTAACACTTATAATTCAAAGAACAATAGGAAAATTTGCTTTTCTTAATCCCGAGCCACCCTTGTCATCATATTGTTTACGTGTTTGTGTATAGTTTGAACACTTATAATTCAAACAACAATAAGAACTTTTGCTTTTCTTTATCCCGGGCTACCCTTGTCATCATCTTGTAAAACATAATGACGTTTTTGTGTATAGTTTTTAACACTTATAATTCAAAGAACAATAGGAAAATTTGCTTTTCTTAATCCCGAGCCACCCTTGTCATCATATTGTTTACGTGTTTGTGTATAGTTTGAACACTTATAATTCAAACAACAATAAGAACTTTTGCTTTTCTTTATCCCGGGCTACCCTTGTCATCATCTTGTAAAACATAATGACGTTTTTGTGTATAGTTTTTAACACTTATAATTCAAAGAACAATAGGAAAATTTGCTTTTCTTAATCCCGAGCCACCCTTGTCATCATATTGTTTACGTGTTTGTGTATAGTTTGAACACTTATAATTCAAACAACAATAAGAACTTTTGCTTTTCTTTATCCCGGGCTACCCTTGTCATCATCTTGTAAAACATAATGACGTTTTTGTGTATAGTTTTTAACACTTATAATTCAAACAACAATAAGAACTTTTGCTTTTCTTTATCCCGAGCCACCCTTGTCATCATCTTTTAAAATATAATTACGGGTTTGTTTATAGTTTTTAACACTTATAATTCAAACAACAATAAGAACTTTTGCTTTTCTTTATCCCGAGCCACCCTTGTCATCATCTTTTGAAATATAATTACGGGTTTGTTTATAGTTTTTAACACTTATAATTCAAACAACAATAAGAACTTTTGCTTTTCTTTATCCCGAGCCACCCTTGTCATCATCTTGTAAAACATAATTACGTGTTTGTGTATAGTTTTTACTATCCTTCCTCTCAAAGAGATGAATATAATTAGATCTTATTTTTAAAAAAAATATGTAATCCAGCGATATAATAAATAATAATTATTGAAATAATAGCGTTCAATTGAGATTGAGAGACTCCTATAATCGCAACGAGTATTATTAATATTAGTTCGTGTGAAAAAAAATCTGAAATATTTGAATCTGCTAATTTTTAAAATAATTGTTACTTAAAAAATGTCTTCTACATTTTGTTATTTAGTCGCCCAAATAAAGGAATACAAAGGTAATATTATCGATCGGATCGAGTTTTATACTTCGACTGGTCTTTTTCGGTGATTAGTCATACTCGCTTTAATATATCAAGGGGCGTGATTAAGTCAGAAAAAGAGGTGTAGCAAAAATTCGTAATTTCGTATCCAAGTTTAAGGAATTTGCAGCAAGGATTTCAATCACCCATAATATATGCCCCTTTTTTCATTGTATGTAAATACATCAAACACGACGACCATAATTCCCAATCCGGCGAAGTTTATCAGAGCATTAGTTTAAAAGTTTGAGTGATGTTGTTTGAGAGTTAAGAGTGCGATGAGGTAGCCCTGTCAATGAAGGGTTTGAAAAATTGATTGAATGATATATTTCTGGAGTAGATTAAATTTCATCCAAAAATAACAGAAAGGTCCATGCAATGATATAATTGGCAGCGAACGTGTTGAAGATGAATTTTTCCAGAGATGGGACCAGTCGAGATCGAATTCCCAGCCTAAAAACCCCATATTATCAAATTTGGTTGAAATCGTTAGACCCGTTATTAAGATTTTTTTGTTGCCATTTCACATTCACATAAAAAAAGAGATTTTGTAGCAAATTTAATTGCCGTTCCTTTCGTTTTCCAGTATGATGAATCGAAAGTTGATGGTTTATAAGCTATTAAGGAAACCCCCCCAAAAAAAGACATTTTAAATTCAAAATGGCTGCCGGTTGTTGACTCCCACACATGTTTTTTTATAGCTTCTAGATTAGAGGCTATCTCTTACCGACGTCTGAGATGGAGCCGTCAGACTGATAAGTTGAGTTTTCATTTATAATGTTTTTCCTTTTTCTTTTTATGCTGTGATGAATATGTTTACGGGTCTTATTATTTCTCAAGAGTTAAACTACCATTGAGAAATTCAACTAATTAGATATGTGCCTCTAACGAATTCTGCGGCAGAGACTAGTGATTGTAAGGTTTTCACTCAACAAAGTTTTTTTTATCGAACCATGTTGTGCTGTGATTACTAAGCTCAGTTTTTGGCGTTTTGTCACAGACGAGACCATACCAGTACACAATCTGTGAAATTTTCAAAGGCCACATTCAAGCTCTTGAAGGTCTACAGCATTGGCACAGCCCAATAACTTGAGTTTTTTTTTCATGTCCAGAGGAGTATAGAAAGAAAATACAATACCTCGCACGATTTTTGCTTCTCTCCCCCCTCCCCCCCCAATATTTTCTTCAGTGACGCCAAAGTAATAAATATGTTCTCGAATCTACATCCAATAAAAAATTATTTCTACACCCTGTAATAAGTCAAAATCTTATGATATGAAGGAAGGTAGAAGAACTAATTACTATAATTTATTCTTCTCAATGAAGTATTAGTTTCAAGATAACCCCTCAGTAGACCTGCCATTACAGAGTCATCCGCTGCAGTCGATGCTATGTGTAATTTGTTTTTAAATATTGAAGACAAATCGTAGGTTTATTGATTTTTAGCAGAATACAATAAAACTGAGAATATTGCTACACGTCTGAAGTTACGATGTATAGGTTCATCTAAAAACATTTAATAAAAAAAAAAATGGAAATTAACTTAGTTGATTCAACGAAGTGACGTTTTAACACTACAAATTTTTCTTTACTCTCCTGTTTGATTGTCTGGTCGTTCCAATATAACTCTCGAACACTTTGTCCGATTTTAAAGAAACATAATTTTGACATTCAGTTAATAAGCTGCTTAGTTTTTGGGCCTCATTAAGTTACCCGGGACTTCATGGTGGCCATTTTAACTCAGTCAGATCAAAAGTTCGAAGAACTATTTTATAAGGAACTTCAGAACCAGAATATTTTTTGCTGTGTGTTTTTTTTACCCAGAATTAGCATTAAATTCAGTTTTTGTGAACAAAATAGCTTGAATCACCTGATCGGAAGGATTTTTTTTTTTTTTTTTTTTTTTTTTTTTTTTTTTTTTTTTTTTTTNTTTTTTTTTTTTTAAATAACTGCATATATTTTTGATACTAATAGGTTATACCTATTTTGGCTATCTTAATTTTTGGTTTATGTACATAGAAGTTCAGGGTTCAGTTCCTGTTTGTATTTTTTTTTTTTTTTTAAATCCATAATCTATTAGAACAGTACTGCACATAGTTTTTTGACTGCAACAGCCCGTTTATGGAGATTGAGCCTTTCTGCGTGCTGTGTTTATATTACATGTTTATTTTACGAGCAAAATGAAAACCATTTTTTGACGATTGTATATGACGGCGGAGAAAAAACGAGTAGACTGGGCAGGTTAATAGGCTTCCTTCTTGTATGATTCCTTGTGATTGTCTTTTTTTTTAGTCGTAAGACTATTCTATACCATTTCCACTTTCCTGGTGGTAAATATGTTTATTATTCATTATTACATTTATTATTCCGCCTCCTTTACTGACAAAAAATTAATAATGTTCCAATGTACAAATTTAATTTTGGATTTCTAGTAAAGATATCTATCCTACATTATGATATGTTTGAGGGATGTTTAATTGAACAATGTGTTTTCTGTTGTGAACACTGAGCACCAAACACTGTTTTTTCCAATCTATATTTCAAATTAAAAAATCTCTACCGGTGGTGGATAGTTTCTAAAAAGATCAACAATTATTTTTATATTTCACTCTTTTTCGACTGTACTTCTAACGTATGCGACAATAATTTTGCTTTAGAACGGTCATAAACCAGAAACGGAAAAATAGTAACGGAATTTAGAAAAATTGTAACTTGTGCCGAAATTTTGCTAGTGCAGGGGCAAATCCAGGGTAGAATTTTAGGGGAAGGGAACTAAGGAATTAAAATACATTTATCGGTAATAATGTGTCATTAACATATATAAACATCTATGTTATAATGCAACGAAAAATTGATTGAATATTAGATATTAATACGATTAGAATTCAGAATATTACGAAGCACAACTCTTACTTGAGGTAGTATTCGCATGAGAAAACCTCATACCTACAGTAGGTATGAGGTAGGTTCAGCTTTCAACAATTTTTTCCACCTATTGCAAGAACTTTTGTGGAAACTTCTCTACTTTGGTACGCACAGATTGAGGTAATATTCAAATTCTAATAATTTTATTCTTAACGAGAAAAATAGATTACTGAATGAACGATTGATAAACCGAGAATCTTGGTAATCAAGTTCAGCTGGAAGCGATTTATTGCAAAAAATACGCTCTTTTGAATTACAATTATGAATTATATGTGCAACCGGTGAGAGATATAAAAAAGGGGGAATGGGATCCCCACCTCCCCCAAAACAGAATAAATAAGTATAAAATTAATTTTTAGTGGAATTTATTTGTGTTAAAGCTAATACTTTGTCACAATGTACTTCCCCATGTTATTACTAAATTTTTGACTTCGCTTGGATTCGAACCAACAGCCTCCTGGTTACGAATCCGTCATTCTTACCTACTGAGGCTACTGGGTATAAAATAATTGTAAGATACTATGGAAGATTTTCCGATATTTTCAAAAAGAAGAATTCTACAGCGAAAGAGGCATACGAAGTTGAGGCCATCGGATAATGCACCTGCATAAATTATCCATGAAACACTCAAATTCAAAGTCTTAGCCGTGGATAACATAGACATTTTTCTTCTACTAGTTGTTATCTGTCATGTATTTAATTATCAACGTCATAACTATTTTGACTTTGAAATTGTTGGCTTCCTTTTTCTGAGGGGACTGTGAAAATAGAATTCTTGTAAATTTCTTCATAAAGAAGTAGCCATCGTTAAGCTGCTTTGATTATGAGTCAGTGAGAAAAAATCTAGATTGCACCATAATTCGACTGCACTACTTTCTTAAAAAGTACGAGAAAGTTAATTTTGAATGATCTTACGCTTATAGGTTCTAACGTATGCGACAGCAATTTTTACTTCACACTCTAGTTTCTGGTGTAATAAGTTCAGAAACTTTGCTCATTATTTTACCACTAGGAGACACCGGCAGGATTTATAGGGCCCAATTCTATGAATGTGTAGAATAAAAGATAATTCTATGTATAATAAAAGCGAATTCTATGATTTTTTATAATAAAAGCTAAATCTATGAATGTGTATAATAAAAGCTAATTCTATGAAAGTTTCACCAGAATCGTATTTACCCTTGGAGAATAATCGTAGTGCAATAAGTCAGGCATTAAAGCAAAATCATGAAGTTCAAACTAGTTCTCACTTCGTCTATGAGTTACATGCCCGTAAATCGACATCTCTTTTCCATCTACACATTTCACCATCAACAATCTCGGGTAATCTCTCTCACTAGTGTTTCTCTGGCCTGAAAGTTTTACTTTCCTATTAGAAAAACACAACACTAACCCGGGAATGGACACTAACTAAGCACGCTTATATCACATGTACGAGCGGCACTTCTTGGCAAGCTCAACTATTGAATCTGTATCAGAACCTACAAGTAGCCACAAAGTAACTTGGAATCAAGTATTACTTTTGTAATATGTTTTTGAACAAAGCAAAAAAAAAAAAAAAAACATCATCAACATCAAGCAAGTCTTGATAATAATTAAACCCAATGGTAGACAACACTGTGTTACTTTTAGCTTCGTGCATTGTCTCAATATCATACAACTTTTTTTATAAACTTTAAGTTGTTTCCTCATCAAGGGTTGCAATTAAAAACAAAGAATTTTTGTACTGAATTTATATCAGATTTGTGCTACGAAAGTTTGTATGAGTATTTAAAGACAGGATATTATAAAATTATCTAACTCTTGTTCTAAATTCTTGTAATCCATGTGTGATTTATTAACATTCCTAAAGGAAATCAAAGATTCTTGACAGTAACTTGAGTGTGACATCATCAAAAACGGAGTCCAATAAAATTAATGTTTTCTTATGTTACGTATAGAATCAGATTGGCGTGATTGGTATGGTTTTTGGTGTCCCTGAGGAAAAATAGTCGTCTTGGGCCCCTAAAGAGTAATAACACTTCAATTTCTTGATGATTGTCACCAGAGACATCCAATATTATATAGTGTTGGTTTATCCAAGGAAAGAAAAGAGTCATCAGAGGAAAGAGGGGAGTAACGTTTCTTGGGACAAATTCTACCAACTCTCGTGGCAGTTGAAAGTGAACGGTTCTCAGAGTATGATTGTTTGATTCTCCTCACGTAAGTCCTTTACATCATTTAAATTACGATCCCTTCCAATAGCTCTCATAGAACATTTGAAACATCTTGTATTTTAATTTTATTATTTAATAAAAATCTAATTATTATTAATATTACTATCTAACCAAGGAATTATTTAATTCTTTAACTTTAGTACACGTTCACTTATCCTTGAATTCTAAGGCGAGAGTTGGAGTCAAATTTGGGACCTTCGGATTCTATATTTATAGAGACGAGTCCACAAATGATTTACAAATAACTCTTGCTTTAGAAGTATCCCAACCCCTTAGGATTACAGCTGCCGGGGCGGTTACATGATTTATGACCGTTCTATCTTTAGATAATTTTCTTTTAGTAATTGACATGATTGTGGGAACTCTAGTCAATTACTGGCCTGATGGAATAGATGTGTGAAATTTGAGCACTATTATAGTTTCATCACTTATTCAGTCCTAATGTAGAAGTTTTGTGAATACCTTTATTTCGCAAAAGGCAAAAAACTGTCCTATGATTGACAAGTCCTTCGACTCGCTAACAAAACATCAGAAAAACAGTTCCCAGAAACGGAATTTTAAAAAAATTTAACATGTGTCGAAATTTTGCTAGTGGTGTTTTTTGTGGAAACTGTTTGGTACGCACAGTTCGAGGTAATATTCAAATTCTAATATTTTATTCATAACGAGATAAATAGATTCACAAATCTCTTTTATTCATAACGAGATAAAACGATTCACTACATTGATTCACTGAATCAACGTAGCTGGACGATTGCTAAACCTAGAAACTTGGTAATCAAGAAGGAAGTAAAATTCGTAAGTTCAGCTCGAAGCGATTTATTGCAAAAATACGCTCTTTAGAATTACAATTATGAATTATATGTGCAACCGGTAAGAGATATAAAAAGGGGGAATGGGACCCCCGCCTCCTCCCAAACAGAATAAATAAGTATAAAATTAATTGTAAGGTACATGTCCAAGCTATGAAAGATTTTCCGGTATTTTCAAAAAGAAGAATTCTACAGCGAAAGAGGAATACGAAGTTGAGGCCATCGGATAATGCACCTGCATAAATTATCCATGAAACACTCAAATTCAAAGTCTTAGCCGTGGATAACATAGACATTTTTCTTCTACTAGTTGTTATCTGTCATGTATTTAATTATCAACGTCATAACTATTTTGACTTTGAAATTGTTGGCTGCCTTTTTCTGAAGGGACTGTGAAAATAGAACTCTTGTAAATTTCTTCATAAAGAAGTAGCCATCGTTAAGCTGCTTTGATTATGAGTCACTGATTACACCATATTTCGACTGCATTACTTTCTTAAATACGTACAGCCAAGTTCATTTTGAATGGTCTTACGCCTACAGCATTCTACAGCAGGAATTGTACAGCAAAAGAAGCATACGAAGTTGAGGCCATCGGATAGTGTACCTGCGTAACTTATTCATGAAACTAATGAGGGAAAAATACGGGATTTTCTTTTATTTGTAGGTCAAAATACACCCCTCCACCAAATTTTTCGTTTCTAGCTCCACTGTAAGTGCCTCATAATATTGATGAGTGAGTGAGTGAATGAATGAATGAGTAGTAAAATTAGGACTTCTTGTACCCCTGTATCTTTTGGATTTTTTATCTTGAGGCTTTCAAATTTTCTATGTGAAATTTCATAGTGATCCTTATGTTATACTCAAAATTTCAAGTTATAATCATATTTAGAAGCAGAGTTAGGAAGGTAGGGAAAACAGTACGAAGCTATTTGAGTAAATATACACACTGCGTGCATCAGGCCGAAATTTGGCCTGGCGCACTGATTAATGCGCCTAGATCAACGTCAAAACTATTTTGACTTTTCTGAAATTGTTGGCTTCTTTTTTCTAGGGGGCTGTGAAAATAGAATTCTTGTAAATTCCTCCATAAGTAGCCATCGTTAAGCTGCTTTGATTATTACACCATATTTCGACTGCACCACTTTCTTAAAGACGTACACCTAAGTTAGGTCAGCTGATCAGTTCAGCTTGGCTTTGTATTTTGTAAGTATAGATAAACGAGGTCAACTGTGTGTTCGAGCTGTCAAGTTATTTGAAGTACGCAAAAAACAATGGCAACTATTCTATTTAGAATTCTATTATAACTTTCATGATTTTCATTCTCTTTTCATAAGAGTAGGTCCCACCAGATCTTTAGTATTAGGTACTCTGACCTTTAAGTTATTTAGTATATAATATGAATTATAGCTCTTTCGCATTAGTAGCTACAACCGACTCCAGCCCTGTTAATAATGTTACTTTAAAACAACATTCTTGTTACTGTAAAAAAAAGTAAGCACGCGTCTCTTCTGAAGTCCATCTATTTACCTTTTGTCATCAAGAGAGCATCCAGTTTCAGATTCCATGTCTTGTCCATTATCTTATTACTTCTTTTGTTATTCTTTAATTCATTCGAATACTTTTCATTCTTAAGTTTTCAAGTTAAATCACTCGCTAGTGCCATTCCATTATTGTTAAATGAAGCATTGAAAAGTAATAATGAAAACCTCTATTATTACACTATCCTATCCATTACATGTTTTAGAAAATTGAAAATAAATATTGTGGCGATGAGTGTCTGACTGTTGGTTCAGATTCTAGAAAAATTAAATTTGAGTAATTATGTGAGCCTTATTATTTCTACCAGATGTCTACAAAAAAGAAAAAGAAAACAATTCTCCTGAAGTGCTTCCTCCTTATTGGGTGAAAGTACAAAATGCCACCAACGTAACAATAAAGTTAGGATTACATGATGAATATTTTGATTTTATATCTTCAATATCTTCTATTGCTTCAATCAACCGGCAAGGCTACTAAAAGATAAAAAAATCTCCTTAGAATTAAGTTCGATGATCATATTATCGAGTCAGGTTGAATTCTCTGGGACATTGAGGGTATGTCTGTGATTGGCAAAAGTTTTTTTTTTTGGTACATATTTATCCCTACAGTCCCCAGTTGAAACATGGGGGGGTTAATATTTTCGGGATTTTGGGGGTATGTTTGTTCATGGGAAAGTGTCTTTCTTTAAAACATCATACCTTTCCCTAAAATTGCCAGTCTGTTGCGGTCAAAACATTATGTGGAGGGGGGGGGGGTTAAAAATTTCCGGGATATTGAGTGTATATTTATGGCAAAGGTGTATTTTTTTAGTACAGTCATATTTATCCCTAAAGTCGCCAGTTTGGTCCGGTTAATACCTATGAATTTTAATAAATTGTTTTAAGTTATATGTTGTACAAAGGTGAAACGTTGAGGAAGCTCTTTTGACATATATACCCGCTAACCATGCGATAAGTAATATTGGGTTCGATCACTGTATGCGCATAAAAACTTGAATATTTTTTTTGATTTGTGGGAGGGGGGAGTCCGGACCCGGAAGCCCCCCTTGTGTGCGCCACTGCTGACTTCTATGTCGGTTATCATTTGGAGCCCCGATCGCACCCCTCACTTGGAGTCGTTTTTGCGAACCGAATAATATCCTCTGATTTCGGATTTTTCTTCACTCATTCGATATATTTTAGACAAAATATTGCTTCAATAATTATAATAGTGTAAGGTTTTTATTACCTATACTCAATCGCTCTCATGATATTTAATGTTATCTTCAACATTGAATTTTTTCGCGGAGACAACAACTGCGTATCAACAAAATTAATACAAGCAGACCTGTGGTCTCGTTGCTTCTCCTAATGAGAAGCATTGCTGATAAGAAAGACTAGCTTAGCTTATTAATTCACCTATAATAAAAGGATCCTTGTTCAAAATCTACTTCCACCCTTCATTTCAAGACACTATGATGTTATCTGAAGCACATTAGGCAGTCGTAAACCCAAATATCATCCTCAAGCCTATCATGTGTTTTATAATGTCAGTAGCCTTTTTTAACTTTATGACATCTGTATCAAACTTTTTGATCTCTCCAATTTTCAAAAGACTATTGTTTGCCGTCATTTTTCTTCATTTTTTTTTTTTAATTTGAGATATCTTGCATCAATGAAATCAAACTGATATATTAATGGATATTTTAAAGGTTTCCTTAACGTATTAACAGTTTTGCTCTTATCGCTCACATTTAGTTTTATGCATTAGAAGACTATCAAAAAATAAAGGGAGATTGCGTTTGACACCTCGACAAACCTTTTTTTTGGACCATTATAAAGCTATCCAACACATAGTTCTAACAAAATCTATCAATCTCTTAGAGTAGAAACTAATAAATAATTAATTTATTCAGGAAAAAATGCACAAATTATCTTAAATTTCGCAAAAGAGTATTTATATTTATACTATTCTCACGCTATTATGCCTTGGGGATCTTTCTGACAAATTTTATTGGTCCATTTTTTACAGTGTTACTACAAAAGACATAACATTTAATGAAAATCTTGTATAAAAATTAAGATTTAAATCAGATCAAAATAGCAACATTGCTTTTTATTGTTATTTTTATTTTTCTTAGACAGAAAATACTAATGTTTCAAACTACTCGTATTTCTTTATCAGACAATAGTTGGTTGAATCCTTTTAGAAAATACAAATCTGGCTGAATATAAAAATAAAAGACTTCTATCACATCACAGTGCTGCATCCCTTTGAAATTATTTAAAAAAATCAAAAGAAAATACGGGTTATTTATTTATGATCTATTTATTTATGTATATATTATAGTAGATTTTTGTGTTTCATAAAATTAATTTAAAAAGGTAAATAAAAATCACACAAAGTCATCATTGATCTGAACAACACGTTGAAGAAAGCTCTTGTAACCTCGTATAGGTACATCATCTGTTGGAACATCCTGGTTTATTTAGAGCAGATTGCGAGCGACAAGATGCAGTCTAACATCAGCTCCTCTACATGGAGGCAGACCTCTTCATGGGATATAACTTGTGTTGATACCCTATTCATCTGAAATAATGTTCAGTCCATTGATAATCTTGGAGAGGCGTTTGGCAGCCTTCGCAGATAACAGAGGCAAAATAAATATCAAAAATTTAGCAACCAAGAATGCCTTTAATCCCTAGGAAAATGAGTTTGTGGTGAAATTTCACAAAACTTAGTCAATGAAATTAGGAACTGAAGAATTAAAGAAAAGGAAAAAAGGGAATACAAGATCGCAGGTTGCCTAGCAATTCAGTGAGTAGCGGCTTTGTTGGCGACAAAGCCTAAAGATAAGGAATAAATAAAGACTCTTGGGTGGAATTTCCAGCAAATGAGGTTAAAACCAAATACATTATCTTCTACCGTATCCTTAGAACTGAGAAGAGTAAGGTAAGAAATCCTCTTTACGAAACGAGCGTTTGACCATCATGCTATCATTTTGATGCTTAAATTCTATTCGATACTTCAACATAATAAATGGTACGGGAAACCGTACTAGACTTTCCCTTCCTTTATCTAATATTATATGAAAAGATAAAAAAAAAAATCTAATATAATTCTCGGGTGACTCAATGTACCGAATTTTATCAAAATAAGACGCCTTTTATATTTTTACATAAAATTCAAAATTTCTCTAGAATACCAAAACTAATTATTTTTGTCCATTTTACCATTTGAGTGACTGAGTATACCAATTTTATCAAAATGGAACGACTTTTATATTTTATATTTGAAAACCGAAATTTCTATAAAATACCAAAATCCAATAAAATTCTCAAGTGACTATGTCTTCCAAATTTGATCAAAATTAGAGGACTTTTATATTTATCCGTTTTTGGGACCCTACTGGTAAAATATTGATAATATGATTACCAGATTTAATTTTCATCAAAATTGGTTATGTGGTTTGTATTTTAGAATTTTAGAGATTTGGCCTAAAACGTGACGTAACTGTCGGGCTCCCGACAGAGGTAACACCCCCATGAATCCATTTTTTAAATAGAATACTGTCATATTTACCCACTTTAAATTGTACCAAAATTGGTTATGTGGTTTGGATTTTAGAGATTTGGCCCAAATTAAACGTTCTGGGTCCTGGGACCACTCTGACTAAAAGCTGGAAAACAGTGATTATAATAATTCGAATACGATTCCGTATGTACGTCATACGTCCCACGTGGAACGTCAGACTTATCGGTTTTTTCGACCACAAAAATTTCAAAAATGACCCAAAAGCAATAGGATCCCGTCAAACGATTTTATGCCAAAAATATCTCCAAATTATCTGCACTATTACAATCCTAATACTCTTATCTTTTTAACAACTAACTTCTCACACGCCAAATGGACGAGAACAACATGACTTGATTTCTCTCGTCATCCCAATGCAACCTGTCTCGATAAATCACGCTACATTGGTTCCCCCGATCTATTTCATTTTTCTATTTTAGCCAAGTTGTTTTTTTATCGATCAACCTAGGAATTCTACGAAAATTTTAAATTCTAAAATAGAATCATGAGCTAATTACGCGATTTTCTTTTGTATGTACTTGTAGAGGGAAGGATTCTAATTACGATTTTTATTCCTTCTTTAAAATCCAAATGGAGTATTGATACTACTTTTAGTTTCAAGATAACGTATATATAAAATACAATATAGAAAGTAAAGCTTACAACAAAGAAGGATTTAACATCTCCGCAAATACAATATCAAACCCAGGCTCGACTCAAGTCAAGTTGCATTGCGGTAGAATACAATATAAAGTAATAATATGCTGGAATGTAGTAAGCAAACTCGCATCACTGTCGATCATTGTCCAGACTATATTTATCTTTTATTCATACAGTGTGAATCAGCAAACTTGAAACAATGTGCGTCCTGCAATAAACTTGAACCAGCAAACTCATTGTTCTTACATTCATTTTAGCGTCTCCACTCGATCCATATGAACATAGGAACAATGTGCTTCCTGCAATGAACTTGAACAGCAAACTCATTGTTCTTACATTCATTTTAGCGTTTCAACTGGATCCATATGGACATAGGAACAATGTGCTTCCTGCAATGAACTTGAACCAGCAAACTCATTGTTCTTACATTCATTTTAGCGTCTCCACTCGATCCATATGAACATAGGAACAATGTGCTTCCTGCAATGAACTTGAAC
>CM022885.1:12391251-12415535 GCA_012654025.1 Pachypsylla venusta
CCCCCCCCCCAAAAAAAAAAATGCTTCGTTTTCACAGATGAATTAATATACAAGTATGTATTCGTACTTCGATATAAAAATCCAACAAATTACTACATAGAAAATATGTCCCCTTTTTCTTTCGACGTAAAGTTTAAGCACAGACCATGGACCATGCTGATAAAAGTTACATCACTCCCTAATAATGTGTTTAGTGATTTGATTTGAAAATAAACAGAAATAAATTAATCAATCAATTGATTACAACTGTAAATAAGTTTTGCAAAATTTTCAACTGTCACCACATATCTAATCTTGGAGGCTAATAATTGACATGTGTCCCCATGTCAATGACTGTAATATATGTATTTATATCAGTAACAAAAAACATAGTAATATTTCAAAGTTACTTTCTGTGTCATTTTACAACGTCAGCTCAGGGGGGACTCATACCGTGAGGATGACATCCTCAAGTAATTTCTCATTATCTCAAATATTGATCTACTTTTCACCATGCGAGTAATAATTTGATTGGAAGACATAAAGTCTTCGGAAAAAGGTTATTTTAGAGAGCAAAGCAGACGACATACGAGTACTCGTAAGTAGCACTAAGAAAACTTTACATAATATGAACAAGGATTCTTTTGTAGTGTCTGCTATGACAGGCAAAACCTTGGTTTTCTTTAACTCATCAACATATTGAACCAATGCTGTAATCGATGTTTTTTGTCTCTGTAAAGTCAGCTTTCAAAGGCGAACCGAAAACTTTTATCAAAATGAATGTCATCTTTTAAAACAGAGCCATATCTTGATTGTCAATATTCGAATTTGTGTGGTTGATTAAAATTTGACATAAGGGAAGTGCCAACAATTGGATTTAAATGAGAAGTTCGATTTTTTGAAAAAAATAAGGTAGGGCACAAATTTTCGTAGTTACAGTGGTTGGGTCCTTGTTCATATTATGTTCGTCAATATGCATCAGACATATACAACGCATTATTTCTGTCTTGATATTGATTTCAATGATTTAAATATGGCGAAGAAAAAGAAAAGAAAAAAAGTATTATTACATTAGAACCAATGAGCAAGCATCATCTCAAGTGCAGAATCAGATGTATAGTAATGACCGTAACGTATTATTACTTGGAATATTCTTGCACTATAATAACAGTCAGTGCAGGATAGAATGAAAAAAAAAAAAAAAAAAAAATGAGGTTTCAATTTTGATATGTGACTTTTCAAATGCATAGATTTTTTTAAAAATGTACCTGCATTGTATACTTACCCAAATTTTGTTTTAATTTGTAAAAAAAATATTCACGCGGTAAAAGAAAAATTTAATAATTAATCCAAGAAATAGAAAACTATTTCGCTTAAATAAAAAAATCGAAAAAAAAAAAAAAAAAAAAATACGAAATACCTCTAGATTTACATACCAAACATTGTTAAAATCGCCATCGTTAATTGCAGAAGAGCCACTTACGGCGTACGGTGTACAGATTTTTATTCGATTTCTGAATTCTGCTTACGTTGACGTAAGCTTTCAAAAATTGAAGATTATTTTATTTTTGGTCGATTCCAAAGAACAATAAATGAAAATAATACATTTTGTTAAACTTCCCCTTTTAAAAACCTATTTTGGTTTATTATATATATATATATATATATATCTTAAATTTTGTATCGNAACTTTAACTTGGTGAGCTTTCAACAGTACTCAGACTGTCATCATCAGACCAGAGTTATGATAGAACGATGTGGACACTATCACAACTTGACATATTTTCAATAATGAACCTTTGGAATCGTCACGAAAAAAAATACCCTCCCTCAATATTTGATGTTTTACTTTTCAAGGTACGTAGAATCCAAGGTTTTCATTAACCTTGTCTAAAAAGAGAATGGTAAGAGCCAGAGACTTGAAATATGTCAAATTTAGAGTCTAATTACGCCCCTCATCTTTTTTTTTTGTGAGGGGGGTATTTTTTTAAGCCAGTAAAATAATAAACCCATGGGCCACTTTGGCAGAGATTTTTTTTTTACTTCAATTTCACTGACTCTGATGATGTTGATGTGCTCGGACAGATTTATAATTTTCATTCTTATTATGGTTTCACTTGACATATTCCAAATGATTAAAAAACATAATGTGGCCAATTATTTAAATTCTCCGATTTTCTTTAATTTGATTATTTATAGAAACGATTGAATATGATGATATAAGCCAACGATCATACCACGTTGAATACACCAGTTCCCGTCAGATCACTGAAGTTAAGCAATGTCGGGCGTGGTCAGTACTTGGATGGGTGACCGCTTCGGAACACTACGTATCGTTGGCTCATTTTTCCGGCCCAACCCAGGCTGGGTGGGGTCTATGTGGGTAGCTGGTTTGCAAGTTTCCAGCGAATGGAGGGTAAAACCCCCGTCTTGAATGACCAATAGATGTTAAAGAGACGTTAAGCCAAATTAAAAAAAAAAAAAAAGAATATGATATGTCCAACTTAAATTAAGCAGAGCTTACATTCAAGATTTTAGCGCTCTAATTACGGTTTAAAAATTCGTTCAGAATTCAGAATAGTGTCGTATTGATTTATAATATCAATTCTGGACACCCGATTTGTATGTGTATAAACATAATAATCTGAGCGCACGGCAGTGCGCCAGGCCAAGTTCCGGAAAGCACCAGTGTATCTTTACACGAAACAATTCACCAGGTTTTTCACACCGCCAGATATCCGGTTCTACAGGGGATAGGTCATTGAAATTTTGAACATACATTCCGTAGTATAGTACAATACTACAGGATAAACTTCAAAAGTTAATGTTAACCCGGGTAGGAGAGAGGTAATTTCAAAGTTTGCACTTTTGGATACTCACTGACTGATTGACTCATTGATCATCAAAAGTTTCAGGCACTTCCCGTATACCTAGAGCGCTGAAATTTTGCATGAAGTTAGCAATTGACATCCACCTAAAGGGAAAAATTGAACTTTTTAACTGTAAGTGCTCCAAAAGGGTTTCGCTTTAGGGAAGACAGTACAACGTATTTTAATAGTTTTAACTGATAAAACACTGAAATCTCGCATAAAGTTAGATATTTACATGCAATATAAGAGGAAATAATTTATATTTGAACTCTTTCACTCCAAGTGCTCCAAAACGGTTCCGCTTTAGGGAAGGAGATGGTCGAAAACTAGTTTAAACTGGTAGGACGCTGAAATCTTGCATGTAGGAAGAGAGACTTAAATTCAATTAAACCCGCAAATGTCAAAATTGAAACTTTTCAATTTTGTTTCAACTTTTCTCAGTGCTTTAACTTCAGGCAAGAAGATACAATATAAATATTGCCGTTTTTATTTGCGTTGTAGTGTATATTACTTTATCAATACTTTGGTGTTAGATTTTATTGGACATTTGGGTCCGGTTTACACAGAAATTTCCTATTTTCCGATATGTTGTGTAATCGAAAAGAAGAAGAAATAAAGAAACAACGCCCAAATAATCAGTTACATATAGTAATTTACATTTTTCATTGAAAAATTATCATTGAAAAAAGGCCAAGTTCCGTCCACTTTCCCAAAAAATTCCGCCTATGAAAGTAGTGATATGTATTATTGGGGCGAAGTTTATTGTTTCTGCTGTATATCCCGCACTTAAATTTATTATTGCACGTTCTTCTGTCTCAATTCTCTTAAAGTAATATCGACTTTACACTTGGACAGTTTTAAAAAGGTAGTATTTTACGAATCCCCTAAGACTATTACCTATTACCTTAATTTCACAGTAATAAATATATGCGAGATTCTTTCAAACCTTGTTATGATTCTCACTTGCAAAACCAAACCTGACGAAGCGGATACATTTTCCTTGTAGTATTGTGAATTATCCACCACTGGTTAGTGTCTACGTTTATAGCACTATAAATAATTACAAAAAAGATGGTGAAGCTATTGAAGGTAATGTTCTTGGACCAGCAGGTCGATGTTCAACGTTTTTACAAGATCTAGCAGCAAATATATTGGTTCCAAATTAACTTGTTTGACTCATCTTTGTCCTTATCTCATAAGAAACTTTGATATCGTTATCCAAAGAAGATAGCAATTTTTTCATAATAAATTTACGGAGCTGTGCCAAGTTACAGTTCAATTGAATAAATCATTAGACGTGTAGAAGTTTTTCCAATAATTCAGAATAATCCCGAAAGAAATATAGGGTCGAAGACGATTAATCTTTATGACCAATGTCTCCGCGGCAGCTCAGTGATGATTTAGTTGAGCGAATAAAGTGAGGTCTGGTATTAACGACAAGAATATTTGTCAGTCTGTTCATTCCTCCACAATTCTCGTACGCATTTTGATGAGGGTCTTCATGCCACCCATTGTTCAAATGAGTTCTACAATTCACACAACTACTAATTACTTAGGTGAAAAGAAAAAGGAAAAGCTACTGTATTTTTTGGTACAATCTCGATTGTCAAAATTTGGACTTTTTGACTTTGATTTTTAGGACTGGAGTACATCGTGGTGGTGACACTGATAATTTATTTATCTTATAATCAGAAGTAAAAAATAGAACAGGAGATCTAAAGACAATTTGTGTCAAAACAGACCAAGTAAACTAATCAACTCCACCGTTGGATTCTGTTTGCTTTGCTAGGCTTATTTGGTTTGTTTTTCCTTTGTGTGTGTGTGGTGTTGATCTTACTTCTGACTGTTTGGGCTTGGTAAAAAAAAATCACCTGCTGATTGTCTGGTTACCTCATGTGTTAGTTCTTTACCCAGGGTTCACCACGTAGAGGCGAACTAATATTGTAAAAAAAATATATCACCTTTGAATGGGGATTCAAAGGTGATATATTTTTTTAAGTCATTTGCAAATACAAATTATAATATTTTTCATTAATCGCTTTATGCATATTTTTACACGGTATGTTCTTAGGACTCACTTTTGTACTAATATTTTGATTTTAACTTGACTCCTGAGCAATTTCAACAATGTCAAAAGAAGTTTTTTTTTCTTGTAAACTATGTACCCAATTTATGTAACCATATGTTATTTAAAGTAGGGAAGTATTTGAAAATGTGTCACATTATAATAATGTTTCAAAAACAGAAGAAATAAAATAAAGGAGGGGATGAAGAAGATGCACTCCCGGTCTCATAAGGGTTGATTGTAGCAAAAAAAGTTAAAATATATATCATCTCCAATTTATATTTATTGGGGTTGGTTTAAAAAAAAATCATAGAATTAGGACGAAAGATGCTTTTAGTTTATTACGGTCTATGGTTTGGGGTCGTGTATTTTAGCCATTTGAAGTGGAAGTCGGATAGATTCATACATATTTCATATCTTTTAAATTATTTGGTCGATTCAAGAAAATACAAAAATCAGTAATTCTAGTAGCCTCACCTGAAAATTCAGATACAATCAGAACAGATAAATGACATTGGAGCAAATAAATAGCAGGATTACTCGTAATGTTTTCCAAAAAAAAAAAGGCTTTATTGACAATTGTAGACTTTACTCAGTTTCGCTCAGTAAAAAGCATCAGTCCTCTTTGTCTAGTTCAGGAGCCGATACAGGTCTCGATTTGAGGGGGGCGATCGAGGCTCCAAATTATAATCGACCTGGATGTAAGTATTATTTATAAACACCAAATTTGAGAAAAGTGTTTCGACTGGGGGGGGGGGGNGGGGGGGGGGGGGGGGGATCACCCCTATCGCCTTCCTTGTGTATGCTGGTAGTCTAGTCGTCGGTATTACACTAGCATTGCATTTGGGCGACCCGGATTCAATTCCCGGCAGGTGCGGAAAAATTTAGAACTTGGCATACTATTTCGGGCTGCACTCAGCCGATTGAGGTGCTACAATAATATGAGTAGCAACCATTGGTGGCATTACCAGAGTAAAAATATTTGGTTTGGTAGAAGATTTAAGTGATTATTAATACATAAGGAGGGTCTTAATAATGCTATGATACCCCTAAAAATTGTAAAGCGGCCGTTGTGCCTTTCAAACAAAATCTTTTGATAATCCCCTGACCACTTAATACTGATTTTTTCAACACACCTTAAATAATACGTGGTCCCTTAAAACAAATTCATTAGTCTAGTATTACCCGAAGATAGTTATCAAATACCATTAATATTGGCAACATGACGATCCAATTGAACCGGTAGGGCCAGCATTTTAATCAGAGGGAAAAATATTCGTCCCACAATTTTATCAATATGGACAACGCGGTCGAAAGAAAACGTGAAAATAATTGACTAAAAATTAGTGCGAAACTGGTAGAGCGAAGACAATTAAACACATACCTACCTCATTCTGTAAAAAAAAAAAATCAATGTTTATATTTTTTCATAATTTTCAATGATGAACCTTTGGAATCGTCACGAAAAAAAAAATACCTCTCCTCTTTTAATACAAGTTTATTTGAGCATGGTTCCATGAGGTACCGAGATGGATCATAAGTTTTTTAAGAGTCGAGGAGTCTTCCAAAACATCATCGAACTTTATGGGTTACACATCATCAGAGGAGTGCTTCAAGAACATCATCGAAGTTTAGGAGTTGCATTTAAAATTATATATGCTTGACTCCTACGTTCTTTGTTTCTTATTACATACTTTTCTTTTGATTTACTTTTGTTGAACACCCTGTGTGCTTGTTTTATCATATCTTTGTCATAGTCTTCATTATTTTTCCATAAAGATTTTATTCACGCTTTTCTTTTCTTGATATGTTCATTATTTTAAAATTACCTTTCTGTCATTTTTTAATAAGATTTTTTGTACCCACCTATTATAATATTTTGTATTTTTTATGTTATTTATTTTAACTTATTTTGTGTTTCCCCAAACTATTGAAATATAAGCGAAAAGCTTAATATCAGCTTTATCTAAAAACGCTCAGCAATCGAAGATTGTATTGCTTTTTGGTATCTCTTACCATTTTGTCTAAACTATTACAGTGATACATACATTTATCGTGTCGATGAGTTTTATTATTATAGATTAAGTTACTCCATTTAAAATAAATTTTTTGCTTTATAGTTTTGTGCTCAAAAAGTAGATATAGAACGTAAATTGACGGTTCTAATACATTTCCAGGAATAAAATTATATCACAACTTTGATGCTCAATGCAGCATTCTAGGATTTTCCCAATAACAATCAGTATCCAATTCGTTTGATTTTTTCTATTTTACCTACAATGCTGGATGCTCACTGCATTGTAGGATTTTCCCAATGTCAATCATTATCCAATTCGTTTGAATTTTTCTATTTTACCTACAACGCTGGATGCTTACTGCAGCATTGTAGGATTTTCCCAGTATCAATCATTATCCAATTCCTTTGAATTTTTCTATTTTACCTACAATGCTGGATGCTCACTGCATTGTAGGATTTTCTCAATATCAATCATTATCCAATTCCTTTGAATTTTTCTATTTTACCTACAATTTTGGATGTTCACTGCAGCATTGTAGGATTTTCCCAATATCAATCATTATCCAATTCCTTTGAATTTTTCTATTTTACCTACAATGCTGGATGCTCACTGCATTGTAGGATTTTCTCAATAGCAATCATTATCCAATTCCTTTGAATTTTTCTATTTTACCTACAGTGCTGGATGCTCACTGCATTATAGGATTTTCCTAATATCAATCATTATCCAATTCCTTTGAATTTTTCTATTTTACCTACAATGCTGGATGCTCACTGCACCAATAGGATTTTCCCAATAGCAATCATTATCCAATTCCTTTGAATTTTTCTATTTTATCTAAAATGCTGGCACCGGATCGCTATGCGCATTTATTTCCATAGCTACTCATTGTCCTCACGAGGCTGAGTGAGACTTCGAAAACATCCAAACAGTGAAAAAATTTTGTCCCCCAGGATTCGAACCTGCTTTTCTCGAGTGCAAGACTTGTGCAGGACCACTGAGCCATGGGAGCCCAGTGGTCCTGCACAAGTACTACATTTGAATTGGGCTACTAACTCAAGTAAAATCACAAATACAAACAGTAAAATACTATATATTCACTTGAATAAAGATTCAGAAGTGAAAATATAGTATTCAGTTTCATTGACCGTAAATATAAATGAAATTGGTGGTAATCAGTAGGGTGTGGGCTTCAAATCCTAGTGAACCTATTTAGCACATTTGTGATATTTACCACATAAATATATCACCCAAAACGACCATTTATTCATAGTTTGGCGACAATAAGGTCTATCACTGATTCACCTTTTATTTCGGGATCAAAGTGTTTCACTCAAACGTGAATCATGTTCATGAATGCCCAATGACATGAGAATAGGCGTTTGAAATGCAGTGTGCAAAACTGCACACTGCACAATATTGATAAACCATCATACAGTGCATACCAACATTATTATATCTAATTTAATCAATCTGATTTTTTTATGCATTTTACATAAATTTTATTTTCTTGAAAACTCTCAGACACCTCGTCATGAATTTTATATTATGTTTAGCTAACGTATTGACATCGGATAAGTAGAAATTCAGTAGGTATATTTCGAGAGTTTTCATGAAGCTTATAGTCTGCAAAATTACAATGTGCTTCGCTTGGAAGAGAAACTAAATCTCTAGCTTGGTCTAGTTTTGATTCACACTGGAAAATTGTTTCCTCGTTCTTATGAATGTTTCCAATTCCACTACTATTAGTATTAATCATACATCATTCGTGTTTAAAATATACGATATTACTAGTGTTTCTGTGAGATTTAGGCCTCATTCACTTAAATAATAGCCACCTTTTGGCCCCGGTCAGCCCAATGAGACCAAAATTTTATCAGCTAATTCTGTGAAGAAATTTGGTATGTACATAAATTTCATCAAAATCGGATAAGGCGTTTGAGAGCTATCGTGGTACTAAAAGACAAAACGACAAACAAACAGAAAATGTCGTTTTAAAAATAGAACTCATTTCGTTCGGTTGATAATTGCTAAATGTGATTTCTTTTGTCCCTCCTTCACGCAATTATTTGCCGACGTGAGATTTTGTAGTGAGATAGATTATAGAAAGATTCCAACATTTATGGTTGATGATGAGAGTAGATATATAAAATGCAGTTCTAAATAACTCTTTGTCTATTTTTGGAAGCTAACAAGGCCCTACAGCACCATGTCAATCACTAGAGTATTCCAGCAAATAACCGAATATATGAGGAAATAAGTTACAGGACAATATAATGAATTTTTGATGGAATCGGCCGACGAGAACATACCCCAGGTTAATTTTCCCACAATCTCATTATTTGCGAGATTACTTCGATATTGTTTTAAACTATGAGAAAAGAATAGGCTGACCCATGAAGTCGAAAAAATCCCTTCTCATAATCAAAATTTTGAACGATTGCCCTTCTAGAACAAATAATAAAAATCAATCGTTGTATTAGGTAATGCAATATATTCAAGACATTTGATGCGATCTTATCTTAAAAATGAAATACCTACTAAAAATAAATATTTATCCTCGAATATCGTTCTCGTCACATATTGCATCAATAACCCTCTTCCTACAAAATTCTGCTAAAAATCTTTTGCCTAGTTATTAAAAGGAAATTTAAAATAAACAAACAGCCTTTCTTCATTATATTTTATAACCTGAGGACATTAGGGTGCATTTACTGAAGATCCAGAATTTTAGAAACACTCTAAAATTTTAACGAAATTCTGTTTGAAAATTGAATGCAGTTCTCTTTATAAAAGAACATCTTTTAAAAAGCGTTAATATTACAAGATTGAAAATATTTTTTGACACATTTTAAACTAAATTCATAGAAAAAGTGGACAATTTTTTAAAACCTTCATACTTGACCTCTCTATACCATTATTATTTTTCTTTGCTGTGAATTTGTTAGGAGTCCTCTATCCCAAAGCGGACGGAGCTTTTTTCTAAGTAAATGTTTAAAAACATTTATATACTCTTATGATGACACTAGAAAAGCCCCTTTCCCTTTACAGGGAAAGGGCCTTGTTGTTCATCATATCTAGTGTTCATCATAAGAGTATTTTTGATACAGGACATGAACTTAACTAAAAAAGTGAACTGCCTCTTGGATCCTGTAAGTTGCATGAATCTACCCCAGAAGATTAAGATTTTTTTGCTTTAAATTTTGGGGGTGAGCGGGTGAGGGATGTGTTCTTTTAATGTATTCTTAAATGATTTTCACTTAAAAAAAAATTAAAGTTATTTTTTATTGAGATGTGTTAGAAGAATTATTTTTTAATAAAGTTCGTGATCCTTAGATTTCTTAGAAAAAAAGAATACGATCTTTCAAAACTTTGGATTGATCAGATGTTTTAATGATATTGCGGTGGAAAATATGTTTTTTTATTTTGAAAAATCAGATAAAGTAAACTTGGCTTGTGTCACACTGAAATAGATTTTCAGTTTTAAAAAAATAATATTTTAAAAGAAATTCGTTTAGGGATGCCAGTCTTGTCACTGCAAGTTCGTGTTACAAAAGAGTTGAGGCCTAACATACTTACAAATATGGCCAAGGGGAGAGGCAACGTTGCCGCTGTTACTTTGCAATACATGGCAGTACGTATTGCGTTCAGGAGCAGAAATATAAAGATTTTTTGAATAAACCAACAGTAAGTATTATTTAGTTTTTGGTATCTAGTGTTGTAATTTCTAGTCACAATGTGATGTAGATTTCCGAGATTTCCTTTGAAGACTTCTTTATAACGTCGTAAGGGATGAAAGCGCTCGAGACTCACCACTCTATTTGCAGTAGATGCAAATAAAAGTAAATCTTTGAATAACATGTTAATTATAAGTGTTAAAAAATATTAACTTTTAAATAAATTAAATCAAGAGTCAATTTCCATCTTTAGACTCGACTAGACTGATCATGAATCGAATGATTCGAAACTGGTTTCTTTACAAATAATTCTAAATAGTGTTTTGGTAAGTGTTTTGTTTTAATTTAATTTATTTAAAAGTTAATACAATTAAAATTAATTTTGTTAAATTAAGATACTATGTCAAGTAAAACCATAATGAGGTAGGTAATATAATACTATATCTTCACTTTACTGTAAAATTAATAAAGATGTTGATTAAAGCTGACTAGTTCCGTGCTCTCCTAAGCACATCATCAGAGCTTGGTTGAATGAAGATACTATATCTTCACTTGATATTTACATTCATTTTCTTAATAAAGAAATTAAACCAGTGACCTCTTCCTGAGCGTACATTCAAAACTTCATTGTTAATCGGGAGGCAACTCTATGAGTACTTATTTATAATTTATAGTATCGAGTAGTATTTATGTAATTGTTTGTAGAGTGCCTTTGTGATAAGGCCCAACGACCTCTTCACAATTTTTGTGGGTATCACAGCATCATTAAGTGCCTCATGTACTTCATAGAATAGGTTTAAGAGATTTTAACTTATAATCTTTTAAAACATTTTGGTCTAGTAATGCCACCACTGGTCGCTACTCACATTATAACAGCAATATGTCATAACAGGACGTATAGCTACCATCATCCACAAACGTTATATTGGTACTACTCTGTGTTCAACTGTATGCGTTTTATCATTAGATCTAATGTCTCCGGTTCCATCCATAAGGTTCTATCGAGGGCTATATTTTCTCAAAAGTCTGACGAGTTAGGATGTTAGGAAGAATTTCCATTCTTCCTAACTGTTCCCCAAAAATATATTTTCGTAAAAATCAGACAAAGTCCAGTTTATGTGTGACTGATTTTATTGTAGATTAGGACTATTTTGACCAAAATTAATTCTACAGCCACGGGAAGAACCATATGAAGTTGTGGGCATCAGCTAATACTTTGCTATAAATTGTACAAAAGTACCCATTACCCAAGTATCTTTAACAAATTTATTTGTGCATTGAAACTGGTCTCCGAAGATTTACCTATTGATCAATGTGTGTTTTGTGTCTATTAAGATGCAAGGCTTCTTCACCGTAGTCTCAGTAAAGTCCACTGAGTTAGAAATAAACCACTAATACAAGTAGTATAAATAATATATTGTTTAAAGCTAAAATTCAAGAGCACGTATATCTTAGAGTGCTTTCTTTTTTGACAATTATGCACGCTTCGTACGGAGTACGTTACGCTAGTTATATGACCAGTTTTCAGAGATTTTGTTTAAGACAGAGTCATTGGATATACCTACATTATAATAATATCTCATTCTTATAAGAGAGATGTCTGTAGGTTGCCGATAAGTTTCGAATTTCATATTTCTTTCTAGTTCATCAGATT
Source organism: Pachypsylla venusta (assembly GCA_012654025.1). Taxonomy (NCBI): domain Eukaryota; kingdom Metazoa; phylum Arthropoda; class Insecta; order Hemiptera; family Aphalaridae; genus Pachypsylla; species Pachypsylla venusta. The sequence continues at coordinate 12,403,515 of CM022885.1, forward strand.
TTGTTTGAATTAGCAAAGTAACATATTATTTAATTGTAATTCAAGGGATTTTAGAGATAAGTCAATGTGCTTTCTATGAGAAAGCCATGATTTGAATTTATCAACATTCACAATGTTACACCTCTTTTTTTACTAAAGTTGGACCGTATGTCCGCCCTCGACAATTCTGGCTAGAAATGATTCTTATAATTAAGTAACTAGTAAGTCTGTGAACCGCAGATCTCACTAAAAAAAACATGGGCTCTAATAGTACCAAAATCTATCAGATACTTCTTTATGAACCACCAGACGTTTAAAGAAAGATCTTGGTGTCAAAACTAGATTTTAAAACAGTTCGGTGAACATTTTTTTTTTTTTTGGTTAGTAGAAATCCTGGTGATAAGTGTTACGCCCATGGGTAAGTGATAACATAAATAAGTGATAACATAAATGTACATCAGTATGAAATATATATTGAAGCTATTTTTTACGTGGACTACAAATAGATAGAATTGTGAGTCACGGGCACTTTTCTGCGGTACTACATTATCAACTACGTAAAGACCTGATTATTTCGAAACGGACAAATCGCTTGAAATTTATTAATATAATGTGCAGCACTTTCCAATAAAAACTAGTCAGTTCATTTGACGGAATTGATCGAAATGTGAACCTAGTTTTCTTCTGTCGTCAGTATTTCATTTTTTCTTCTTAAAAACTATTATACCTAGGATAAATATCTTCTCTCTGTTCATAGTTGTAACATAGATCCTTCGAGTTACAAGCATAAAGAATAAGCTATGCTATAACGTATAACGCGCGCGGTATTCCTTTTCATGAAATCAATTTTCTTTCATTAAAAATTCTTTTCATATTAAAATTTCTATACTTAAACTTCATGTCTTTATTTTTATCCTAAGTTTTTGTGAATAATAAAGATAAATAATATCTGAGCATGTATGCACTCAAGTAATCCATTATTAGGCTCAATGGAACATAATTATGAATTTACTAATTTAGATCATCACAGAAGTTGCCTCGATCCCCAGTAATTGTGTTTTTTGGGGGAGCATTCAAAATAGGAGAATACTATTTCTAATGTTTTACAAATATTCAAGGTTTTCTCGAGGTTTTTTTTTTCTTTTCTGTTAGGCGAAACTAAATAAATATATGCAAAAGCTGTCCATTGATTCTAGATGGATAATTCTTTCATTTAGAAAAAGAAAGAATTCATTTAGAAATTAAAGATACAAAAAAGAATCTGTTTTGTTTTAGCTCATGCAAAATTTTGGTCTGAGATTTTTTTAGTTCAGGAATTTATTTCAAGTACTTTAAAAATATTTTAAAGGCAACTGCAGTGATTTATGTATTAATTTTTATTCGATTTTATAATGAACCAAAGTGTTAACTTCTGCCCCATATAACTCTTGTGTTTGTGTTTAGCTTACCTGGAAACAAACTTTTTTTAAATTTTTTCAACAGGTATCTCTAGATTAATCTCCTTCGCCTAAATCGGAAACAAATGAGACTAGTCACTGGACTAATAACAGGATATTGTGGTCTCATAAAACGCTTAAACAATATATGAGAATCTTTTTCACAATACGCAATGACAGGGAAAAAACAGCTCCTCACGTTATCTTTGATTGTAGTACCCTAATAAATTGTAGAGTGAGTATCATCAGAACGCTAAGGCCCAGAGAAAAATTCGCTCAAGATAATCTGAGCAGTTGAACTTTAGCCAGAGAAATAAGCTTAACCCCTTTGATGCTGAGGTGCAATGAAATGAATTGTTTCGAACAATATGTTTATTTTTCGCCCTCGATTGGTTCAGTCTAGTTCTCTTGTTCTTGCAGAAATAATGCATTTTCTGTAAAAAGAAAAGAAACTGTATATTATTTTCGAATTTAAGTTATTGGTATTTTGGTACTCCGATTTCTTTATTAATATGGACAGATCAAGATCAATAATTATTTCTATATTTCTTTATTGACGAAAAGAAAACAAGATATCAAAAGATGGCAACTTTCTCAAAGTAAGATACATTTGTCTACCTCGGTTCGGGTGACACATAGAGTAGAGTGACATTTGTACAATATATACCCCGAGAGATAAACTTTGAAAGTTACAATAGTAATCCTATTAATACGTTTAACCCTTTGAAGTCTATTTCCTGTAGTCAACCAATCAAAAGTGGCGTCATCATTTTCGATGCTAGATTTATGAGAATAATAGTCCCTTATTTATACTGCCCGAATAGGACTAAAGAGTCCTTTGACACCGGCAGTTTTTTTGGTTGCTATTAGTATGTGGTAAATACCTCAAATGCATGAGGATAAAATTCCATGGTTTGGCCACGCCCTACTGTTTACCAGTCAGAGCGTCTTACCACTGCACCACCAACTCATAGAATGCTGCTCTAAAGAAATACATCTAATCTTAAAAGTTAAGAAATGGCGTGGGTCTCCAGAACAAAGTCAATCACTGCAGTATAATTACAGTAGTACACAACACATACAAAATGCAAGATTGTTTTCTGTAATATTTTAGACCTTCCGCTTAGGTGGACTCGGCCCGTGAGGATGTCACCCTCAAGTAACTTCTCATAATCTCAAGTATAGGACCTATTTTGTCTATGGATGTTAGAAAGTTATATTTGGATTGGAAGGTTTTTTCCCTTTATAGTACAGTTAAATTAAACTTTCTGTTCAAATTAAATTTCCAATATTTTCTTCTTATGAAAGTATAGAATATATTTTTTCTTTCAAAATTACAAATAGATATATCCCTAAAATATGCTGGAACATTTTCTAACGAATTAAAAACATTAAATTGAATCAATGGATAGCTTTTGCATATTCTCTTATTTGTTTGGAATTTGACCTAGTGGAGTACCGCCACCGCCACACCTTGTGTTATTGTTGATTAGAGTTCGTTTACACTATTTTAATTTTATTCACTCTTACACGAAGAGGGTTAACGGAAAACTTGCAGCAGAATATCGCCTAAGAAGAAGATTCATTAAAACAAAGTCTGTCTCGTATGTAAGTACATGTAATCCTTTATTAGAAGACTGTTTTGTTAAAATATAATCTATAATTTATCTTAGCTTAGATTTGAATAATTAGCAATTAAGTATTCACCAGAATGAGACATAGCATACAACTGTCCAATGTGAATGTGGCCGACAATCCGTCCTTTTTATCACATCGATATGCTTTGAAAATAATTAAACTATCTTTTATAACCAGTTTAATGTCACTGTGATTATTGCATACATAGAAGAAGAAAAAAATGGATTGTCGGCCTCTGTCCAATTTGAATGTGGCCGACAATCCGTCCTTTTTATCACATCGATATGATTTGAAAATAATTAAACTATCTTTTATAACCAGTTTAATGTCCTTGTGATTATTGCATACATAGAAGAAGAAAAAAATGGATTGTCGGCCTCAGTGGACAGAGGTATTCTATGTGAGAAATATTACGGATAGTGATTCTTTTCAAAAATGTATTTTTAAGGAAATGAAAATTACCTATTTCCAGGCCCACCTAAACCTTAATCCGCTCAGTAGTTGATATAATTCCCTCCGGGGATACCACGTGTTTGTTTCGGGGGTTATTCTGTCTAGTGAGGACAACTGAGCAGAGCTCTTTGATTGCAGCGAAAAAGCGGGAGGTGTTTAATTGTTTATACTTCCCACAAAGCTGCTCCAAATCCCAATCACAAACCAAAAACTCAATTTCAATATTTATTACAAAAACATTGAGCTTACAGTGGTAGAATAGATACCTACTTGAGATTGTGGGAAATTATTTCAGAATGACGTATTCACAGGGCGTGTGCACCTGATGATGCAAAATAAATCAGAAACAACTCTCTAATATCATTTTCTTCTGTTGGCATATTTATCAATAAAAAAATTAAAACTTTTGTCAATTATAACCCTCCAAAATTTAAATTGTGCTGCCAATTGAAACCTTTAGTACTAGAATCTACTTTATTATTAATAATTGTGGCGGCATTTCCTTTCGGAATTGCAAGTGCTGCGTCCACTAGTTAGGACTATTGCACACCAGAATCTACTTTACTTTGAGTTGCCCACTCATACATCTGGCTACAAATTTTTCTCTAAGGATGAATAATTTTGTCCTTTTGTTTAAACGCCACTGTCTTCAGAATAAAACATACACAACAAAGGATCTCGGGTGTCTGAACTATAACAACATTGAAGCAGGATATTTGAATGAAATTTCCATTTATATCAATTATGTAAGAGAGACCAGCCGTCTATCATCGTCGTATCAGTAAATTGGAACTAAAATGATCATAGGCTGTGATAGAATTGAGACAAATGATAAAACTACTCGCTAGTATCTTACTGATTTTTTGAGTAATATTGTTGCACATAATGTCATTCAGATAGAGCTGGTCATTAAAATAGAAGGTATATTAATTTTGATACGATTGGCTAAATAGTCAATAAAATCAAATTGATAAGAAAATAAACAATCTTGTGTTCGTTTGAATAACTTACAAGTATTGTAATAACGCAAAAACCAGTAACGCAAAGACCATAATTCAAAGCAGTCGCTCCTGTGTTATTTAAACCGGGAGTGCATTGGCATACTCCTGTATACCCTGGAAGGGAGCCTAAACTAATTCATAATGCTACGTAGATTTATTATTTTCAGGTGTATTTTTTTTAAATTCTGGTGTTTCATGGTGTTGAAAATAATGTTAACTATAACTGATGCTCAAAATGACGCTTTCGTCTAGAATTTTCATGATTCTAATCTAGGAAAATCAAATGTTTAACAATTTTTTTCTTATGTAAATACAAATCGCCTACACTCATACTATACGAGATACGGTTTTCTTAATAATCAAAGTCTAATGGCCTAATTTTTTTTGGACCCTTTATCTTTGAAGGTGCATGGAATTAATAACTGAACCCACACAATTATATGTTTAAGACAAACCCATCTATAAATAATTAATATGGGATGAAAAAACTAATGATTTCTCTTGCAATGCTGCTTAATAGAATTTCATATTTACATACAAGTACCACACGAATGAAAGCGATTGATTTTTTGTTCTTTTTCTTATATATAAAAGCCATAAGCTATTGAAGATGAGTGACCCCTAAGGGGTACGCCCCTGGGTAAAGTTATGCAGGTGATATACAGGGTAAAGTAAAACTATTTTTGAATGAGAATCAAAGCTCTACTAACTGAAGCTAAATTCCTGCCTTCTAGGTCTAATATTACACTACTGTTCAAAATTAACGCACGGGTTGTTGTTTTTTTCTTTTTAAGTGACCTTTTTTAAATTAATGGACCTAAATTTTATAGAAGGTTATTGAAAAAGATAATGTCGATTGAAATCAGTTGAAATTTCCAAAATTTAGCCAACAAATGTATTGAAAGCATTAAAAATGGCGAAATTAGGAAAATGAAGATTTTTAAGTTTTACAACAAATCTTGGAGAAAGTTAAGTTTCGATATTTTGGGTGAGTTTTTAAACTCTATTAGTGTCTGGTATTGGCCCCCTCGACCTTTTGTTACGGCTTCATTCGTTTTTCATACTTCTGATCAAGTTCTGAAAGAACTCGGGGCGAATATTTGTCCATTCCTCTCTTATCGCTTTCTATATAGCTGTGTGAGATTTTCTGAAGAAACAACTAAGACCGGACGTGGCCTTTAGACATGTCCTGGATATGCTTATTTAGTATTAAGACCATCATGAAGGTTGGCCATCATAACGTGGTCACATCGGTCCCTTGAAGGGCAACCCAGCTGCAGCTTTTGGATGAGCTTTCTCGTGCAGGAGGACGAAGCCCACCCAGACTGACCGGACAAATGGCACTACATTCTGTTCCAGTATGCAGGAACGATCACAATGTCCGTAAGACCGTCGTTAGAAAATCCGCTCCCGTACATCCTTGAGCTTATTCAAGATGACTCTGACAGCGCAGAAATGTCGCTCCAATTGTCGGAAAATTGCCACAGATTTCAATCGAGTTTATCTTTTTATCGAGGTAAATTTAAAAAAAAAAGGTCACTTAAAAAGAAAAAAAAACTACCGCGTGCGTTAATTTTGAACAGTAGTGTATAATTTGTAACCGGAAATAATATTGCCGTACTGGGTGAAATGGGCCGTATCTCAAAATTCTAAAATTTCAGTAAATCAAATTAACTTTTGTAAAATGAATTTCTTCAGGATTTCATATTTTTGAGAAAGGTAGGACTATGTTTTATTTTTTATTAATTTCGATTTTGATTAAGATATGTCCATTGGCTTTAGGGCGGTAGATTCCTTCTTAAGGTTAAGATTTTTTATAACAACTTCTACTGGTGAATTACTTTATTTAAAGTGCACCTCTTTTCCCAGAAATATTTTATAAATTCATTATACATTTATTGCCTTATGCTTTGGCTACTTAAAGTCTTTACAAGGCTGCATATACTCCCTAAACATTAAAATACAAAATTGAATATTTTCATTTTAACCATTAAAAAATGGAAACTTCATAGGTAGTCAAACTCACATCTTCTTTTATGGCATTTATGGCATAAATCTCTAAAAATTTAAAAGCAAAACTTATAAAAAGAGGTGTGAGAATTCTGACAAACCGTCCTGTAAAGCGTAAATGACAGACTTTTCCGCGATCTATTTTTCCTCAGCATAAATATCTTTCTATTCTGTCCAGATTATTCTACATTAAACTGTTATTAGAATGGGGTTGCCGACCCCTGAATATCTAAGATACAACGAGAATATATGGAAATAAAAATAAAACATAAGCATGTTATGAACATGGGTACTCATAACAATTTATAGACACCAGATTTTAAAACTAATTAGAATTTGAAGGTTGAACCTTTGCTGTGGATTGGATTGAAGATTGAATGTTCAATCCACAGGTAAGTTTAATAATATCCTACAAGTCGCCTATATCAAATTAATCCCAATATACATTATGGAGTATGGAGTTCATATATGATGGAATGAAAAATGCGGCTCTCGTTGAAATAACAAATGCATCTCTCGACATACTTGAAGTGGAGATATCCATATATCCAAGCACTTAATTCTGGGACACATAAGAGGATTATTAAAGAGGCTCAATGACACCCATCCAATGGGTGCTGGTTTGCACCAGTTTTTCATATTCGTTTGTAGCTCCGTACATTGAGTGTTACTTGATTTCTGTCAACGCCCTTGTTCGGGGTGCAGTAAGTCTCGTGAGTATATTGTTGATTGCAGCGAAGCTACAGATATAAGGTGCTTTTCATTGCTTCTACAAAAGGATATTTGGTATCTTTCTGTAAATTGAAATTATAGCTGAAAACAAAAATTTTTTTACTAAATTTATTCACAATCATTTTTAATTTTATAAATGATTAAGAAAAACTGAGGTGATGGATAGTTATAATGACAAAGTGTTCCAAGAAATAGAATCATAGCCACAGAGATCAGATCAATATAAATATATATGAAAACTACGAATATGAATATATTTATTTTAAAATCCAGCATCTAAGCCGCCCTCAAAAAACAAATTTCTCATAATCATAATAAGAAAAAAAATCAGAGCCCTGTGTTATTAATTGTGTTTCTTTCCATAATATTTCATTGGCTAAGTGTTGTAAAATAATATCATCAAAATAATCTTCAAAATTTACCTCTATTTTAATTAACATTAAATATCACGCAATCCTATATCAAAAATTAAGATGCATATTTTAGTATTAAGATGCGAGATATCGTCGCAACTGAAAAAAACGTTGGTTTCAAGAATTTCGGAATTTCTAGGTGCAATATTTTGGAAATATTGCACCTAGAAATTCCGAAATACAAGCCCATACGCTAATGAGAGTGAATAACCGATTGTGTATTTTTTTAATCAGAAATTGAAGGTCTTTTTGAATACGTACAAACTATCTGATTATATTGACATCCTTCTTCCAGTATTAAAAGTGAATTTGACAATTTATATGCTATTATCATGGACTATTATCAATCAATATTGGCATCGATGATAGCCGGATATATAACATCTAATTCACATTTTAATTGTCATCATACACCTATTCTTTGGGGCTAATAATTGACTTAGGTCGCCAGAACCATCTCAATCACTGCACTTTATTTACATCAGTAACTCATAAGACAAGCATGAAAATATTGCAGAGTTACTACCTGTTTTAACTTAAGACAATATTATCTCAGGTGAGGATGGCATCCTCAAGTAACAATCATAATTATGACCTTTTTTCATTAGGCCTATCAACAATATCGATGTGGTAAGTCATAATTTGATTAGAAGAAATTATGCCTTCGGAGATATTTTTAATTTATTCAATGATTAATATGAATAAGACTTTTGAGTTTAAATACCTACTAAGTAAAATGACACACATGTTTTGGAGAAAGTTAAGTATGCAAGCTAATTTTTCCCTCATGACCTTTTAAAATAAATCTAGATTAAGCAGTTTTACAACCACTACTGGCCAATATTATTTCCCCCATACAATATTGGAAAGATGTTTTTAATAGAAAGAGGAATGTCTATTTTAACTGTTCGATCTTTTAAAATAAAGAAGAAGAGCAATAGCAAGTGTCCAGTGATAATAACAATATCGATGAATCAAACTGACAAGATACGCCTGACTTATCGTCACGTTCGGTCCATTTTAGATTTAGGTTTACAAAGGTATATTACTTGTGGTTTATCAATGTTCGTCGTTACGAATCACTTATTACGAAAATTGAGTTAAGACTAGAAATTTGAAATCATACAGTGTGCCTATGGAAGGCAATTAATAATTAATAAAATAGTTGTAATTCTACTGAACAGGATGGAAGGACCGAAGAACTAACTTTATCGAATGTAATTTGAAAACTTAATTATCTAGTAAAGAAGAAAGATTCAAACAAGATTTGAACTTTTGTTCAAGGAAAAGGAGTGCAAAATTGATGCGGCATATTCATTTGCACAGCTCATTTATTGTTAAAATCTTGGAATGAAAATTCACTCATTCAATAGTGGCATCATCGTATTCGTCGTATCCGATGGTAGCCAGATGTATGAGACAGCAGCTCTAGATAAGTTGCAGTATAATGCTTATGTTCTTAATTGCCATTATACATCCGTTCTTGGAGGCTGATAATTGACATGGGCCCCCAGAACCATGACAATCACTGCAATATAAATACGTCAGTAACATAAGAGTTATAAACATAAGGATATTACAGAGTTGCTTTCTGCGTTATTTTACACCATCAGCTCAGGTGGACTCAGCCCGTGAGGATGTCACCCTCAAGTCATAAATGGATTGGAAGAAATTACGCCTTCGGTATGGAATGAAAAATAAAAATTTTTGATTCTTAAAAAATTTATAGATACTAAATTATTAAATAGTTTTTCTATTTGTCTCTTTGCATACCATAACAAATTCTAGTGAAATATGGTATGAACCTTTATATTTTGAAAGATTTTCTTGTATAACTAGAAACTCTACTAACTCTTCAGGACCAGATTTAGCACATTTTGGACAAAATTTCAATTTGTTTTCAGTATTCTAAAATGAATAGAATTTTTATTTGAGAATGAAAGGTTCCTCTTTTGAAAACATTCTAGTATAGAAAGAGAACTCAATCACTATGTGAGTATACTCCTTTTTGCAATACTTTGATAGACAGATAGAGTCGAGTTGTGTTTGAGAACAGATACACTCCTGTCTCTCTGCTGCGATGTCCTCTGTCCAGTAGGTGGTCAATGACTCATAGCTACGCACATTGTAACCAGGCACGGCGGACAAATCATTTATTTATCTTACTAATACTTTTGCACATGTTGATGCAGTTTTTTTAACTTTTAGTTTTATCTTTTATTGATAACTTTACAATTGACATTAGTCCTAATTTATAATAATGTATTACAAATTCGAAAGTGTGTTAGTGGTTTATTTGTCCTTCTTTCACACATAAGGAGAACAACGGATCAGAGTGAAAAATGGGACCAGGGTGTGAAGAACCGTTTTTAATTTTAAAAAAATATTGGCTCCGATATTATTTAATCACTTTTTCTTTACATTTTCAATTGATAATATCTTCACTTGAGTGTAAAAAATATATGTAGGTTACTTAAAGCTGAGGTTGGCAGATCGAAGACTAACAGATTTTCACTTAAAGAGACTTAGAAACTTGGGAAAAATTTGTCAACCACACATATTAAGTTTTTTTTTCAAGTACTTTCAATTTTAAGATTTTATATGGAACGCGAATAAAAATCAAATCAGTATTAAGTAGAATTTTATCATGCTTGTATTAAACGTAAAACGTAATGCTTGTAATGTTTGTAAGCTGGTATCACTCTAACACATTCTCTGCACAGATTGTTTCGATATCTTCTTCAAATATTAATAATTAGTAAATTTAATATAAACACACATTTTAATCACCCAAACTTTTTTAATAAACATTAGAGGGAAACTTTGATAAGTGATTCCCAAATTTACACTTTTCAAAAGTATCTATGCTTTTAAACTTTTATGCAGTATGTCTCAGAATGACCGGTCACCCCTCCCCCTCTTAAATTTTGAACGGCTTGGAATTTGGAAAAGCCTTAGTTATGGGAAAAGGGTCATGGCCAATTGAATGGTTACGGTGAGATCCAGGTTCTACCTCCAGAAGTGAATTTATTGACAAAAAGTGTCAATTTCTCATGAAATTAAATGGAATGGTACTGTAATTTTTTGTTCAAATAAAAGTCGAAATAAAATAAGAAATAAATTTACCTTTTAAATTTTTCACAAAAAATAATAAACAGGGGAGGAGCTGAAGGGGTCTAAAGTTTAATTTTGTTACACCCTGTATAACTGTGTTTGTTTTAAGCCTTGATGTTAAACTTCTAAAAGTTTTCATTTTTATTTTCATCAGGATAGTGAGAGGACAAAGACAAATCTTATTTTTCTCCTGGAAGTTCAAAATAGGCCGTTCAGATAACGGCCATTTTCGGGTAGAAAGTCTAAAGGTGTTTTTTTAGGACAATCAATGATAACTAACGGTTACAGTGAACGAGGTTCACTGCATTTGGATAAGTCGCTCGTAGTAGCGTGTAAGACAGTGATTTGTATGGGTATGTCTGCCCATCATTTTGTTTAGTAACCAATTCCTTAAATTTATCAGAATTTTATTAATTTTATGACAAGTCTTACAAACGAAAGGAAAAGTGTGGATTTTAGACTTTCAATTTTTTTTTGAAATATATCAATTTTCCTTGTGGCCGTTATTCACACTTGGTGCCAACAAGAAGACTCCTGTTTTTACCCCATTCTCTTTTACATGTATGCTTGTATGGTGGCTAAAATATTAGAGTTTGGAAGATGGAAAGGGAGGTTTACCTTTTTTTAGAAAAGTTTCAGAAACAAGTCTCGGCTTCACAGCAGATACATACTTCAACATATTGCAGAAATTATAGGATGAACGAGTTGACGCTTTGGAAAATATTGCTTTTAGAATTAAAAATTGAAAGTTTTTTTTAACTGTTTTACGTACTTTCAGATAATCGTCTGATAAAAGAAAATTACTCGGAGAGCAAAATTTTTTTTTTTTATCCTCTACTTATACTAAACATATGCTTCAATGTCAGATGTAAGTATATAGAGTAACCAAGATGAAACCAGCCAAGCAATTGGTAAAACAAATAGGGGGATGTTGTCGTCCAAACGAAAGGTAGGTAATCCTTGGTCGGAAAAAAATCCCGAGTGGACTTGTAACCCTCGTTAGTAAAATCGGTCATTTAGATAAATGTCAAAAGATTTTTGAAAGCCACTTTTCACAGGTTTTGTGGGATCCACATGTCACATCATAGATAAACACTAATGTTTTGTTTTGTTCTTAGATTAAAGGGCTAACCATTATCTCAGTCTCTGCTGCCTCTATGAAAAGTTTTCTTTGTATAAATATGTCTTTGTGGGATCCACATGTCACATCATAGATAAACACTAATGTTTTGTTTTGTTCTTACA
>CM022885.1:12417685-12436940 GCA_012654025.1 Pachypsylla venusta
AAAAAAAAAAAAAAAAAAATGTATTCTACTAATATTATAAATACGAAAATGTGTTTTCGATTTGTCTTTCATTCACGCAACAAGAAATGGACTTGACTTATTGCATAGAGGTAGTTTATAGGATGTGACATATTTATTTAGCACAGAAAGTATATAAATCTAAGGCGTCTGGCGAAGTACAAGAAGCCTGCTTCTGAGATATAAAATAAATAAAGAAAAAAATAATTAGATCAAATCGAGTTGAAACCTAAAGTCAGAAGAACTTAGGTGCTAGATTATAAAAACAACAGAAAAGAATGATAACATATTGATTAGGCGGAAGACAAAACACAAATAATTAAAGATAGCTAAATGTAAAATGAATGGAAAACATACAATTTCAATTAAATCATTATACATTGTTCTGATTTACTAACTTTTATGCAAAATACATTTACTCAGGGGTACTCATTTTATCCGCCAACCGCCATCTAGACAAAAATACGTCAAAAAATCTAATTCTCTAAGCTTTTTAATTTAAACTAATTGACCGTGCAACAAAGATAACAAATCAAAAACTTGAGCTCGGCCTAGTTTGTCTGCGAAAAAACCCTGAAAAAAAATCTAAAAATCACCTTTGATTGAGATGAACAAAATGGTTCATTAAATATTCATATTGTCATGTGGTGATCTAAGGATTGCTGTTTGAAAAAGTCAATCTGACGAAAATTATTTATTTAAAATTCTTATCTCAAACAAAACACTCAAATTAATATTCGTGGGCTAAGTTCTTCTTTACGCTATAAATGGTAAATTACATCAAATCGGAGGCTCCTTTTTTGATAGTAGTTCTGATAATCTCCGGAATCCAATCAAAACAGAAACAATGAAAGAGTTTACCCCTAGAAAATAAGTGTGAAAGTTAAATAAAGATCATATATCATATATTATAATTTTGTTATTATCTTGAAAATGTTCTCCTTCTTAATAATGCCAATACAGTTTCATTATTGATAGAGCAAATGATGAAGAAATCAAAATAAATGAGAACATACATAAACTTGACACTTTAAATAAATGATATAAAATATTGAATATAATAAAGAGGTGAGATAGAAGAACGTAAAACACTTTATAATATTTAAGAGGGACTAAAATATTCTTTCCTTATTGGAGAGAGACAATACATGTTCAACATGACAATAATTAGCATAAGGCAAAATGTAAAAGGTCTGGAGGTGGGGTGACTTCTGAATTCAATGTCATTAATCATTTTATTCCACATTTACCTCCAGTTGCCTCTCCCAAAGTGTTCTCATATATTTACACTGTAGGGTTTTATAAAGGGTGATTGTGTATTGGACTCGTGCAGTGATGACATGTTTAATTTGTTTTAACACTATAAACTCTGGATAAGTAGGTGACCTGTCATCAGATATAATAGATGGAATCCCAATGATCATGATTGTATTTGATGGAATATCTCAAGGCGATGATGATAATAAGTTTAGATAGGTTTTATCATAGCGAAATAATGTAACAAAGATAGTAGGAAAACATCTTAATTATTTCGTTCTATTCTATTTATGTGCTCTTATTGTAAACGTATTTATCGAATGTGTGGCACTGTATGGAAGACCTGAACAATAAGAAAAGAAGAGCATGATCCACAGTTCATGTAGTTTATGTCAATTTTGTTGTTGGTTACCAGTTTTATGTTGGTCTCCTATATTCCAATATAATTTTGATGGTATCCTATTAGCTCTAAAGTTCTTTTCTTGCTTTATTATATATACTTCATTCTGACTTGGTTCTAACGTCTCAAGATGTGTTTATCTTCCAAATGCTCAAAAAGTAAAGTTAGGGGAAAAAATAAAGTAAGCGAAGGTATTTTTAAAATTACCGTTTTATATGATTTTCTGTTCTCAAAATAGAGATGAGAAGTTATTTTAAATTCAGTAGATGTGTATAAATAATTTGATAATGATGGAAGCTCTGATTCTAACAAGCAGATTCATTTCCTGCACACATTGTTTCTCTAAAGGGAAAGTTCTAAAAAAATAAATATTATCGAAAATAAACCTGAACTCTTTCAGTAATAGCCATATTGTTGTTACTGAAATGGCATAGATGACCGTCATTTATATGCGTCACTTTATGTGAGTTCACATTTTTATAGAGTGTAGACGGGAGAAATTAAAAAAAAAAAAATATTCCAGTGCGACAAATATTTGTCACAATTTACTTCTTCTTTATCGTCTGAACTGAGACTGTAACAATTAATAATAATATAAATTTGTAAACCTTGCATTTGATGACTCTATGTCATGAGGCGCCTCCACCAAACACTAAGTTTCTTTCTTATAGTTAAAAATAAATTTGGGAAGATGGCAGGTGAAGGAGAGACTTCATTAACGAGATTTAGGGTGGTAGTCCTTTGGAAGACTACGCCCGACTACAAGCTTACGCGACTACGAGAGACTTCAAGCGACAAATGCAGGAGCACTTGAAGCCTGTAGCGGGTAGTGGCTTCAAGTAGCTCGTAGCAGAGTGAGCTTGTATTCGCGCGTAGTTAGTCGCTTCCAAATGACGACCGGGGTTAACGTCCGGATCTAGATTTCAAACATTTATGATGCTATTAACCACATTGAAATATAAAATAAAAAATATACCAGAATCACCCTGTATGTGAAATTAATACATTTTACATTCGTACTTGTTTAAATAAACAAATTAATTATATAATATCAGATGCTAATATCTCTCAAGTCTAAGAATTAAGACTTATTGTTTTAATTTCCCTCTTTTATACTCCCACAAAATTATTTACGAGTTACCTAACTTATACATGTACACAAAAAAATATGAAATATGGGCTACTCTCAGTGGTACTGTAGGAATATTGAATTTATCTTTTAACTAAAAGTCGACAAGCGAGTTTTTCATATGGCCGTAAATTCTTTGTTGTATGATGTAGAAGATACTGTGACAGCAATGCGGAGCATGGCGCTGACTTTTGCCGAACAACCGCGCTTATTAAGCTTATTACTAAAGATAACTCCCGGGTGCGTTCCAGCGCAGATACCCCTATCGTTGTGCGATCTCACTGACAATCGTAAGGCACCCATGGTGACCCGGTGATATTTATGCTCATTTCGATCGTTTTACAATGTGGTTTATAAGTTCTCCACAGGGGACATCGATTTTAGAGGCAAATATGGATCAATTATGATCCATATTTGCCTCTAAAATATGGATCATAACACTTCCTTCATATGGCTACTCATTTGTCCTCAGGAATCAGAAATGCACCACGTATAACATCAAACGCGAAATGAAAATATTCAAAACTTTAGTTATCTTTGAACTTTTGTCTCCGACAGAAATTACACCAAGTAAAGGGTGTAATTTCAGTGTTCTGACCACTAGACCAAGCAGGCTGTTCAATACTTGGTTAGTAGTGGGAACTAACACTGGCTATTAAAGTCTTTTAGCCCTGCATCCTATAATAGTTTTTTGTGACTTTTCCTTTTGTTAAACCAAAACGGACGTAATTCCAGTGTACTCAAACACGGAGGATGGGAATTGTTACATCCTTCATATGGCTACTTCATATGGTATATAAGTATAATTTTCTTGTCAAGCGCAATACTAGGAATAAAGGTACTCAGAAATACCAAATATATAAAAGATTGACTTTGAAAAATGGAGGTAGTAAAAAAGATAAGCCTTCACAATGAATAAAGAAAGAGAGCGCAATAAAAAAATGATTTCATTAAAGCGATGTTTCCAATATTTTATGAGGGTCCGTTATTTAAAAAGCGTTCCAATGTAAGCTGAGTGATTTGTGTGGTATTCG
Source organism: Pachypsylla venusta (assembly GCA_012654025.1). Lineage (NCBI taxonomy): Eukaryota > Metazoa > Arthropoda > Insecta > Hemiptera > Aphalaridae > Pachypsylla > Pachypsylla venusta. The sequence continues at coordinate 12,421,524 of CM022885.1, forward strand.
TGCTTAACTGCTTAAGCTTTATTAGAAAGAAGTGTATGACAATGTTCGAAAATTGTAAATTCCATTCTTTGATCTACGACTTTCATTTCTTTCGTATCCTTCATATTTTCCACCCTTTTTTTAAGCAGAATTCCTTTGGAATGGGGATCATGATTTTTGATGTTACGACTTAGGGTGTTTAGGTTTTTTTTTTTATTTCGTCATAAGTCTGAACTATATTATTCGTTTCATAGTTTTCCTAAGTCTATTTGATATTATTATCATTTAGTTTTCCGCTGGAAATTGGAAAAGTGACAGACAAAGCTACAAGACTCCTACTCTTTATAAATAAAACGCAAACGCCCAGTTGGATATTTTGACTGATGTACTGACTGATTGATAATCAACGTAGCTCCACGATGGCTAAACGTAGAAACATTAAATTTGAAATATAGACTTTTCTTACAACTACAATGCAGGTGCGAAAGAAGGTAGGAAAACAAATCAAGAGTTCCATCGGAATAACAATCTTATAGTTCATATTAAGAATCCATACCGTTTTTTTTAAAAAGGAAAATTATTTTGATCAAAAATTGAGCATCTAGAAATAAAAGTAGGATGGAAATAAAATTAAAATTTATGAAAAATCTGAAATCTTCGGCTTAATTTATATAAGAAAATAGGTAATTCAACAAAGTGATATCGAATTTTATTAAGCTCATCTATAGCATCTAGTTGAAGGAATTAGAAGAGGTAATTAAGAAAGAAAATGAAAAAAGTGATTGAACAACAAAAAGAAGAAGAAAAAAAAAAAAAAACTTCAAAATCTAAGCACGGAAAGTTAACCGCCTGTAAACGGAAACAAAATTATATTATTAACGCTGTTGAAGTCTCTTAAGACTTTGCGTATTTGTGGATATTTCAAGCGTTAAATTGAGGAAAGTGAAATTGCTTTTATAAAAGGAGAATAAGAGAAAAAAGTAAAACGAGATCCTTCAAAAGCACTGTTATTTTGATAATTTTTCTCGATTTAGGACCTCAGGATGTATTTTCGAGTTGGCTTGAAGAAAGAAAATTTGTGCTACTGCTCTGAAATTCTGTATTTGGGGTTTACATATACATTTAGTTACTGGATGACCTCTTTGAACACATACCTGCATTAACTCGGTAAAAAAAGCTAGTTTTTTTTCTTTTATAATTTTTTTCAATGTACTACAAAAGTTCAATTAACATATTTCAGTTTTGGTTTATAGTGAGAAATGACATTCAGAATAAAAGATCTATCTCAAAGTAGGTATAATGATAGATATAGCAAAAAAGCTCATAAGTTTTATAACCTTTGAAAATATTTCTTAGAACAAATCTTTATAGCCAAATAATGAATAAATAAATGTTGCTTCTTTGTGTTATGTCCCAAGTTTGGTCGAATTTTCCCAATATCTTTATCCAAATACTTTGAATTTTTCCAATTTACCTACAATGCTGGCACCGGGTCGTTATGTGCATTAGCGAGGCTGTGTGTGCCCAGAAATCATAGCCAAATAAAAGATTATATCAAAATACAAGTCCTAGATAAGGACGTGAAAACTTTTTGTTTTATAAATAAAGATACTAATAAAACTTGACATCAGTGTTTTCCTAAATGAATAATGAATGACAATAATAAATAATGGCTATAGCACAGATTGGCCTACTTCAGTGTAATTTGATTTGTAGATATATTTATTTAGTGCACTGCACAATCAATTTGTAATCTACTCGATAACGACATAATATAAGAAACTTGTCTAAACTACGTAAGCACAGCAATCCCATATTGGCTTAGAGTTTACCTTAATAATCGAATTTACTGACATTGATGTGATTTTATGACGTAAAATGTAACAACCAATTCAATTTCACTCCATTTTAAAATTTAAGTCTGGATCATCAATGTCAAGATAGATATCTATTTTGGTTTAATAGTCTACAAGTCTATAATTTATTTGTTTACGTCTCTATTTCTAGTATCTTGTAATTACTTGTTGAGATAGGCATGCTTACCGGGTGATTGAAATATTTTCAATTGTATCTAGTATTTACTTGTTGAGATAGACATGCTTACCAGGAGGTTTAAATATATTTCATGGTATCTAGTATTTACTTGTTAAGATAGGCATGCTTACCGGGTGATTAAAATATTTTTTATGGTATCTAGTATTTACTTTTTGAAATAGGCATGCTTTCCAGGTGATTGAAATATTTTTTGTGGTATCTAGTATTTACTTTTTGGAATAGGCATGCTTACCGGGTGATTGAAATATTTTTTATGGTATCTAGTATTTACTTGTTGGAATAGGCATGCTTACCGGGTGATTGAAATATTTTTTATGATACCTAGTATTTAGTTGTTGGAATAGGCATGCTTACCGTGTGATTGAAATATTTTTATGGTATCTAATATTTAGTTGTTGGAATAGACATGCTTACCGGGTGATTGAAATATTTTTATGGTATCTAGTATTTAGTTGTTGGAATAGGCATGCTTACCGGGTGATTGAAATATTTTTATGGTATCTAGTATTTAGTTGTTGGAATAGACATGCTTACCGGGTGATTGAAATATTTTTATGGTATCTAGTATTTAGTTGTTGAAATAGGCATGCTTACCGGGTGATTGAAATATTTTTATAGTACAATGTACATATTTACTTGTTGAGATAGGCATGCTTTACTTTTATAAACATTAAGAATGGGAATGATCCGCAAAATATATTAATAAGCTAACCGTGTTTTTTCTTCTGATTCCAGATACCGGGATGAGCCATTATGCTGGTCAGATAGGTGAGTAAATGACAAAAACTATCTACATAAACTGGGGCTCTCCCAGAATGAACAAGTTGAATGTATATTTTATGGCCAGGAAGAGGAATCATAACATTCCTACTAGTAGTTTTGTGAACTGTAGTCCTCACTCACTTAAAATGATCACCATGAGAGCCCGTTAGCCCAATAGGCCCTAAGATATCGAATGTCAATACCAAATTTCATGAAAATCAGATAAGGTGTTCAAAGGTTATCCTGGTATAAACAGACAGGAAAATTGTCCGGTTAAAATTGCACCCCACTATTTATTACATTAATACGAAAAAATTGAAAAATAAAAATGTTTGATGCATAACGAATATCTTTTTTGAATGATCATCTCCATTGATATGTCAAATTAGAAACATTCAGTTAGTTACCTTATATCATGGGTTGGCGGTGTAGTGGTAAGACGCTCTGACTGGTAAACACGGATTTGCTAATTTCAAACCCAGCTAACCAATGAAACTTTATACTCGTAAATTTGAAATATTTAACATAATAATAGCACCCAAAAAACTGCCGATATAAAGGGACTCTCTCAGGGCAGATACAAGTCTCCAGATGAGGGAGGGCGATCGAAGCAGCAAATTATATTCGACATTGGAAGTATACGAGGTGTGGCTATTAAGTTCGTAGACCCTTCCCATAAAACGATGTGTGTTTAACTTACCCAACTTTAGTAGTTATCCCCTTCAATGTACTCCCCTCCTCTATCCCTACAACGTTCCAGGCGAATTTTCTATTGATCGAAACAGTGGTGGAGGTCTTTTTGTGTGAGGCCTTTCATGACTTCTGCCGTTTTTTTCTTAACGGCATCTACGCTGTCAAATCTGGTACCTTTCAGGGCAGATTTGATTTTTGGGAATAAGTAAAAGTCGCACGGGGCCAGGTCGAGTGAGTAAGGAGGGTGTTCCAACACTGGGATGTTGTACTTGGCCAGGAACTTCTTCACGGAGAAGGCACTGTGGGCTGGCGCATTGTCCTGGTGCAGGAACCATGACTTCTCATTCCAAAATTCGGGTCGTTTCTTTCTTATGTTCTCGCGAAGGCGAGTTAGAATTTCAAGATAGTAATACTGAGTGACGGTTTGGCCTTCAGGAACCCATTCTAGGTGAAATATCCCCTGGATATCAAAGAAAACAATCATCATGGCCTTGAATTTTGACTTGCTCATTCGAGCTTTTTTTATCCTCGGAGAATTTGGGCTCTTCCAATGCATGGACTGGCGCTTCGTTTCTGGGTCATAGGTAAAAAACCATGATTCATCGCATGTAATGATTCTTTTTAAGAAGTTGGGGTCACTTTCGACCTGATTTAGGGCGCCTGTAGAGAGATTTTTGCGAACTTCCTTTTGCTCATCTGAAAGGTTTTTGGGCACCATTTTTGCGCAAACTTTTGTCATGTAGAAATTTTCGTGCAAAATTTGTCTCACACATTCTTTATCAATTTTAAGTGTATCAGCCATTAGTCTAAGAGTTAATCTACGGTCAGAACGAATCATAACACCAACTTTTTCGATGTTTTCGTCAGTTTTTGAGGTTTGGGGGCGACCAGGACGTGGATCGTCCTCAACATCTTCCTGACCATCTTGAAACCGTTTAAACCACTTATAAAGCGTTGATCTTTTCAAACATGACTCCTGGTACACTGTCTTTAACAAAGAAAAAGTTTCAATAGCACTTTTACCAAGTTTTACGTAAAATTTAATAATCACTCGTTGCTCAACGTTTATATTAATCATAATTCAGGCAAAATTAAAAAAGGTGTCTTGCGCGTCGGGCTATCACAACAGAACTAATTACAGTACAGGCATGCGACACCTATCAATCAAAATACAAGACTTGAAGCTGTCCAAACATGTCTTCCTAGCATGCACAGCTTTTGCGTAGCGGCTCGACTCTACGAACTTAATAGCCACACCTCGTAATAAATACCAAATTTGAGATCAGTTTTTCGACGATCAATTTCTTCAGATCTGGGACACTTTAGCCAGTATAAATGCACACTATTATTATTAATAGGGTCTATTGTCTCGAATGATTTTGAAAACCCATCCTAAGAAAAGATATTGATATTATTTTCGGCAGCCAATTTTGACAAAAGCTGAGTTTCAAAATATTTAGGAGAACGAATTGTAAGATGAATATTTTCTAAATACTTTCCAAATGTAATAACAATGTGAACGAACTTTATGATATGAGTTTAGGGATACCCCTGTCATTTGAGTTTTCTTTTTCGAAGAAGATTGATTGTAGGTTTCATGTCCTTTGCAAATTTTAGTAACAAAATCCATTCTTTTGTGTAAAAATAATCTTTCCCAAGTCAACAGGCCGTGCTGTACTTGGGATTGGAACTACATGAATTGTGTGACAATTCAACAGTAGGTAATATGAATTGGCTTCATTTCAACAGTAGGCCAAAACTGAAGCAAACAACATAGTCTATTTTTTGTAGAATGATCAAGAATCACTCTTAAACAAGTGCTCGGATTTGGAAATTTGGTGTTCATATTTTTAGAATATTTATGCGTCAATCATAGGAATAGCTCTGAGGATTTATTAAGCATGTGCTTTGTGTATGAGGATAATACAGATCAAGATACATCAACAAAAGGTATGAAAAGAACAGTCTCCAAAAATATCGCATTTTACCAATCACTTTTTTTATAAATAGACCGCAAATGTTTGTATCCATTTTTTTTTTTTTTTTTTTTCTATTCGTGTCTACCACGGAAAGTGATGATGGTGAAAGTGTTGGGTATATGCTACTCTAAGGACGCCAGACTGTTGAAAACCGACCACTTCCATGTCCTTCAAATTCAGAAGGATGAAATTCTATGAGTCGGTTCGGTTTGAACTCACGCCCTACTGTTTTCTAAGCTATAAGCTATAAATCCAAGCTATAAGCTATCCTCAACAATAATTACCTCAAACACAACCACATCACCAATGAGAAAATTTGAAAAAAAACTTCTTTCTATTTTCGACTCAACCATCAGGATTCAAACCCGGCAGATGCAGATGTCTGGTGCGAGCCGAGTATTATACATACTTTTGTTGATAAATAAAAAATAGATCTTTCTGGTTCCCTGGTATTTTCTGTGGAGAGGGCAATGTGTTCTAAGGCATCCGAGCTCATGCCGGTCCTACAATCAATGCATAAAACTAATGACGTCCCCGGAGCCAAAATCTTGAGTTTCAGCCATTGTTCCGTGTGTTGTGAACAAAATCTCTCAGTACGATTTGTTCACATTCTATGTATGTATAGAATTAACATACATAAAACATTTTAAGTCTCTGGCGCCTCCTGCTGTTCTCTCTCCTTGCAGGATTCATGAAAACCGACAAAAAGTGGCCAAACCGCCAACTGTACATTCCATTTTAATTAAAATCGAGACGCTTAAAATACATGAAATGAACATAGTAAAAAATAATAATATGAATAGGCACCAAATTTCAATCTCTAGCTCTTACCGATTTATTTTTATGCTAGACAAAGCGGCAAATAACCGCCAAGAGTAGATTCGATTTCAACCAAAATTGCCATTTTGTTTTTCATTTCATGCATAAAATTGATATAAACAGGCAACAAATTTCAAGCTCTAGCACTTACCGTTCTCTCTTTAGGCAGGAACCGTCAAAAAGCGTCCGAAAACCGCTAAAAACCTACAACGGTAGATCACACTGTAGCCGAAGGTGTATACGCGCAATCAATGCATAACCGTTTTAGGTGGAATTAATTAAAACCGCTAAATAGCGGTAAAAAACCGTTAACAGTAACTTAGATTGTAACCGAAAGCTTCGTGCTTCGTTCCGGGCATAAATTTGACGTACCTATAGCACTTACCGTTCTTGACAGACAGGCACATACACACGGACCAATGGCTGAAATTCGGAATTTGGGCTATGCGGACCCCAAAACGTGTACATTACAATACTTTCCTTTTTATTGGATAAGAAAAGTAAAAAGGAACAGTAGGGATAATCCTCTATTCCTCTCCCACTATGTTAACCAATACAAAGTAAACTGGATTATTTTTCCAAGTAAGGCAATCATAGAGTCATCAGTTTCCACGAAAAATAAAATCTTAGACTCAAATAATATCAAATACCTTCCAAACCGTGTTTCTTTTGGATTGTAGAAATAAAGTTCCTGTTTTCTCGAGTATTTTTCATTTAATTGAAGATAATTTCTTTAAAATTAGAGCTCTGTACCAGAATATCGTTATCGAAATTCCATAATCGATAAAATTTGAGAAAGTCTATTTTCCTATCCTTTATTTTAACTTGACAGTTCTCTTACGACACTTGTAGTGATCGTCACATGCAGTGATTGGATTATAGCTACTTGTTAAATAATATTTTAACGTGTTACCTATCTAACTTATATCTAGTGTGCTTTTGTTATCTACACACCATGTAAGTTTATCAATAGAGACATTATATTTCAACTTTTAGTAATTTCTATCAATTGTTTATAATAGAAAAGATACCTATTCAATTTATTTCCCAATATTAATCTACCTTCCTCACAATGTCTGGGGGTGGGGGAGGTAGAACTGATCTAACGCTCAAAAGACCGGCTCCACCCATCGATGATATTACTGAAGAGGAACTTCATTTACATTCGAGACGCCTAACCCATTCTCACCTCTGAGCGGTCTAATGAACACAGTCACCGACGAAAGCATCGGTGATGAATCAAACCGAACCATCGCAATCCCACCCATCTTCATCCTCATCGAAAATAAAAATTACAGCGACATAACAAAATTAATTTTGGACTCGCGTACCAACAAATCCTTTACAGCCAACCTCATTCGAAAACAACCTTTGGGTCCTCGAGGACCCAAAGGACTACAAGAGTGTCACACGGGCTCTCCAAACAGGAAAAATTGAATCTCACTCTTTTAGAGACCCGAACTCAAAATAACTTTCAGTGGTTCTCAAAGATGTGCCAACATCTATTACTGATGTCGAAATAACAACTGAACTCATTTTACTCAACTTTCCGGACATCAAAGTTGCAAGACTTTTCAAGAAAGACAGACACCTAATTCCTGTGGTCGCCATAGAACTCCAAAATACTGAAAAATCCCAAGAGATCCTCAATCTAACAAAGTTATTCTACTCCATCGTCAAAGTCGAAATAAGGAAGAAACCAAGCGATATTACTCAATATACGCGCTGCCAAACACCCCATCATACCAAAGACTGTAAAAAAAAGGGCACTCTCACACCCGCCAAATATGTCAACTGTGATGGTGAGCATCCCGCAAACTATCGCGGTTGTCCATATCAGAAAAAATATATTCGTAATACCCCGAACATTAGCCCTACAAACCGGTGCTTGAACAACCAACCACAGGTACAATCAACCCCCACCCCAATTTCGCAACCTCGCCCTGGAACAAGTTCTTACACTTCATATGCCAAACGTCTATCCTCATCTACCAGTATTCCCCGCCAACATCGGAAAAATACCAACCCCAATTTGTCCCCTCTTCAGGATCAAACACCCCTCAATCTTGATAACAGTGGCGACTCTATGTCTAGCATACGGCACTGGTCAAAGCTTTCCTCCCTCAAAAAAAATCAATAATTAAATATCTCATGTGTGAAATTTTATGCCTTAATAATCAGGATGGCTAACTTACCTATCTTTTCTTCTTTCAATAATATTAAAATATTAAATTGGAATGCCGATGGCCTACGAACAAAAAAGACACTGTTTAAAGACTTCCTTGCCAGACACCAAATTGATATTGCCTGCATATCCGAGACCTACTTTGCTGAAAGAGAAAAAATTTCTATACCTGGCTACTCAATTTACAGGTTCGACCGCGTTGCTCGTACTGCATCAGGCGGAGCCGCTATAATGATAAAAATACGTATTCAACACAACGAAGTCCTTCTACCTTTTCTCCAAACACTAGAAGCTGTCGCAGTAAACGTTATGTTTTCCACTCTGACCCTTCAAATTATTGCCGCTTATCAGCCACCCAACCACAGAATTTCCACAAATGATTTTAGACACATATTTTCGTCTTCCCTCCCTACTCTTTTACTGGGTGACTTAAATTCTAAAAATGACATTTGGGGATGCAGAGCCAACAATTCAAATGGCAATAGGCTACTTAATATTTCTACAGAAAACCTTTTTCTTATCTGCGCTCCTGAAGATCCAACGCACTACCCCTATAGAACATATCTTCCCCCTGATATTCTAGATATTGCCCTTATCAAAAACCCATCCAACCCCTTCAGTACCCAAGTCCTCTCTGAACTAATATCTGATCATTTACCTGTAGTGTATGATTTTTTTCTAAACTCAGTATTGATTCAAGGTATTCCTAGATTAATAATAGAGGGACCCATAGACTGGGACGAATTCCAAATTATTCTCGACTCACATCTTTCCCCTACATCAAAAATTTATTCTCCTCAAAATATAGATCTCGCTCTTACTTCCTTATGTGAATCCATCAAAACTGCAGTGAAGTCAGCAACTATAAAAAAGTTCCCACCAAAACCCTTACGAGACACTGTTCCACCCTTCATCACACGAAAAAAATAGGGTTTCGTCGTACATGGCTCTGTCTCCAAAGATTCTATGGAAGACACATAAATATTTGTACATATTCCCATATCAAAATACGCCTAAACCAGTTGACAAGACGGGTCAAATATAAACTCGATAAACACAAATTTCAAAGTTACCAAGGTTACTTGGCTAACTTACGACCTGAAGACTCTTCACTATGGCAGGCAACAAGAGTCTCTTAAAAAAACCGAGTAAACTTCCACCCCTGATTAATCAACAATCTACTTACCAAACAGACATAGAGAAGGCGAATATTTTCGCTGACCACCTCTACGAAAGGTTTTGTATTAATAATCAAATATGCTGGTATGACTAAAAAAGTCTTGTTATACTATTGAACGTAAACCTATTGTAGTGAACGACCTGTGTATGTAATATTACTATGAAACATTCTGTATAAATATCTCGACGCTTCTCCTATCCATTCATTTCTCCGTCTTTCTTGTGTCTTGTGGGAGAGGGGTCGGGGTGAATGGGAGAATCAATGGGTGTTTACTATACTGTTCAGGTTGACTGGGAAAGAACAAATTATATCCATTTTTGTTTTGATATAAACTATTGCAATGATTTACTAAACGCACCACGTCGATTTTTACAATCAATAGACTTTTAATCACTATGGTAAAACCATCGTCAGCTTTCGTCAAACTTGAAATCAAATTATTTTTATTGAAATATAAAGAATGCTTCCATTTACAATGATTATCTTCGACATAGCATACTGATAAAATATGGCCAAACTGTACTTTGATGTGCAGTTACTTTAAGCACTTTGATGAATCCGGACGACGACATATTTGAAGACATATGATTACAGAATCCGGCGTATTTAGTAAACATTTCATTGAAAACAAAATAAATGTATATATTTTTTTGTAAACATAAAAAATGAGCACTTGAAAAGCAGCAACCCTACTCGCAGTAGCATCCCATTTGACAAAGTTCACACTTCTCTATATTTATTATTATTTATTACACTTCCAATGATGAAAAATAATCATATAATATAATAATAATTTTACTTGGAAAATATTACTTACTACTTGATAAAGAACACATTCGTTGTAATGAATATTATCATCACAATGCTTTGTTTATCTTACGCGTGGCATAATGGAAACCCCATTTATATCCTAGCGAAATATAGGTACAGGTATATACTCATGTTTAGGTTTGATTTCTACCAGTGTAAGTTTTAACCAAGAGTTAAAACTTACACTGGTAGAAATCAAAAAAATGTCTTAAAAATGTCATAAATACTCAGATTTTTTTCTGCAATTCTTATTATATTGAAAAAAGATCGTAAATTTGTACCATTTGATATTGGATATGATGCACTGATTTTGAGATGATTAAATTTGACTCTTCCAAAAATCATGGGGGCAGACATTTGTGTTAAAATTATCAGAACTTTACGGGTGCTCATAAAAACTATAAAAAAAACTGTTAAAAAGTTGTGGTTTTTCTTTCGAATTCAACGGAATAACTATTCCATCAAATGAAAGCAAATATTTTTCAAACAAAAAAAATTAAAACGTATTTTTCAAAAACTCAAAAAATGATAAAAAAATAATAAGACCTAAGAGTGAGTCTAAATTATTGTATTGTATACGTAACTAGTTGTGATTTATACCCGAATTACTTTACGGAGCGGTAGAAAAAAAAATAAGAAAATAAACATGGGGGCATGTCCTTCCGTTGAAAGCATTTTTGTGCATATTTTCTAGGAATTCCATATGTTTACAATTCCAGTTTAGAATTCAACACTGTAACTATATTTTAATTTCAATTTTTTCTATCCCAAATTTAGTTCTAAAAAATCTGTCCAAAAAAGCCGTTACTTTTCTTTCCTCAATCTGTAATGCATGCCTATCTATTAGTTACTTTCCCGACCAATGGAAATTGGCCACAGTGGTCATGCTCCACAAACCTGATAAACCCACAAATAATATCTCTAGCTATCGTCCCATCAGTCTCCTATCTTCAGTATCTAAACTTTTTGAAAAAATTATTCACTCCAGAATGGTCAAATTCATTACGAAAAAAAATATTATTCCAAGGCATCAATTTGGATTCCGAGAAAATCACTGCACTACATACCAACTATGCCGCCTCAACGAAATTATTACAGCCGGTTTCGAGGCTAAATCTTTCACCATAGTAGCTTTTTTAGATTTTGAACTCGCTTTTGATAAAGTGTGGCACCAGGGCCTATTATCTAAACTAGAATCACTACAATTTCCAAATTATATAATTAATATAATAAAAGCTTACTTACAAAATAGAACATTCCAAGTTAAAATAAATTCCTCCATTTCATCACCCAAATCTATTAGAGCGGGCGTTCCGCAAGGTTCGGTTGAATGCAATCAAATATAGTTAAAATAAATTCCTCCATTTCATCACCCAAATCTATTAGAGCGGGCGTTCCGCAAGGTTCGGTTGGGTGCAATCAAATATAGTTAAAATAAATTCCTCCATTTCATCACCCAAATCTATTAGAGCGTGCGTTCCGCAAGGTTCGGTTGGGTGCAATCAAATATAGTTAAAATAAATTCCTCCATTTCATCACCCAAATCTATTAGAGCGGGTGTTCCGCAAGGTTCGGTTTTAGCTCCCTTACTTTTCAACATTTATGTTGCTGACCTACCCCAACCACCAGACACAAATCTGGCCATGTTTGCCGATGACACGGCCATCATTGTCAGCCATAACAACATTGAAACTGCCAGAAATATTCTCCAATCTGCATGTGATAACCTCTCTATCTGGCTACAAAAATGGAAAATCCATCTAAATACTTCAAAATCAATTTTTAAAATTTTTACCCTACGCCGAAAATATTCCGATCCCCATCCTATTTCTCTTAACGGTGAAGCTATTCCATGGAGTCCAGATAACAAAACTGTTAGATACTTGGGTGTAAAGCTAGACAAAAAACTAACGTGGAAAGCTCATAGAACTGAAAAACTGACCGATACCTACCAGAGATTAGCGATCTTGGCCCCACTCATTAACGGTAAATCCTCATTAAAAACTGACATGGTTCTCCTTTTATAGAAGCCCAGCATGGTGCGCGGCAGCACCATCCATTATAAAAAAAACTCCAAATCTTTCAAAACAAAGTTCTCCGTATTGCAGTGAACGCCCCCTGGTTTGTCCGAAGCTCCCAACTCCACAAAGAACTCAACATAGAACTTGTTCCAACATACAGAGTCGAAGGATGGAAGTTGACTGAGGATTGTTCATCGCGTGCTGTAAACAGGGTTACGGAGCCGTCGATAAAAACTCTGGCTCCGGCTCCTCTTTATAAGAAAAAGGGGCTCCGGCTCCAGCTCCTTTATACAAAATCACATGGCTCCTTGGCTTCGGCTTCACAGCCCTGGATGCGGAGCCGTCAATAAAAACTCTCGCTCTTAATAAGAAAAATAGGCTCCGGCTCCAGCTCCTTTATACAAAATCACATGACTCCTTGGCTCCCGCTCCACAGCCCTGAATGCGGAGCCGTCGATAAAAACTCTGGATCCGGCTCCTCTTTATAAGAAACTCTGGCTCCGGCTCCAGCTCCTTTATACAAAATCACATGGCTCCTTGGCTCCGGCTCCGCAGCCCTGTACTCGACAGTAGTCGGTATCCTTATGATAGACGTCGGCAGGGTACCGAAGACAGTAGTCGACACCCGAATGATAGTAGAGGATAGGGTGCCAAGGGCAGTAGTCGGCACCCTTATGATAGTAGTCGGCAGGGTACCGAAGACAGTAGTCGACACCCGAATGATGGTAGAGGATAGGGTACCGAAGACAGTAGTCGGCACCCGAATGATAGTAGAGGATAGGGTGCCAAGGACAGTAGTCGGCAGGGTACCGAAGATAGTAGTCGGCACCCTTATGATAGTAGACGACACCATTAAGATAGTAGTCGGGTACCTAACACAGTAGTCGAAACAAATATCATAGCAGAGGATAGGGTACCGACAGAAGCGGGCACCCAAATGACTGTAGTGGGCTGGGTGCCGAAATACAGTAGACGTCACCCTTATGACAGAAGTCAGCATCAGACAATGGTAGTAAGTACCCTGGTACATATCTCCACTTGTCCGGGTGAAGTCAGCATCTGGGCGGAAATAGCATCATACAATGGTAGTAAGTACCCTGGTACATATCTCCACTTGACCGGGTATCTCCACGGTACAGAGATCAACGCTGCTCCAATAAAGGTAAACAAATAATAATATCTTGGAATCAAATTTCGGGGTATAAAAAAAATGAAATAATAATGTAGAATGCGCTACACTCCGACCACCTCCTTGTCTCCACAGATTGGTTGAGGGGATGCCGCTGCGTTACATTCCGACCACCTCGTTGTCTCCACAGATTGGTTGGGGGGATGCCGCTGCGTTACACTCCGACCACCTCGCTGTCTCCACAGATTGGTTGGGGGTGCCGCTGCGTTACACTCCGACCACCTCGTTGTCTCCACAGATTGGCTGAGGGGATGCCGCTGCGTTAAACTCCGACCACCTCGTTGTCTCCACAGATTGGTTGGGGGTGCCGCTGCGTTACATTCCGACCACCTCGTTGTTTCCACAGATTGGTTGGGGGGATGCCGCTGCGTTACATTCCAACCACCTCGTTGTCCCCAATGACTGGGCGGAGGTGCCGCTAGTACAGTACATTATCCAATATGGCGTATTTACTTGTCCATTTTCTGGCATAATCTTCAAATTTTAATCTATTATTCTGATATAGTTCGCCTATGGTTGGCTCCATACAAACCTGGAAACAAAAAACACAATAGATTAATTCAATAGTGGCATCATCGTGTCCGATGGTAGCCAGATGTATGAGACAGCAGCTCTAGATAAGTTGTAGTCTACTGCTATCATTCAATAGTGGCATCATCGTGTCCGATGGTAGCCAGATGTATGAAACAACAGCTCTAGATAAGTTGTAGTATACTGCTATCATTCAATAGTGGCATCATCGTGTCCGAGGGTAGCCAAAGATGTATGAGACAGCAGCTCCAGATAAGTTATAGTCTACAGCAGAAATTTTAAATTGTCATCAGACATCTGTTCTTGGAGGCTAGAAAATAATTGACATGGCTCAGGTGAACTCGGCCCGTGAGGATGTCACCCTCAAGTAACTTGTTACAATCTCAAGTATGATTTACTTTTCCTCATGGAAAGCTAGCAAGTCATATATGGATTGGAAGAAATTACAGATAAATAGTTTTCCTTTGTGACTCGAATAATATTTTGATCATTTAGTTGATGAAATTATACGTCACGATTTATGAAATCTGCTTATGTAAACAAACATGCTTTCGCTTGACCCATAAAGGGATTCGAAACTATTAGTACCGTCAAAGGCCGAACAACGTTAATGTTTAAGGACCACTAGATTACAAATGGGACCAAACCATTTTCAAATGACCGGTTCTAAAAGCACCACAGTTCCAGCCGAGGACCTTCAAAATTTTTACGGTAATACCATATCCCTGTGGATAGGTGGGGACTTAAAAAGGATACTTCCAAGGCACCCAAGTCCATGCCAGTCGTAAAAGGCGACTAAAGTACGGATACTTACTAAAAAATACGAATCTGTCAGCAAACTCTGTACGGATACTT
Organism: Pachypsylla venusta; assembly: GCA_012654025.1. NCBI lineage: Eukaryota > Metazoa > Arthropoda > Insecta > Hemiptera > Aphalaridae > Pachypsylla > Pachypsylla venusta. The sequence continues at coordinate 12,436,582 of CM022885.1, forward strand.
ACGTAACAATACGGATCTGTCAATAAAATCTGTACGGATACTTACCATACAATACGGATCTGTCAACAAACTCTGTACGGATACTTACCAACCAATACGGATCTGTCAACAAACTCTGTACGGATACTTACCAACCAATACGGATCTGTCAACANATGGCGAGATACGTTGGGATGAAATATTCGGGTAATGAATTTCACCCTGGGCGGATGCATTGGATAGCTGGAAGACAAATAAACAAAATGGAGGATGAGATATAAACATGGCGAGATACGTTGGGATGAAATATTCGGGTAATGAATTTCACCTTGGACGGATGCATTGGATAGCTGGAAGACAAATAAACAAAATGGAGGATG
>CM022885.1:12443627-12473064 GCA_012654025.1 Pachypsylla venusta
CTTTTCAATCAGTCTATACGTATACGTAATACACGCCATACACACGTTTCGACCTTTTCAATCAGTCTATACGTATACGTAATACACGCCATACACACGTTTCGACCTTTTCAATCAGTCTATACGTATACGTAATACACGCCATACACACGTTTCATTCAGTATTAGATTTATTGGGAGCGAATTAAAATAAACAATTATTTATTGGCAGCTCTATCGATTTCCCCAATTTTCTACCAACTAAAAAACAAATATTTTTTTAAAATTTAAATTGGATTTTTTTTTAAAAAATGCGTACTAATACGAAGTGGTACAGAAAATATATTAGTGATAAACAAGATGGCACGTAGAATACACCAGTTCCCGTTCGATCACTGAGTTAAGCAACGTCCAGTGAGGTTGTACCATGTGGGTGTTCATGTGGGTTTGATGCTGGCTATTTTTCCAGCCCAACCCAGGCTGGGTGAAGTCGATGTGGGTAGCTGGTTTGCAAGTTTCGAGCGAATGGAGGGTAAAACCCCGGTCTCGAATGATCAATAGATTTTAAAGAGACGTTAAGCAAATAAAAAAAATATCAAATTTTGAGGGGTATTTTTTTTTTTTTTTTTTTTTTTTTTTTTTTNTTTTTTTTTTTTTTTTTGTGACGATTCCAAAGGTTCATTATTGAAAATAATAAAACAAAAGACATTTGACCTCTTAACCGATCATGAAGAGTGACGGCTAGACCAGTGTGTATTATGATAGAAGACCGCCTATGGACACAACGCACCGAATTAAAACTCTTAACCGGGAATGACAAGATTGTAGGCGAATACAAGTGACGACTATACTCGTCTGTATTCTGATAGAAGCCAGCCTATGGACACAACGCACCGAATTAAAACTCTTAACCGGGAATGACGAGATTGTGGGCGAGTACAAGTGACGACTATACTCGTCTGTATTCTGATAGAAGCCAGCCTATGGACGCAACGCACCGAATTAAAACTCTTAACCGGGAATGACGAGATTGTGGGCGAGTACAAGTGACGACTATACTCGTCTGTATTCTGATAGAAGCCAGCCTATGGACACAACGCACCGAATTAAAACTCTTAACCGGGAATGACGAGATTGTAGGCGAGTACAAGTGACGACTATACTCGTCTGTATTCTGATAGAAGCCAGCCTATGGACACAACGCACCGAATTAAAACTCTTAACCGGGAATGACGAGATTGTGGGCGAGTACAAGTGACGGCTATACTTGTCTGTATTCTGATAGAGCCCCACTGCGGGCAACACGTACCGATGAGATTATCGGGGTGCATTCATCCCCCGTGAGTGCAATTAGTCTGTGTAGCAATAGGTTCCCATTGTACTTTGCTTTGGCTAGTTTTTCTAGCCTTTATGACTTATCCGCTACCTCCCTGTATTATTATTGGCTGTAGTAGAATAGCATGATATTTTATTAATCAGCATGTAATATTTGTTTTTTCATAAGTATGATAAGTATTCATGCACGGATATAGCCCTCTTGGGGGGGGGGGGGCACAATCGCACAATATACCTAATAGAAAATTTTCAGAGGGAGGGTAACCTAGAGATCGGAGGGTTCGAGTCCTGGGTAGTACTTTTTAATACAATGTTTATCGAGGTACGATACCTAATTTGTTAAAAACAGTAGATCTTACCACAAATACCTTTCATAAGGGTGATAAGCGATTTTTTATTTACGTATTTCTATTTAGTCTCAGGATTGGGAATTATTTAGAGACCCGTGCCCCCNCACATCAGCGGATCACCATTCATTTTTTTTTTTTTTTTTTTTTTACGTGAATAGGTATAATGAAATTTGAGAAACACCGCCCGCTTAAAAAAACTGGGGGGACTCGTGCCCCCGGGCCCTCTTCTATATCCGCACATGTAAGTATTTGGTAAAGTCTATAGAATCTATAGGTTTATCCAATGCAAAAACAACTGAATAGCTTTTGTAAGATAGTATGTACTACTTAGAATACACCAGTTTCTGTTAGATCACTGAAGTTAAGCAACGTCCAACGAGGTTTTACCAAGTGAGTTTTTCCGGCCAAAAACAGGTTAGATGAGGTCAGTGTGAGTAGCTAGATTATAAGTTTCCAGCGAATGGAGGGTAAAACCTTCGTCTCAAATTACCTTTAGATGTTTAGATTAGAGAAGTTAAGACAAAAAAGGTGTCTTCCCACAAAGCTGCTCTAAAATCAAAAGTCACGCATCCACATAACCACGCTTCTTGCACCAACCAACCCACGTCATGAAACCTATCCGAACTATTCTTTAAACTAAAGCTCGTAAGCTAACTCGTGACATAATAGACTAACACTTCTTTGCAATTTTTCAGTTTACTTTCCCTATCCTGTAAAGAAGAAACTAGTTACTGTAATGGGCTGTTTTCCTAGAACCCTAAATAGGTAGATACTTTAGGTTGGGTCCACTAGGGGAGCGCGGGTGTGCCTGCGGGGTATTAAAGTTATACATGACCTCAATGGCCCCTGAAGTCTTTAATACGGATCCACCAGAAGCCCCCGTTATACTTGAGTCCCCATAAAGCGATTTTTTTAGATCCTACTGGGTCTGCGAGGCCATTGAAAATAAACATTAAACGTTTAAAAATCTATATTAAAATAAGCTTTCTACTGTAGAAAACATGAAAACCAAAATGCTAGGAAAATGAAAACATTTAAAAATTTCATAATAAAGGTAGGGGAAACATTTAGATATATGGGAGAGTGGGGATTATTGATAGAGGGTGGGAGAATAGAATGAGAAAAAATAAACATATAGCATTTGCAAATGGTGTTCATTGCTCAGGACGGAGATATTTCCAAGGTGAAATTCTACGGGGTTTTTAAGTTTCTTAAAATTTTGATATACCATATTTGTAATCAATATCATCAAAAACTACGAATTAGTGTCCATGTACTTTTTTTTTCGGTTGCACAGAACCCACCAAAGCGACAAAGAAAGTGGTAAAAAAAATGAGTTTCATCATCCAGCAACTCGGTTATGCATCGTCTCACAAACGAATTTCGTAAAAAATGTTCCATTCGATCTCAACTAACCACCATATTCAGGGTTCCCATTTACAGCCAGACACCCTGTATTTTGTATGCTATATTCTATGAAAACTTGTAGACTTGTAACGAAATGAACGAAATCATTTAATTGGAATTATACGTCACGCTCTATAAGATTGTGTAAACAAACATGACATTTGACCCTAACATATCTCAGAGACCACGCATTTACGAGTATTTTTTGTAAATTGGTTAGCTTTATATCCGAAGTCGTTTCTTCCAATTCAATTCTGACTTATTAACTTCCATAGTAAATATAAGTCATTTATAAAAATAATAGAAAAATTGAGGGGGGTATTTTTTTTTTCGTGACGATTCAAAATCTTGGACGTGATAAGACCTAAATTTGACTTAATAAGACCCAATTTGAAGTCTCTGGCTCTTACCATTCAATTTTTAGACAACTTTAATGAAAACCGCTAAGAAGCTGTAAAAACCGCCAGCGGTATATTTGATTGCATCCAAAAGTTTCGAAGCTTACTGACACCCCAAATATGATATACATACGAGAGACTTGAAATAACAAATTTCAAGTCTCTCGCTCTAACATTCTCTTTTTACACAGGATTAATGATAACCGCTAAGAAGCTGTAAAAACCGCCAGCGGTATATTTGATTGCACTCAAAAGTTTCGAAGCTTACTGACACCCCAAATATGACATACATACGAGAGACTTGAAATAACAAATTTCAAGTCTCTCGCTCTACCATTCTCTTTTTATACAGGATTAATGATAACCGCTAAGAAGCTGTAAAAACCGCCAGCGGTATACTTGATTGCACCCAAATGTTTCGAAGCTTACTGACACCCCAAATATGACATACATACGAGAGACTTGAAATAACAAATTTCAAGTCTCTCGCTCTACCATTCTCTTTTTATACAGGATTGATGATAACCGCTAAGAAGCTGTAAAAACCGCCAGCGGTATATATATTTGATTGCACCCACAAGTTTCGAAGCTTACTGAGATCTCAAATATGACATACATACTAAATTTCAAGTCTCCCGCTTTTAATATTCTCTTTTTAGACAGGATTAAGTAAAAAGCGGTAAAATACACCAGCGGTATATTTGATTGAACCCAAAAGTTTGGGAGCTTACTGAGACCCCAAAAGAGATATACGCACCAAATTTCAAATCTCTAGCTCTTCCCATTCTCTTTTTAGACAGCAATACTGGACTCTACGTACCTTGAAACGTAAAATATCAAATTCTGAGGGGGAGGTTTTTTTTTTTTTTTTGTGACAATTCCAAAGGTTCATTATTGAAAATAATAAACCAATAAGCATCTTAATTCTCAGCTCTTGAAAAGAACGATGATGCTACTATATACTATTGATTGATTTATTTATACCTATGTACAAAAATATCATTTTTTATCTAATATTTTTTGCATGGACCCATATTCCAAGTCCATGTGCATGGACTTGGAAGTATTCTTTTTAAGTTCCCCTATGCAACAGTGAAAAATATGTGTTCCTTGGAGGCATATTTTTTCAGTGTGCCATTGCGGACATGTCCTTCCGTTGTAAAGCATTTTTAAATACTTTTTCTGAGCATATATCCCTTTAACTTAACTTATAGTGCATGTAGACAATCATATAGAATACCGGTGTACCTACCACATTATGGGAGATGGCAAAAGTAACAAAAAATTACTTGAAATTTGTTCTGAAAATATCTTGTTCACTCCGATCACGTCTTGTTTAGTTTTTATTTTATTTTTTCATTTTCGGCAGAGTTTTTCACAGGAAATTGAATAAAAAGAAGAGCGGGAAATTGAGTTTGTGTTGCATTGGCGCTAGAGCAATAATCAACATATTTGTCAATCAATAGAGATGAAAATAATCGACAATCTGATGTTCAAAAGAATGGCCTTTTACAAGAAATTTGTAATGTAAATTCTGAATCTTCGTTTGAATCTCTTTTTTTAGGGGAAGGGGGGGGGGAGGAGGAGGAGAAATTAAACTGAGACGGCTCAGCGCGACGAGTTTAAAAATTAAACAAGATATTTATTTCTTATTCTATGAATTTATTACTTTACTTTTGTCTCTTTAACATCAATTATTGTTCATTTGGGCTACCCACCCCAGCCTGGGTTGGGCTGGAAAATTAGCCAGCATCACGATGGCGCAAATGGTGGTACGATCTCCTTTTCAAAGTACCCAAAATAGAATGATTGACAAAATTATTTAGTTGTAAAAAATCATTTATATAATCATGGATGTCGATGCGGGATCCGATTCATTAATTTCTTGCTAAGCAAAGCAATAAGTTAGTATGCGACTGTCTACGAGCACCTTAACATGTGTATTTGTTTTCCTTATACAGGGTGTTTGGCTATAAATGGGACCTCTGAATATGGTGGGTAGCTGAGATCAAATGGAACATTTTTTACGAAATTCGTTAGTGAGCCACACGAAGCGTAGCCGAGTTACAGGGTGGAGAAGGACATTTTCGGACAACTTTCGACCTCGCTTGATGGGTTCTGTGTGACAATGGACACTAAATACTAGTTTTTGATAGCGGTAATTTCAAATATGCCATCAAAATTTTAAAAAACAAAGCAAAATGGAGGAAAACCTGAAAAATGATTAATTTTTTTTTGTCTGTTCTCAAAAATGCTCCAATTGAAGTCCTGAACACAATTGTCAAATTAGATCCAAACTCCAAAAAATGTTTGATTAAGAGTATTTTTTTCTTTTTTTCTCGTTTGACAGTAACCGAGTATAACAAATGGAATTATGAGTTCAGAATTTTTAAAAGGATATCATAAAAAAAAGAAAAAAACAATTTGTGAATTTTCATATTTCCTAGAATATTTGTTAACATGATATTCTGCTAGTTTAGAAGTGTTTTTTTCCGACTTTTTTCTTTCTTAATCGAAAAAAAGTGAATCGAACATGTTTTGGACTTTGGAAGGCTGTCATTTTGGTTCACGCTCTTATTTCGAAGTTCTAATTTGACAGTTGTGTCCAGGACTTTAAATGGAGTTCATCTCTAAAATTTTATCGTTATAGGACCATTTTCATGGTTCTCTCTTAACATGGGATTTTTTTTTTTTACACAAAAGTCTTAGAAAGAGACGTTCTTTTCATATGTCGAATCATTTTTGAGAACAGACAAAAAAAAATAATCACTTTTCAGGTTTTCCCCATTTTGCTTTTTTTTAAAAAAAAAATTGATGGCATATTTGAAATCACTGCCATCAAAAACTAGGATTTAGTGTCCATCTTCTTTTTGTTCGGTCACACAGAACCCAATAAGAGACGTTGAAAGTTGTTGAAAAATGACCTTCTCCACCCTGTAACTCGGCGACGCTTCGCCTGGCTCACTAACGAATTTCGTAAATAATGTTCCATTTGATCACAGCTACCCACCATATTCAGAGGTCCCATTTATAGCCAAACACCCTGTATATATGCAAAATGCAAAGATGTGTGCTATCATATAAGTAAGCATAACTCTACTGTTTAAGAGACCCTGGTATTAGGTAAAGGCTTAGTAATCTTGTATATACTGTAATGTACATCACAGAAAAATACGATGAAGCATAAAAAGTAAATTATCTATCTAGCATACTGAAACATTGCACTTTAAAAGCTACCAGTGGCGAATTCAAAATAATTAGATTATGCTAAAAGACAGCGTCTATGGCACGTTGAATACACCAGTTCCTGTTAGATCACTGAAGTTAAGAAACGTCCAGCGAGGTTGTACCATGTGGGTGTCCACGTGGGTACGCACCCTCGTAATGCTGGCTTTTTTTCAGGCCCAAGCCAGGCTGGGTGAGGTCAATGTGGGTAGCTGGTTTGCAAGTTTCCAAAAAATTGACAGCCAAGCCAGGACTAACACCTGAAAATGATTTATGATGATTATGGAAGGTGATATTGTTTTTGTTGTTGGTGGTGATGATGTGGTTGTTATTATTGTTATTGTTGATGTAGTTTTTATTATTACATATGTAATGCATAAAAAAATAATGACATTTGGGGGGGGGGGTTGGACCCCACCTGGGTACAGTCTTGCCAACCCATGGAATTTCATCCTTGTCCATGTGAGATGTGTATTAGCCACTATTGGAGGACATGGAAGGGGCTGGGATCCTGAAAGTAGTATAGTATGCTACTCAACCCTTCCACGGAAAGTAAGATTCGTACTATCTTACATCAAGTGAGGGCCTGATTGTGAGTTTTTTCTATCAATCTCTATCGCGGGTTGTACATAAAATTTAGAAAAAATGTCGATAGTTAGATAAAAGAAGATTTACAATGTGTAAGATTTTAGTTTTGTGTGTATGTACATTGTACAATCAAAACACGTTTACCAATTCAGACTCGTGTGGTACAAACAGACAGGCGTAAATGTACCAATTATATCTCAAAGAAACAACCTCAGTAGATTACTTGGTTGAGACGATAGATTTGTAACTAGGAGGCTGTTGGTTCGAATGTAACTCCATCCCCGCCTTTATAAATACGGGTGACAACAGATCTAAATAAAGGTCACAGTGATAATTCTAGTTTCAATAGAGACCTTGTTTTTTTTTTTTAATAAAAGTTATGCCCCGGAACCGCTTTCGCATTACTTCAGGGCACTCTTTTTTACAGCCATGATATTTCGGAAACGATAAAATTCGAACCCACAATCTCCGGACCAAGAATCAATGCTCTTAACAACTCAGCCAATAGGCCCCTGCTGAATCGTGATCGGAGTGAACAAGATATTTTCACGCCAATTTAATAATAATAATAAAACTTATGCAAAAAGTTTCCTGAAACTATCATGCATGTTGTTAGTGGATGTCCCGAACTTGCTCGACGGGAATATACAGAAAGGCATAACAAAGTTTGTAAATATGTACATCACAATATTTGCAAAAACTACGACTTTGAGATAGAGGAAAGGTGGTACAATCAAGTGATTTCAAATGAAAATTATGTAATAATGTATGATCAACAAGTACATACGGACCGAACCATTTTAGCTAACCGTCCAGATATTATTATTAAAATAAGAAAAACAAAAAATGTTATCNTAATATATTTTTTTTTTTTTAATAAACTATTTTAAGTTTTATTTTAATTATTTTTAAAGTTAGTTAACGCGTTTTAAATTCACGATACCTTAATCCTCGAATCCTAAGTCTGCAACAGTAACATAGTTACATTTTAAGGTGCGAAGAATCCAAAAATAGAGTAAATCAGTTTTTCCCGTAAAAGGCACTTACTTCTTTTTAACGTTGATAGTTTTTTTAAAATTTGGTATGTAGGGGTAGGTATAGATAGTTTGCCGACGCGTCATCGTACGATCAATATAATATATTAGGATCAACTTTATAGCACACCTCCAAACTACAAAGAAATAAAAACTTTTTTTAAGACAGATAATTTGACTTAAACAATGTCGAATATACACCTGAGATAATAAATATATTTAGAATAATGTCGAATATTAACCTAAAGTCAGAAGTAGTTTTAAAACAATGCCGAATATTCACCTAAGGTCAAAAGTAGGTTAAAAACAATGTCGAATATTCACATAAGGTCAGAAGTAGGTTTATGTAATATACATATTTTACAATTTTTGTTGTTGGTTTCATTTTTGACCCCCTTACTTTAAACCGTCACGCCCCAAGTTTAGCATTAAAATTAAACAAACCGCAATGCTAGCAAAATGCAACTTGGTGCGATTTAAAGAACTGTCATTTTGAATGTGTCCCATAAAAAAATCTTTAAGGAATCGACGAGTGCGATTTGAGCCTGTTACCCTAACTACAAAAATTGGTACTTGTTTTAAAAGGTCTCTCTTTTCATGAGGGATGTATAGGATAAGAGAATTGCATTTTGCATGGCAATGGACTCAAGAAGCCACTTTTGATTTTGTCCTTCTTACAGCTACAGTTTCATTTGATTGTAGGTTATATGTTCCTACGGAAATTAAATTTGTCCATTTGGTACTGTTCTTCCGGAGGATGGGTTCATCGTTAGTAAGGAAGTAATATTAAAAATGGATTTATTCCTAAATTTCTAAATAATTTATTTAAAAATTGATTTTTTATTTTTCATTTTTGAAGTTTGTAAATATTTAGAGTTATGTGGTTCAAAAACCGTTATCTCCGACGTGGGACGTACCAAGTATGACGTACGTAAGAAATCTTGCCCCCCTCGGTCTAGGACCTAGAACGTCGCAATTGGACCAAATCACGTCAATCATTCAGTCAGTACTCAGTATACAAACAGGGGTTTGCATTTTATATTTTGTTGTATATATGATGCTTTTCCGTGTGGTAATTAGTCCCCTTATTAGTCTGCTGTAAAAGCATTTATTATCATTTCCTATAAATTCTCCTTCTAAAATTGTCTCTAAAATAAAAAGATGACAACAACAACACCAACGACTAAATAACAGGTTGATCTGATCTGCCATTCCGTTAGATTTTGACCAAGATATTTCTCCAACATAATAAAGAATAATTAATTTTCAGTATGTGTTGTATATGAACCTGCAATAGTTTCAGAAATATATTGTTGGGACAAAAAGTATTGATCTTGACAAATATGAAATAAAAATAAAAATGGAATGCAACAACTCCTCAATACCTATTTAAAATACAATTGTTAGACTTACAATAGCTGAATAATTACATAGTACAACCAAAGATCGTTCTCTTCTCTTTCATTATAAGTTATGCCGATCTTATTATACGGTGTTGACTAGAAATGATCACTGTAAAACTTAAATATTCAATTTGGCCCACTAAAAAACAAAAATCTAAACAGTCTACAAAAAAATCTAATATCTCAGAAGCTTATAAAATGAAAAACCAAAAATTTAAGAATGCATAATCGTAATATTCAATAGAAAAACAAGCACTTTGCACAATAAATCTATATATATCTTGGAACTTTCTAGGGAAAGATGATTTGACGGGCAATGATATGCATTGCCTAAACCATTGTCACCAGGTTGCTGTTCTGATTCAGAGCAGGTATATAATTACGTTCTCATCCAGCATGTCTAGGAATAATAAATCATTAATTATTATATTAATTAAATCCCTTTATTAGCTATATTGTGGTAGATCATGTCCTTTTGACTAGGTCCACATCTTGAATTGCACTACGTTTAACAATCTAATGCCCTAGACATTCTGGCTGACAACGTAGTTCCTACAATAAATGCTAAGTGAGCACAGCAATCTAGAGACAATGGCTTAGGAAATTAATAGCATTGCCCAGCAAACCAATATTCATTGGAAAAAAAGAAAGATCTATGATCTTTGTATTCACAGGAATATGTCAATTTATAAGCATAATTATGATAATATTAAGATTAAATTCGTCCATTTTATACGAAGTACTTTAAATTTGGTGTATTATACATCTAATTGAACTAACCTAACCTAAAGTTAGGGAAAATAATGAACTAATTTATCCTAAACTATAAAATAAATCGGAAATTGTAAATAATATTATTTAATCATTGAACTTAGAATTGTACATATCAAGCCAGGCCTGCTAATTCAGGACTTGAACGAAATAACAGCAAAGAAACAATAATCACAAAGAAAAGAATATTAATAACGACGAAGGCAAGAAAGTATGGCCTGTTGGAAAAAGAATTGTCTCTAATGAATGGCGGCGCCAAAGTAAGACTGATACCAATAGTAATGATGTGGTATGAACTAGTAACAAAGAGTTGTCTCTAATGAATGGCGGCGCCAAAGTAAGACTGATACCAATAGTAATGATATGGCATGAACTAGTAACAAAGAGTTGTCTCTAATGAATGGCGGTGCCAAAGTAAGACTGATACCAATAGTAATGATGTGACATGGACTAGTAACAAAGGGTTTTCTCTAATGAATGGCGGTGCCAAAGTAAGACTGATACCAATAGTAATGATGTGACATGGACTAGTAACAAAGGGTTTTCTCTAATGAATGGCGGTGCCAAAGTAAGACTGATACCAATAGTAATGATGTGACATGGACTAGTAACAAAGGGTTTTCTCTAATGAATGGCGGTGCCAAAGTAAGACTGATACCAATAGTAATGATGTGACATGGACTAGTAACAAAGGGTTTTCTCTAATGAATGGCGGTGCCAAAGTAAGACTGATACCAATAGTAATGATGTGACATGGACTAGTAACAAAGGGTTTTCTCTAATGAATGGCGGTGCCAAAGTAAGACTGATACCAATAGTAATGATGTGACATGGACTAGTAACAAAGGGTTTTCTCTAATGAATGGCGGTGCCAAAGTAAGACTGATACCAATAGTAATGATGTGACATGGACTAGTAACAAAGGGTTTTCTCTAATGAATGGCGGTGCCAAAGTAAGACTGATACCAATAGTAATGATGTGACATGGACTAGTAACAAAGGGTTTTCTCTAATGAATGGCGGTGCCAAAGTAAGACTGATACCAATAGTAATGATGTGACATGGACTAGTAACAAAGGGTTTTCTCTAATGAATGGCGGTGCCAAAGTAAGACTGATACCAATAGTAATGATGTGACATGGACTAGTAACAAAGGGTTTTCTCTAATGAATGGCGGTGCCAAAGTAAGACTGATACCAATAGTAATGATGTGACATGGACTAGTAACAAAGGGTTTTCTCTAATGAATGGCGGTGCCAAAGTAAGACTGATACCAATAGTAATGATGTGACATGGACTAGTAACAAAGAGTTGTCTCTAATGAATGGCGGTGCCAAAGTAAGACTGATACCAATAGTAATGATGTGGCATGGACTAGTAACAAAGAGTTGTCTCTAATGAATGGCGGTGCCAAAGTAGGACTGATACCAATAGTTCTCATTCGGCATGTTTAGGAATAATAAATCATCAACAAAAAAGTTAAAGCTTATATACATACAACAAACAGTTCTAAAAAGAACATTAGAAAGCGTAATGATTGATTATAGAATCTTGAATCTAGAATGAAGATATAGACATCGCGGATTTGCTAGCTCTGTAACGGGCAGAGCTTGTAACGCATTCGGTTTGTTGAAAGCATTTGATTTGTTTTATAGAAATTATAAAAAGAATTAAATCATTACGACATTCAAACAAATCGTAAATTGTTAAACTATTTGAATTAGAAACTTACTCGTAGAACCACCCTGTTCAGCAATATTGTAATATGTATATGTAATAGCAAACAATTATTTCATTTTGACCTACACTTTTGAACGATGCAAACACGTCGTTATTAATATTATTATCTATCATTAGGACGGATGATACGGAAATTCCTTTACTCTTAGTTTCATTGTTTTAGAAATAACCGAGACACCCACAAGACGTGTCATTATGATCACTTTTATTATTCTATTAAATCACATCTGGAATGAAGCAGATCTATTGAACAAATCATTTTTATTGCATATCTTTAAGGTGTACCTATCATAAACAAAAAACTTACTTATCTTATTCAACAGCCCAAATAAATTACTAATGACCAGTCAGAGACTTCTTAACCGAAAAACTATAAAATCAAAAGAAAAAAAAAAACAGTCTGAATTATTTTAGACAAAATGAATTCTAATAACCTCTTTTATTTATTGTATTCATCCGACATCGGGAAGTAAATTTATAAAAATATTAAGAGACAAAGAAAGCTTTTAAACTTTGGATTATACAAAATTACTTTCGAGTCCAAACATTTGTGTCGGTTACCCTGCATGTATAAAAACAAGTGTTATACTAACAAAACAAGTGTACCTACTGTTTATGAAAAGATTCTTTTCGCACTTTAAAACATTAATTTACATGAGAACAAGGCATTTATAATACGTTCAATAAAAACAAGTGTTATACTAACAAAACAAGTGTACCTACTGTTTATGAAAAGATTCTTTTCGCACTTTAAAACACTAATTTACATGAGAACAAGGCATTTATAATACGTTCAATATTAGTTCAGGAGAGTTGGTCTAATCCCTTTGCTTGGAGTTGTAACCATCTCGGATTTTAAAAAGAAGTTTTTTAATGATCATATCATGTTACAAAAGAAGACGTTAACTTACTAAGAACCTTTCTTCAAAATGAGATAAACTAAAGACATAGGTTCTAAAAGTGTGGAATGCGTAGAACTATGATGGCTAGGTAACGAACAAAAAAAAGTGAACTTAAAAGTAAAAACATAGGACCATAGCACATTTCAAAAGTAGGTTTAAAAGAAATTAATAAAAATAATTGAGCCCAGGATTTTTTTGTAAATTTGGACTAGGTAAATCAGAATATCTATTTCTAAGATATAAGGGTGTCAAGAAAAACACGTTTGGGCAATGCGCATGTAGAGACGGAACCATTGATTTAAATAAGGTGATATTTATGATACTATCCCAGGATTTATCTTCAGAATCCCTGAAAATTTTAAAATCAGTAGGTATTATATTATGAATGTTGCGCACAAGATATTTATTACAAAGTGATGTAATTTATAATATAAGTTATGGTGCGCACAAGATATTTATTACAGAGCGATGTAATTTATATAATTTATGGTACGCCCAAGATATTTAATACAGACTGATGTAATTTATAATAAAAGTTATGGTGCGCCCAAGATATTTATTACAAAGTCAGGTAGTTCCGTCTTTTTCCATTTTTTAACCTCCAATGGCATTTTTCTTCTTCGTTAGTTCGAAAGAAAAAAATCGAAATATTATCATCAACATTTTGGCCAAATTTCAACTCTATCCCTCAGAAGGAGATTTAAAAATAATATTTCCAGGGCCATGTTAGTAGTAGAGGCGGCTATTTGTGAGACCGGATTTCTATTCTTACATCTTTTTTCCATGTACGGCTTCATGTAATTTTGGCAAGTCTGGATTTATGTCATAGCTGTTACAACAGATTTCAATAGTGGCACCGATAAGGTTTAGTCCGATATATAATAATATTCATAATAAGGTATAAACTCCAGCTAATGTATTGCAGACATATTATTTAAACACATTTATTTACCACCTGAAATATTTTATAATATACAAATATCAGTAGAAAGTTTATATAAACTGCTCAGAGATTTCATGGAATTTTGGAAACCCCTTAGTAAAAGTGTCACACAAACATTGTTGAAACGAGTGAGATTTATGGTAACTTGGTAGTTATGTACTGGTAGCTTAAAATACAGAATCTACATTGTTATGTTTGACAGACAGTTACAATAATTTTACCTCCTTGGAAATACATTTTTTATTTATTAAGAACTCTTAAAATGAAATTACTATGTTCTACAATGGTCAGCTTGCAAGTCAAGATTTCGGAAGAAGTGATTTACGTCAATAATACTGTATTATTACATTACAGTATTATTGATGTAAATCTTTTTATTATTCACGTAAAACTTAAATCTTTTTATTATTGACGTAAAACGGAACTCAATGTTTTTTTAAATAATAAACAAACAACAAGTGTAGATGTGAGAATGTAGGTAGGTATGACGATGAGAAACATAAAAAAGTATGTATGCTTTTCCGCATATACGTTTTTATGTTTCATCGTGAAACCTACCTACACCTACATCTGGTCATGTGAGTATGTAGGTGTGTTTTTCTACGCAATGTGTTCTTCTACACATTGCGACAGTACTGAATAAGAAACCTGACAAGATTTGAGGAAAACCACCCAACTCAAGTGTCACTATACCACCGAGGAAATCCTCGAACAGAAGTCCTAGTCTATGAACGAATTAACTTGTCAATGAGTAAAGGTAAATGCCTTAACGCAATTGTCTACACTGTCCAAAATTTGTGTGTGATAAAAATCAGCTGACAGCATGTGGGACCCGAGTTTTTTGTTGTTGTTAGTATCAAATAGAATCTTAATTCCAGAATAACAATATTTGTTTGCAAAGTTATTTCCCCAAGCTGTGCTGACACAACTTCTAAGGAAACTAAAACTTATCTCAGCGCACGGCAGTGCGCCAGGCCAAGTTCCGGAAAGCACCAGTGTATCTTTACACGAAGCAATTCACCAGGTTTTTCACACCGCCAGATTTAACATCCAAGTAAAGGGAAAAATCCGAAAATTTGAACTTTTTAACTCTAAGTGCTCCAAAACGGTGTCGCTTTAGGGAAGACAATACAACGTATTTTAATGTAGTTCTAACTGATAAAACACTGAAATCTTGCATAAAATTAGATATTTACATTCAATTTAGCAGGAAATACTTTAGGTTTGAACTCTTTCACTACCGGTGCTCCAAAACGGTTCCGCTTTAGGGAAGGAGATGCTCGAAAATTAGTTTAGATTCTTAGGACACTGAAATCTTGCATAAAGTTAGATATTTACATTCAATTAAGCTGGGATTTTTTTATGTTTGAACTCTTTCACTCCCGGTGCTCCAAAACGGTTCCGCTTTAGGGAAGGAGATGCTCGAAAACTAGTTTAAACTGGTAGGCCACTGAAATCTTGCATGAAGGAAGATATTTACATGAAATTAAATGGAAAAATAAAAATATTCACTCTTTTACTACCAGTGCCCCAAAACGGTTCCGCTTCAGGGAAAAAATGCTCGAAATCTAGTTTCAACTGCTAAGACGCTGAAATCTTGCATGAATGCAGAGAGACTTAAATTCAATTAATCCAGCAAATGTCAAAATTGAAACTCGTTAACTCTCAGTGCTATAACTTGAGGGAAAAGGATGCACTGTAAATATTGGTGTTTTTATTTGCTTTGTAGTGCATATTACTTTATTAGTACTTTGGTGTTAGATCTTACATCTTATTGTACATTTGAGTCCGGTTTACACAGAAATTTCCTGGTTTCCGATATGTTGTGTAATCGAAAAGAAGAAAAAGAAATAAAGAAAAAACGGCCAAATAATCAGTTACATATAGTAATCATTACAAAAAGAATTGATATTTCACAAAAAAAATATCATTGAAAAAAGGCCAAGTTCTACCCACCCTTCCAAAAAATGCTGCCCATGAAAGTAGTGATATCTATTATTGGGGCCAAGATTATTGTTGCTGTTGTGTATCCCGCACTTAAATTTATTATTGCACGTTCTTCTGTCTCAATTCTCTTAAATTAATACCGACTTTACACTTGGCCAGTTTGTAAAAAGGTAGTATTTTACGAATCCCCTTAGAAAAAACTGACCAAGTGTAAAGTCGGTATTACTTTAAGAGAATTGAGACAGAAGAACGTGCAATAATAAATTTAAGTGCGGGATATACAGCAACAACAATAAACTTGGCCCAATAATAGATATCACTACTTTCATAGGCGGATATTTTTGGTTGAGTGAGTTGAACTTGGCCTTTTTTCAATGATAATTTTTTTGTGATCCTATGAACTCGCACAGATGTATGCAGATGAATACCATCTACTACGATTCTGATGAGGTCTTAAACCAAAATAACATTATTATGTTGTTTTTGAAGTGACCTATTAAAAATAATAGAAACACATTCTCATAAGTACGTGTGTTTTCATTTCAATGTTCACCAATTTTTGATGACATTTGGAATTATTTTTGTAATTTATATTTTGTAAATCTACGAATTCCTTATAGCTTTAATAAGATTATATGTATACTTGATATTGTGAGAAGTCACTTGAGGCTAACATCCTCACGAATCAAATCGACCCTGAGTTGGGCCAAATTAGTGGCACCTGAACCCCTGAAGAGAGCCATTCCCTTGTAATGATTTCTGACACTATTGTGGCTAAAATTTCAGTTTGAAACATATTTTTTTAGTATCTTTTTTTACAAGCCCCTCTTGGCACAGTAGTATTTAAAGTGGTATATTTTTTAAATCTTGTGTAATAAAATTAAATAATAAATAATGTTACCAGCATGAAAGAGACGGAAAAATAAAGGTGGCAATTTGACAAAAAAGAAGTTTAAGTAAGAAAATATTTCTTTTTTTTGTACAACTTACGTAATAATTTGTTTCGAACTTTTAAATATTTAACATTTATGTGTTTCTGAGGAACACTTTATGTATTTTCTAGAAAAGAAAGAAAAAAAAAAAAAAAAAAAAACATACATTCATCTTGATTTGTACAAGTTACTTCACACAGGATCCCCACTAAAGGATATAATATATAACCCATGTATCTACTTTTCAAAGGATAACTGCTCCCGTAAGAGCAATAGTTCATTTCGATGAACGCAAATCATAAATTATCATTTTAGATCAAAACAAAACTTATGGTTTATATGTTTAATAATTCATCAAAACAAGTGTTACGACAAAATAACTTGGGAAAAGTAGAAAATAATTGTAGGTATTGCCTGTTTTTCTTAGAAAACAATTATTGCACCAGGTACTAGGTGATCGTGAATTAGAGGCATGACCACCTATGTCGCAATGAAAATTATATCACTCTCCGGGCTGTGAACTATCACTATAAATAATAACGCTTTCGCATACATAATATTAGTAAATATTAACATCAATGACAGAGAGAAGATGTAGATACAAACTGATAACTTGAATGAAGCGAGAACAAAGCCAAAGCTCGGGGAAAATTGGAGAATATAGTAAGATTCTATCTGCTGCGAATATCTTATAATGATTCTTACAAAAGCCCACCGAAATTAATAAGATATTCTATCGAAATGATTTGCATTACGGGTGTTTCGTTCACTACATGGAAATGACGATGTATTCTTGGACAGTGCTCCGTGCAAACATCTTAATCATGAAACTCTGCCTCAAAATTCGTTATAATAAATTTCTTTGTCTCGAGGGAGGCAACATTTTTAAGATAAACGTATATTTATTTCTGTCATTTCACAATTTTTATTTCGCATCAGTACGCGGTATTTTTACAATCATTCGAATTTGAAAGCTACCTACCGCTTGTCACTATAAACATTGCTAGTCCGAGGTAAGAACATCCAGATCATTTAATAAATTCGCGAAAATCTTTTTCAAAATTTTTAACCTCCCACCCGAATTTGAACTCGGCATCTCTCGGTATATACGCTGAGCGTGATCTTCGCTCTTAACACGGAGGGAGGCGCCTGTTGACACTAATTTTTCTTAATTTTACCAAATAAAATTCTTTCGCTAGAAAAAATAAAATTAGCTTTATTAAAAGTATTATACCTACCTACCCCACCTATTTTGAAATGAAAATCATTAGCAATTCAAATTGATTAAAGAGGAGATGAAATCAGTAGGTACTAATCATCATTAATTTTATATCTTATCAATAACAATAATTAATTTTAAACAGAAGACCTCAATAAATTGTACAGAGAGTCATCAATGGAGCCCTTCCCCCTCCTTCCCCAGTATACCCAAACCGGCTCTGAAATAATGAGTCCTCTTGGATCAATCCGACGAATGAGAGGATGAGTTTGAAGTCTTAAGGCGCGTCTGCATTACGTTGTTTTGTAGTTTTTAGTCTAGTCCTATATTCTGGGGCGTTCCAGGTACTTTCGGCCCTTATGTCTTGAGTGATTTTAAATTTGGAATGTTAGAGCGCAAGCTTCACAGGTTTTGACATACTCTTGGTTTTTCCAAATGAGAGACCTTTGTTGGGGACGGTGGTGCTCAAGTAAATTTATATTCCCATTAGATTACGTTTTTTAAGGTGTTCTTCTTAAATTAAACTGTTTTTTCCTTTTCTAGAATCTGATTTGGAAAAATTGTAGAAATAGGTTAGTATGAGGTGAACAAAATTCTTCTGGGAGACCATTGACTGAACTTGGACGGTGTGCGTTCCAGTCATCCTAGTCCGTAGAACCGATTATCGTACAATGATATGGATGGATGTTGACTGACAAATTAGAGCAACACGTCCACAGTGGTCAATCCACGCCTGCAACATTTTAGCTTGTCTTAATATTTCTCATTCATTTATCATACTACAACCATCCAGTTGCCAACCAGATTGTTTAGGTTGGCCCAATTCTCTGGAGGACCCTGAGTAGCTTTCCCGAGTGCGCTCCCTAAAATTCGGCTCTAGGTGTCTATCTTTTAAAGGGTTCATAACAGCAATTTCAACTAATGTTTCAAAGGTTACAACACTAGTAATTTTTTATCTTTGACTAGGAAAAAACAACACAGTAAAAATTATCAAATAAGTTACGGGTGAATCAATAGTTCTTTCATCCCTACCAACATTCCAAAATCTAACCAAAGGAGAGAACAACATAAACCATTAAGCTACCACAGTATCAACCACTACTAGATTTTGTTAAACCAAGACCGCAACAAACCCTACTTTAATGAAGAAGAAAAAGTTATGCCGCCTGTAATAGAAATAAAAATAATAACAAACCCCTTTGTTCATTCATATTATCTGAACATACAAAATATAATTACTTTTACTGAAGACAATTTTAATAGATTTAATTTAAATACATAGAGGGTAGGCATTTTGTCACGCCCCAAGATTAACTTATTTACAAATATATAAATAGGAGGGGTAGATAAAATCAGTCTTGTATGCCCTTTTGAGGTAAATGTGTCAAATAATTATATTTTATGTTCAACAAGCAGCCTCGGTCGCATAAAGTTTCAGCGCTCGTCTGGTAAACAGAAGGCTGTGGGTCCAAACGCAATATGATGCAGTATTTGAACACATTAAAAGGGTTAGGTGGTAGAAAATGACTAATGCATTAACCTCGTCCAGTGGTCACCTTCACTCAAGAGTGTATTTCTTTGAACTGATAACAGTTTCTAGAAGCAGTATTTTGTATTTCTTACTTCTACAAAAAACTATTCAAATTAAATACGGCATTCTCCCCTGAAAAACAATTTCTCGGGAATGAAGGAGATACACCAGATTTCAACGAGAACATGTTGTGCCTCCTCTAAAGAATGTGTCTCCTCTAAAGGAGAAATGGCTGATAACCGCACACTTATATCTTATTGCTTAGTACATACCTATTTCAGGAAAAACATATACAACACATGTTCTGATGGGAGTCCGCAGATGTAGCAATATCGCATTATCGTATAGGAACATGTGTATTTGTTTTTCCCAGCATATATTCTGCGTTTTCTGAGAACACCCTACATGGTATCCAGCTTTCCGACATGGTATCCAATTGATTTTTTAATGGTATTCGTATAAATGCGATCATCTGCCAACTTATAGGCGAATATCTGAGTTGGGATATTCTATCTACTTTCTTTATCTTTTTTTTTTTTTAAAAAAAAAAAAACACCACTCCTGTGTCTTCTCCAGTTATCTACATTGTTGGGTGCTAAATCTTTAGGTTTTCAATCCTCAATATTAATTATACTACTCAACAAATATTTGAAAACTACCTGAAGATAATCTACTATTTGGTGGTTAATTTAAGATGTAAAAAATATTCTTTTTCCAAGTAGTGAATGGGTATCTTGAAAGTTTATCCCTAAATACTGTACAGTGGTCAACAAGTCCTAGAGGTACAAAAAATAGTTTGAAAGCATTTCATTTCGTGTCATGATTTAGTAATTAATTTTTAATACCTTTAGATTAAATGTGCTGATGGCTTTCACGAGGGGGTGCCCTCTGTTAAAATAAGATATTTAAACCCTTTTGTTGAGAGATCTACAGGTTTTGTGCATAATATTTGAAGGGATGATTGAAACATGTAGCAATGAATTAAGTAATCGAGGGTAAAATAATTTAGGTACCATTCTACAGAAGACGAAAAAAAGAAAAAAATGTGCCAGTATCAAACTCAGACTTGAACCAATATCCTAATTAATTTTGTACTATTAAGGAATGAATATACATAATCTCCATTTTATGTCTTTTCGACTATGGGAGGACAACGTTAAACCTAATCCCAAACCTTCCGCCTAAGACTTTCCATCGCAATTTCGATCCTATATTTTTAAGCTCCTGTCTCTTTATCGAACTTCTTTTTGTTACACTTAAAAGATAATATCGCCAACGAAATGGCCACTTTGAGAAGTGACTCGCTGAATCACTCAGGCAGCGCCAGGCGTAATTAGTACTCCGATGGAAGTCCATACGGGGACGCACCACGTGGTGTTCACTGTTTCGGGGTGAACTTAGTTGTCTCGTGTGGACCATTATGCAGCGAAACGATAGGGAAGAATATACCTTAGGTAACATCGTAAAATAGGGAGCTTGCTAAATGCTAAAACTACAAAAAAATCATACGGATCTCTGTGCTAATTCAAGGAAAAATATATTTTTATTGTAGATGAATCTAACATATTTCGGGGTGCGGCATCTGATCCGCTACTTTTCATAACGGATCTATTTTGTTGTTGGCACCCGTGATGTTAGCTCTTTCGGATGCACTAAGCCTCATGCGGATCATTCCCTATTTTATCTACACACCCACCTTTACATGTAACGCCCAATTAGAGGATATACCTACGAGTTCTAGTATTATAATGTTTATCTCATTCATTATGTCTATAGGTAATAGATAATTGCCAGCTAAATAAAGTCAGCAGCAGATAAATTTGTCAACTATAATAAGTTAATTTGTATCTAAACAAAAGATATACGAACAAAAAGTAGGTATATACATCATTGTTTATAATATTTTTGTATGAATTACTGTTGCTTATCACAAGCTCACATCACGTGAGAAACTAAACTGTTAGAGAATTCAGATTGGCAATTGTACTTAAATTTAATATAGTTAGCTTGCAGTGGCTAAGATGTTGTTTTTAGTGTTCACTTCTTTCTATTATATACAGGGTAGGTAGGTATATGAACTGGTATCAAATAAAAATACCCATGATCATTAGAAAATTTCGTTGTGATTTAATTTCCTCGAACTGTCCATTCGAAAAGAGAAGGCGGATTCCGCATCCTTCGCTAGGTGCTTAACCTTTCTGTGTGGTATAAATATGTATGTCACTGCAAAAAATCACTTCGTTGCTGCATAAAAGGATAAAGAACCATCAAACACACTTTCGCATTTTTATTATTAGTTCTTACATTTCTATAAGATTAAACTAGAAGCCTTACTTTCCGTTTAATAGATTATTTCAAAACACATTTCCATTTCAGTATATGTATTTCATAAATTGTCTATCATTATTTTTAGTGTAAAAACACTAGAAGCCCAGTCTTTTAGGAAAAATACCCCCAACATTTTTCTATTTTTTTCAATTTTTTTTACTTTCTTTGGTATACTGCCTGGAAAAGGTCCCAATCTGCTTACTTAATAACTTACCTGATTTGATAATTATTTCCAAGGATCAAAGTTTACATTTATCTGAAATTTACCTTCCAAGTTACATAGACGGAAAGCAATTTTATAAAACATCCGTACATTCAGAATAAATTTTATAAATTATTAAAACTAATAAAACTGAATTGGGGAGAGATAGAAGAAAATATTTAAAACGGTCTGCCCTGGATAAGGGGCATACGATACGATTAAAGATAATGCTAAATTTATGAGTATACAAAGATTCATATTAAATTACCTAGTGGACCGACCGTTTTACGAGAGTATTGTCCAGAACAAAAAAGGTATTGTCCAGAACAAAAAAAGGTAAAAGTCAAAGAAATAGAGATTTATGGAAAGTGGCGCGGATGTTTTGGGGCCCAAGGTGTATTATAGTTTTTGAAGATACAATATTAAATGCAGGCCTGGTATTGGCTGAACATGAATCTGTAGGGTGAAATTCACAGTCAGTTCACAAATTTAATATTGTTATTCTAGCTGCGGCGTTTCCATCAAACTCAACTGTTCTACCTTTCCTAGATAAGGATTGAAAAAAATATAGAATTATTTAGATGGCGGCCCTTAGCTGGAAGTCTGATGGCCCGCTGGAACTGCGATTCCAAAAATTTCAGATTCATCAATATCATCGTGCTTTTCCCATGATATCATTGTAAATACAATGACATCATGAGATGTATGGCAAGACATTATAAGTTGCTTTTAGTGTTTTATATGACCACTCCACGTTAACTCGGTTCGTGAGGACGTTATTTTCAAGTAACTTCTCAAAGTTTTCAATAATATGAAATTTCTCAACACGGATTTTTTTCTGAACAATGTAGAAAAGTGAATGAGCCATAAATAGAAGATTGTCTTTTTAAATAAGTTAATAATTACGTATTCCTTGTCATTTGTATAAATCAGAGTAAAGAGTCAGGAAAATTACATCTTGACATAAAAAAAACGGACAGCCCGAGTGAATTTTTTCATTCAGAAAAGTTACGGCACTGAGAAAAATATACTATTAGGACTTGGATGGTCATAAAACTTGAAAAATAAATAATAATATTCCAGGAAGTTAAAATATACTCCCCGAGCACGCCTCCCTGCTCCGTAATTCCCAGAAGTATCGTATCTGTCTTCTGGACCACTGTTTCATGAATCTTATCCTCGACAGTTTTATTCAATAAAATCCTTTGAATTATATTTTTTGTTGAGAAATATTTTATTCGAAATTCCCCTGGTCTAATGTTGAATATGAGAGTAAATGTTTTATAGTTTTCTTCGGCAATGAAAAAGAAATTGACCCGCCCTGAAGATAAAATTACAAATTCAGAGAACTTTTGTGCTTTTAGATAAAACTAGAGAACTCATAAGAAGGAGGGAAGTTAATTTATTGGTCAGGTTAAAAAAACAATTAGTGAAAAATGTAAGAAAAGGGTATGTGAGTCACAACTGTTGGGATTATCCCCGCAATAAAAGAATTCTGATAGCAACCTTGGTCCCTACTGGTATGATTGTCATCATGTTGGGATTATCGCCGCAATAAAAGAATTCTGATAGCAACCTTGGTCCCTACTGGTATGATTGTCATCATGTTGGGATTATCGCCGCAATAAAAGAATTCTGATAGCAACCTTGGTCCCTACTGGTATGATTGTCATCATGTTGGGATTATCGCCGCAATAAAAGAATTCTGATAGCAACCTTGGTCCCTACTGGTATGATTGTCATCATGTTGGGATTATCGCCGCAATAAAAGAATTCTGATAGCAACCTTGGTCCCTACTGGTATGATTGTCATCATGTTGGGATTATCGCCGCAATAAAAGAATTCTGATAGCAACCTTGGTCCCTACTGGTATGATTGTCATCATGTTGGGATTATCGCCGCAATAAAAGAATTCTGATAGCAACCTTGGTCCCTACTGGTATGATTGTCATCATGTTGGGATTATCGCCGCAATAAAAGAATTCTGATAGCAACCTTGGTCCCTACTGGTATGATTGTCATCATGTTGGGATTATCGCCGCAATAAAAGAATTCTGATAGCAACCTTGGTCCCTACTGGTATGATTGTCATCATGTTGGGATTATCGCCGCAATAAAAGAATTCTGATAGCAACCTTGGTCCCTACTGGTATGATTGTCATCATGTTGGGATTATCGCCGCAATAAAAGAATTCTGATAGCAACCTTGGTCCCTACTGGTATGATTGTCATCATGTTGGGATTATCGCCGCAATAAAAGAATTCTGATAGCAACCTTGGTCCCTACTGGTATGATTGTCATCATGTTGGGATTATCGCCGCAATAAAAGAATTCTGATAGCAACCTTGGTCCCTACTGGTATGATTGTCATCATGTTGGGATTATCGCCGCAATAAAAGAATTCTGATATCAACCTTGGTCCCTACTGGTATGATTGTCATCATGTTGGGATTATCGCCGCAATAAAAGAATTCTGATATCAACCTTGGTCCCTACTAGTATGATTGTCATCATGTTGGGATTATCGCCGCAATAAAAGAATTCTGATAGCAACCTTGTTCCCTACTGGTATGATTGTCATCATGTTTTGATTATCGCCGCAATAAAAGAATTCTGATATCAGCCTTGGTCCCTACTGGTATGATTGTCATCATGTTGGGATTATCGCCGCAATAAAAGAATTCTGATATCAACCTTGGTCCTTACTAGTATGATTGTCTTTTAGAAACTGATAACAACCTGGGTCCCTACACGTATGATTGTCATCATGTTACGAGTATTCAAATGAAGACAATGCGCTTCTTCATGCTATTGAGGACGAATCAGTCTCTTTATTAATTGACCTACTAAGGCTGGTTTGGTATGATAGTAGCTCCCCGAAGTGCGTAATGATCATGTTATAAGGTTCTCTTACGAGTCTGCTTATTAGTATTAGACTGGATTCACGTTTCTATTGAGATTGATTCCAATTCTCATCGAGACCTTTATTGAGATCTATTGTGATCAGTATTTTGAAGAGCATGGAGATTCCAATCAACAGCCTTCTGATTGTGAATCCACCGCCTTAACCAAAAGAGCTACTGTAAGTCTCAAAAGAGACGATTTTTTTGTCTAATGCTTGTTACAATCTACCTACTTCTGATTGTTATTGGGGACAAAATCGTCACTTACCAATTTACCTAAAAATCTGTTGAAAAATATGATTCCCATCATACGAGAAGGTATCGCTTGTTAAAAAATATCACGCGTACTTCATGTATTTTAGAGTGTCTTACACGATAAATAGTTTTTTCCATTAATAAATTGGAAACCGCTTGCACCATTAAAAACGACATAATATATTGAACAAATGAAATAAAAATCTTCGATAATATTGTGTACTTGCTTAACTTTAGTATCCAGGCGATATGAGAAGCGACAAAATCATTCAGTTAAAGCGACAAGGTGTCACTTTTAGAAACTGATGGTATTTCTTGTTAAAAATGAAAATTAGCATATTATACAAAACGTATAAATATATAATATAATGCTAGCTTTTCTATAATATAATAATATATGTAGAAAGTAAATTATCTAGAGGCGTCATTGCCTGAAATATTTAATACAGATGAGGGTGAAGGGGGAAGGGTGCTAAGCTTTAATCCAATAAAAGTTTTCTTCCCTTATATCGTGGAAGAAAAGAAAACAAAGTTCTATTCACGAGAAGTGTTTAAGATGAAGAGATCATTTGTTTAGGCTTCCTTTCTTTCATTTATTGCCTTTTTTATTAACTTTTTAAGCTTTTAACTTGGATTAAATGGAGAAGGGTATCCGCAATATACACCAGATTTTCATTAACACTATGAGGGGCAAAATATGAACCTCTCCGAACAAACCGAATAGGGTCCTAGTAAGCCAAAAGAAATATCTTTATGACATTCTTTT
This sequence comes from Pachypsylla venusta, assembly GCA_012654025.1. Classification (NCBI taxonomy): domain Eukaryota; kingdom Metazoa; phylum Arthropoda; class Insecta; order Hemiptera; family Aphalaridae; genus Pachypsylla; species Pachypsylla venusta. Next base: position 12,469,788 of record CM022885.1, read on the forward strand.
GCCGCTTTTGTTTCCATGGAATTCTTCATTGCTTAGTGCCATCATAGTTTTGGATGTTACCAGTAACTGTCCTCATAAATGTATTCTTGGAGACTTGTGAATGAAAGGGGCCCTTTAATTACGACACTAACACACGACAATGATTTAAAACATATCATGATATTGAAGTGTGGTACTCTCTATATTATTTTACAACAACTGCCTAGGCGCACTCGGCCCGTGCAATTTAGCAGCACCCACAAAATTATACAAATATGAATTTCAAAAATCCTTGCAGTACCTACCTGCTTACTTTCCCAGTTCAGTTCCACAAAAACCCTATCTTGATAGGTAGGTTATCAGAATGCAATAATGACAAGATTTTGATCTCAGCTATCTAATAAAGGTGTAATGGTATGGAAAATGTAGTTTGTGTGGAATTTGTGTTTGAAGAATTAGCCGTTGATTAATCAACTTTTCCTTTGTATGAACTATTTCAGTGCGTATAAAGTTTATGAAGATCTAAAATTTCATTGATGCTCCTCCATTTTAGGGATGCCCCACATTAGAGATATCTAATGCGAGGTAAGAAATCTACTGCGAGGCAAACTATACTTAATATAAAACACAAAGCCGAGCTAGTGTCCTGACTTACTGAAGCACAACTTGAAAATTGGAACAGAGTTTCCTTTTGGTTTGTAGAAACGATTAATAAAGAAGGAAAAATAGAAAGCTCAACTGGAAGCGAGTTATCGACAAAAAGCGCTCTTTAGTGGTACAATTACACAAGCTATACCCAAAAACTTCACGAAAAATATATACTGCACGTTATCTGGGTTCGTATTTTTCTGATATTGCTGATACAAAAAGGACTGAACTATTTTCACCAAAAAGAAATTCCATAGTCACGAGAGGGACGCAAACAAAGATTCACAAGCATCAGCTAGTTATCAGCTAGCCTGTTTAATTTTCCAACAGAGATGAAAAATAAATGATTCAAGACTCGTAAACTTTGTGAGGTCCATTACAGTTAATGATGAATTGAAACGAATACTACTTCACTTTTGATAAAAATGATGAATGAAAACGAATACTACTTCAATTTTGATCAAAATTATGAATGAAAACGAATACTACTTCAATTTTGATCAAAATGATGAATGAAAACGAAGACTACTTCACATTTGATCAAAATGATGAATGAAAACGAATACTACTTCACTTTTGATCAAAATGATGAATGAAAACGAATACTACTTCACTTTTGATAAAAATGATGAATGAAAACGAATACTACTTCACTTTTGAATCATGAATCATGTATTTTTCACCGATGAAAAATACATGATTAAGACTCGTAAACTTTGTGAGGTCCATTACAGCTAATGATGAATTGAAACGAATACTACTTCACTTTTCATAAGAATGATGAATGAAAACGAATATTACTCCACTTTTGAACAAAGATGAAAAATACATGATTCAAGACTCGTTAACTTTGTGAAGGTCCATTAAAGCTAATGATGAATTGAAACGAATACTACTTCACTTTTGAACAGAGATGAAAAATACATGATTCAAGACTCGTCAATTTTGTGAAGGTCCATTACAACTAATGATGAATTGAAACGAATACTACTTCACTTTTCATAAGAATGATGAATGAAAACGAATATTACTTCACTTTTGAACAGAGATGAAAAATACATGATTCAAGACTCGTTAACTTTGTGAAGGTCCATTACAACTAATGATGAATTGAAACGAATACTACTTCACTTTTCATAATAATGATGAATGAAAACGAATATTACTCCACTTTTAAACAGAGATGAAAAATACATGATTCAAGACTGGTTAACTTTGTGAAGGTCCATTACAACTAATGATGAATTGAAACGAATACTACTTCACTTTTGATAAAAATGATAAATGAAAACGAATATTACTCCACTTTTGAACAGAGATGAAAAATACATGATTCAAGACTCGTTAACTTTGTGAAGGTCCATTACAGCTAATGATGAGTGAAAACGAAAACTACTCCACTTTTGAACAGAGATGAAAAATACTTGGTTCAAGACTTGTTAACTTTGTGAAGGTCCACTGCAGCTAATGATGAATGAAAATGAATACTACTTCACTTTTGAACATAGATGAAAAATACATGATTCAAGACTCGTTAATTTTGTGAAGGTCCATTACAGCTAATGATGAATGAAAATGAATACTACTTCACTTTTGAACAGAGATAAAAAATGCATGATTCAAGACTCGTTAACTTTGTGAAGGTCCATTTTAGCTAATGATGAATTGAAACGAGTACTACTTCACTTTTGATTAAAATGATGAATGAAAACGAATACTACTTCACTTTTGAACAGAGATAAAAAATACATGATTCAAGACTCGTTAACTTTTTGAAGGTCCATTACAGCTAATGATGAATTTAGATCCGAGTTGGTACCTATCCTAGTTTTTTTCAATTGGTTATCAAGCATGGTACACAACAAAGGGAAAGTTCATTCATATATATTTCGCATTTCCCTTATGATCATCATTACGAGACCGGCCAGAGTTCAAAAGATATTCTTCAAAAGTGTTTTTTTTATTAGAACCCCCCCCCTTTTTTTTGTTTTCTTAAGTATAATTTATTGACTTTCCCATTGCTTTTCAACCCTTTTTTTCTCCTTATAAAATGCACCTTCTGTTTGCTGAAGCTGTTTTTTTTCTGTCGATGACACTGAGTCGAATAGCGTCGATTGCCTTAATATTGCATATATAAGAAACATAAATTATCATTATATTTTTAATATAATAATCGCTTTGATTTAATTACTTGGCAAACTGGCCAGTAATGCATCCAGTGTTCTTAGAAAATCTCAAAGCGTATGAAAGGAGAGACAAACGTGCAATGAGACCATCTCAATTTAATTACACATGCCACTGGATCATCAAACGATCATTTGCAGTGACGTTTTTTTTTTTTTTTTTTTTTTTTGGCGCCACGTTCAAGCATTTTTTTTACCATCAACAGAATAACGTTCATAATGGGAACAATCCAACTTAAATTTGTGTGCCAACGGGGAAAAAAACGTTCTGTGATAGTGCAAACGAGGTGTAAATCGCAGTGGAAACTATTGTACCAAAGGATCAAATATTTTGAATCGATGCCATTACTTATCTGATTAGACAAGCATAAATAATTGGGCGGAGCGAAGCGTAGCCTTATATTCCCTACAAACTGCAAACTTTTGTTACCCTACTCCTCCGAAACTACTCAACCGATTTTTACCAA
>CM022885.1:12474119-12486883 GCA_012654025.1 Pachypsylla venusta
TTTTTTTTTTTTTTTTTTAATTTAATCATAAATTATTATTATGTTTTTATTTAACTCCTCAACAAGTTAGTAATAGCGAGTATTTATATTAAGTGGGGGAAGTTTGTGAGAGAAGATTATTTCACTCGTGTTTTTAATTAACATCTTAAATTAAAAGATTTGTAGAAGAAAAGGGCTCTTTCAACAACTTTTATATTATGGCTATTAACAACAAAAGAAAATCTCTTTAAAAGACCGGTAATCATATGCAATTTGAATAAGGAATTTTATTTGAAATTAAAACCATAATAGTAACCATTACCAAATGTGTTATTATGCTATGGTCTATATCTAAAAAAGAGGTTATATCTACATGAATATGGTGTTAAAAAAGAAAAAGAAAAAAAAAACGCAGCTCTTACTAATTATGCTTTCGAGATGAAACATAATTTTAATTTTGATGAAGCTAGGATAATCGATAACAAAAAAAAACATTTAAAAAAAAGAAAAATCAAAATCCATGCTCTATTAACTAAAAAGCGACGTGGGAAACGAATATATCAGAACTGATGATGATAGTCCGAGTACTATATAGAAAACTTGCCACATTTATAATTAATCCGAAGGGATATTGTCTAACTATTTAATTTATTCATTATCTTACGATTCTTCTATAAAAATATTTACCATAGTTATTGATGATCTTGCTAAATTTTTACGCAACGCAGTTAGATATACGCTCCTAACCACGCAGCCCCAAAACAATTACACCACTCCTAGCCACGCAGCCCCAAAACAATTACACCACTAACCACTATGATTTACATAAATTGGGGTTAGCAAGGCATATGAATTTATAACAGAAAGAAACATCTATTTTTTTTCTTTACGATATGAGCTTCATTCCCATAATTATGAGCAAATATACATAATTTTTCGATCGATTTTGGCTTAATAAGTCAAAGATTCAAAGTAATTCAGCTGAAATCAGTTACTCCACAGTTAAAAAAATGCAAACCATGATATGATCGAACTTCGTAAATCTCGACTTCGTAAACCTCGATTGAGGCATATGAATTTATAACAGAAAGAAACATCTATTTTTTTTCTTTACATTATGAGCTTCATTCCCGTAATTATGAGCAAATGTACATCATTTTTCGATCGGTTTTGGCTTAATAAGTCAAAGATTCAAAGTAATTCAGCTGAAATCAGTTACTCCACAGTTAAAAAAATGCAAACCATGATATGATCGAACTTCGTAAATCTCGACTTCGTAAACCTCGATTGAGGTTAGCAAAGGCATATGAATTTATAGCAGAAAGAAACATCTATTTTTTTTTCTTTACGATATGAGCTTCATTCCCGTATTTATGAGCAAATGTACATCATTTTTCGATCGATTTTGGCTTAATAAGTCAAAGATTCAAAGTAATTTAGCTGAAATCAGTTACTCCACAGTTAAAAAAATGCAATCCATGATATGATCGAAATGAAAGGTACGGCCATTTTCTGATCGATTCTGACTTTATTGATCCAGGATTCGAAGAATTTCAGCTAACTCTAGAGTTGAAAAGGCACTTGAATTGTATTGTCTAAACATTCTAAACGAAGGTACGTTGAAAAAAGTACCAGAAGACCTGGCCACGAGGCATTGGTGGGTATCTTCTACTTATTTTTTTTTTTATGAAGGAGGGGTCGAGTAAAATATACATCGTTTTCTTTGTAAATTTGTTTAATATTATTTAAACTAAAATAAAAGAATTTGCGAGTCATTAAACATAAAGACCAATAACGAAGGGGTGACTTTTGTAAGACAGCTTTTAAAGAAAAATATAAATTGGAAGTATGCTGCAAGTTTAGTAATAAAATATTCAACAGTGTGTAGAGCAATGAGGGCGACTCTCCGAATCATGTCACCAAAAACTAGAAGAAACCAAACGGAAACCAAATTGAAAATTTGGTTAGTAGCTATAAAATTACTTTGTACACAGATGGTACACTTTCATGATAGTCAATTAGTCATCAAACGCTACAGGAACTTTTATCTCCTTTGCTTCAGTACTAATTTTACCCTAAACTAAACTAAAATAAAAGTAAGAATCAATACGATATTTTATTACTAAACTTGCAGCATACTTCCAATTTATATTTTTCTTTAAAAGCTGTCTTACAAAAGTCACCCCTTCGCAAATTCTTTTATTTTAGCAGGTTTCTCCTTGAAAAAAATAAATATTCGACTTCGTAAACCTCGAAAATTCCGTCGGAAATCGATCTCACCTAACATGAAAAATGACATGGGATAAAAATGAACTGCCGATTAGTCAGTATTGATTCTTACTAGAAAAAAAAAACGTTTTTTTATTTATTTATGTTTTTACGACCGGTTTTGGTTATGAAGAAAAAGTTGCCACCATAACATAACGCCTCTAATTAGATTTAGTCTAAATAAGTAGATACGTTTACTGTATCCATTGGATCTTAACTATGAAATCCCTCTAAATCTCATTAAAGTTATTGTTACACTGCCAAACCTAAAACATACTTCATTCATTGTGAAAACTTTCGAAACACCCTTTTGACACTAAATAAAACAAAAGTTACAAAAAAATATATATATATATTTAAAATAAGAAGAAAAAATTAAAGAGTACGACAAGAAAAAATGTTAAGAATAGGGTTGAAAAAAAATCTAATAAAAAAAAATAAAAGAAAACTTGGTTACGTCTGAGAAGTAGAAAAGTGTATTCTGGAGAGCTAGGAAAAAACTTTCATTTCAAATATACCTTTAAAGCAGTAATTTATAGAGTTTTACGAGAGATTTTTTTCTAATATAAAAAATACGATGCCAACTAAATGCAATTACTGATTACATACATTGTAATGAATGTTCTTGGTTTATCATATTGCTTTACGAGTATATCAAAGGTCAGAGATATCTGTTTTAATAGGAACAATAAGAACAATAGTCCTCTCAGTTTTTCCTAAATATTTTTTGTCACTTTTTATCTTAAAGAAGTACTTTAACTCATTTATTCACTTATAGTAAAAAGATGTTTTCATAATCAGTCGAAGGAGGGTGTCACACTATTGCTTTCCAGAAAAGGTTTTTTTTTAAATCCAATTTATTCCTAGTTGGGGGTTTTAAACTATCAATTTTAAGTATTTTAATATGCAAGGCGACCAAAAAATAATTTCCGCAGGGAAGAACCAGATCTTGTGCAAAATTCAAGAGCACAAGATGAAGAAAATTCACATAACAATGCGAAAGATATAGTCGAATGAAGAAAGCTTGGGTACCTAAGCTAAGGAACCTCAAAATCTGTGAACACTGTGTTAGTGAGGAATTGAGTTTTAAAAAAGAGGATTTCAGAAAGCTCAAAAATATCTTCATTTATGATAAAGTACTCGTAAATTGATGCGCGAGTCAAACATGTTATTCATAGATTTAGAGCAAGGGCCTCATTATTTTACAGAACTCTACAAAAAAAGGCAAAGAAAATATTGAAAACTCGAAAAAACATAAAAGGAAAGAATTTACATGTTAAATTGCATTGGCAGCAAATAAAAGTTGCGTAAGGTATTTTTTTTTTTTCAATTCCAAAAAAATACACTTTACAAATCTAATTAAACAAAATTCCTTTCCGAAAAATAAAATATAAATTGTAATTCCACTTCCGGAACGCTCTGCATGAACATTTGTGAGCAGGAGAAGGTAACTATCCGTTTATCTTCTCAAAATAATAGCCTCCAATTATTTCGATTTTCATTTGTCGAATAAAAGGTATTATATTTTCACCTCTTTTTTTGGAGCATTATATTCTATTCAATTGCCGAGGGCCTACAACGATTTGTGCATTCTGTGATGAAGTTGTTTGCTGACTTTCATGAAAATAATCCGACGTGGTCTTACTATTGTAGCTTCACGTCATTGCTTCTGCACTTTAAGGTTGAAAGAAAGGAAATGGGGGTAGGCAAAGTAACTTTGCAAGAATATAAAGAAATGACGAATAAGTTCTGTCACTATCATAATGAATGTAATCATGCTTAATGAAAGCTTTTAACAAAAATAGGGTTATCTTTATCATATAAATACATCTCTAATATTTATTCCCGTTCAAACAAAAGTCAAAAAGTCAAAATAAAATATAGGGAATCAAATATGACCACCTCAGGCATATCCGGAATTCTTGTTAAACACCATTCTTTTGACAGTGAAATATTTTCGTTAAATCATATTAGCGTGACATTGATGAACTTTCAGGAAGTGCAACAAATGAAAATATTAGGGGCGCTCTCCTGCCAACATTCAGTGCGGAATAAAAGAGTGATTGAAAGGCGTCAAATGAAAGTGGGAGTAAAATAGTGATTTAAATGCAACAAATGAAAAAATTACCTGTCATCATTCTGTGCGAAATATAAGTGTGATCTAAATCTCCCGGAACCATGTTAATCACTGTAGGTGGCGTGGGTTCAAAACCTGGTTGACCCATGAAATTTTATCCTTGAATTTGAGATATTTAATAAATAATAAAGGCACCCAAATACTGGCGGTATCAAAGGTATCTTTAGGCAGTATAAATATATCAAAGGTATCTCTAGGCAATATAAATATATCAAAACAAGAAAATGGGCTACAAAATTTAATTAATAAAAGTTTTTTCTGTGTCATGAGACACCATTATCATCTCAAACTACAAGCAGAGTTTCACAATCTCAAGTATGAATTTTCCTTATAAATCTTCGACATGGGTAATTGTATCTCAAGAATTAACGCTTTTAATTTTATAATCTTCGTTTTTTAAAGTTAAACAATATCGAGCGTGAAACATTTCCTTTTTGAAAATCTGGGACCACTCACAAAAAACTAAACCCACAACCGCAAAAATAAAACAAAAAAAAACACTTTAAGTATAGCTTTGCCCAGTAAGAAAATAAAAAAATAAAAAAAGGAAAAAGAAGAAAACAATTTAATAAAAATTGAATATATCGACGAACATCTTTCCAAAAAGTTGTTTGGGGATTTTCAAAATCATCTATTTAAAAATATTTAAGGTTATATTAGAGGAACAATAGAATGCATGTGATGTAAGAAAATGACTTTTCAATGGGATCCCCCCCCTCCAGTCATCCCCTTGATAACATCAAGAAAAACACATTCCTTCTGTTTTGACCACTATGACCCATCAAATCTGAAAGTTAAAGGGTGGTATTGGCGTATTTTTTATTTGTATTTTCGAACTTATAGCAAGCCCCTTTTCTATATAGCCCATATTGCGTTTTATTAGTATAGATAGAGAAGGTTTGTATTCAAGCAGAGGAATGGAAAAAATGTACTCAGAATTGAAAAAAATAATTCTCAAAGTACGTTTTAGACATACCTATACATATATCCTGCATATCTAAAACGCATTTCGATTATTACTTAACATTTTCATATTAGAGATTCTATTGGTACCTTTGAAAAACACTATCGTTAGAGTACCTAAGAACTTTAAAGGTTTACACCATACAAAATAGATGTTTGCATAATGCTCAAGCGGTGGCTGAGAAAAAATCTTCTTAGAATTCTAAATTTCCGTTCGCAAAATGAGATTCAGACAACAAGTAACATATTTTGTTCCGTGTCCATCTGTCTTTAATTAATTTCATGTGTTAGACATGAGAACCGTTCATATTTATCCGTTTTTGATAAAAAAATATAAAAAAATCGGAAAATATCACGGTATGTCCCCTAGACAGTACCCTATCATTTTATTCTGTGCTTCCGCCTTTGTATGTGCTGTAACTTGCTTTACTTCACACGCTCATATCTTGTTAACTTGGCCGAAATTTCAGTTTCATTTGCATTAATTTCATCTACAAAGGTAAAATGTTGAGGAAGCTACACTAACATTGGATGACACCTCTTAGAATAAAGAATTTGAGGAAGCATGCCATAGTTTAGAATGATATTGCAAGATTACTAATAATGGTCCACCCAGTATTCTATGTGGCTTATCCTTTCGTCTCATTTTATGTTGAAGAACGTTATTGAACCCTAACAAAGTTAATCTATTAAATTATCATTTTTATTGTTTCCTCTCCAAACTTGAAAAAAAAAACAACTAAAAGATTCATGAGAGGTGAATTTTCTACAAAATGATGCCTTATTTTTAAAAGAGGTATAAATACGATACAAATGAAATAATAAATAGAAACATTCTTTTACTATGAAATATATTTATAAACTGGGATTTCCAGAGTTCGAATTTTGGTAGGGTCAAAAATGTTAGAAAGTTTTTTTCGATTCTTTTACTTGGTCAGTTTATGTTTGAGGGTACCACACTCTTAAGGACAATTGAGGAGCTATGGATATATCAATAGTTTCTAATGCTCTATGAGATTTGTACTTTGTAGCAAATCGGTAATGGAATACTTGTAATGCTCTAATGCCAGTGATGGTTGAAAAAGCGACCCAAAGAAATATAGTCGACTCACAGATGACTTGAATTATTATTAGTGTTGCAGATTTCCCCATGCAGAGGGAAGAAGTGGCCCCCGAAAGTATTTTCTTTGAGAAAATTGTAGAACAATTTTAAAACTGGGAAAGTGCAAGTTTTATTTACATTTACATAATCGATACATTGTTCTGTTCTAAAGATTGGTTTTAATAATATGACGTTTTTGATCTCACATTATTTGCTGAAAATAAAGACACAACAATACGCAATTTGTGGAAAACAATTTGGGAGTAACATTCAGTATTAGATTAATCACTAGTTATATGGGGGTTATCCCCTGTGGATAGGGGGACTTAAAAAGAATACTACCAAGGCACCCAAGTCCATGACAGCCGTAAAAGGCGTCTAAAGGAAGGATCGGAAACGATATCTTTTCCATTACCCATGCAGAAAGCAAGGAGAAGCTACTAAGGTAAGGATTCTCAAGTATCAATAACTCATGGCGAGTTGTTGCAAACCAGCCCCACGGCTGTTTATGGGGGTTGGAGTCAAAAAAAATTTACAAATATTAAGAGATCCCATGTTATAATTATATTTTAGCCTCTTGGCCTAGACGAGGAAGTTATTTCAGAAATACGTATAATTGAACGGACATTTGTTTCTCTATATTACGTTTGAAAAGTTTGCTACCTTTTTGCTAAAACTAAACATTCAACTGCGGTGCTTCAAAGCAGTGGTATGAAGAAATTTCTGAACATGAAAAGCTTTGTCAGTAAATCTGTCAGTCTTTTTTTTTTTTTTACTGACAATAAATCTACCTCGTTAATTCAGTTCAGATATTATAAGTAAGAAAATCTTAATGTTGTAGGGTTATCATAGATCTATCTCTTTGATTGATTAATTTCCACAATGGAGCCGACCAAAAATTTATCTCCTTCAAAAATTGATGAGGGAAGGTTTGTTCTTTGGCTGTACACCGTTTTTTTATTATATTATTATTTATCAATTAGTAAAAAAAGAGGCGAGGTTATTTCCTGAGAAACTTTCTATCACCTAGATAGGAAGCTTAAAGGTACCTAATCTTGGTGATAGGTTAGATACTCTTAGAGCTCTATTTTTATGTGGTCAAATACTCAAATTAATGTGAAAAAATCCTGGCAGTTTAACTATGCTACCGAGGCTCACTCTGCTGCTAGTTTAGTTTTGTGAACCAAGAATTTCATCTTTCATGAAAACCAAATTTCGTTGTTCTAGAATTATCGTGGTACAAAACGACAAAAAAAGAAAGAAAAATCGTGCAGTTAAAACTTCGTTTAAATAATAAACAACGGATTTTCAAACGCATCCTTCTAGGTGCGGCATGATCTCTAGTGTTGATCTTTATATTTCAGTTCAGGTATTGCATTTATAGAACCTACATTTAAATAACGACTAGCGCTGACCTCTACCAACAGAGCAAATCACAAAGAGAAACTTTTGCTCCAGAAACCTTGTTTTAAAGTACTCGTTCATTTTATTACTGCTTTCATCCCTGAAGCTTCTTTACAATGGTCAGCAGAAGACTATCCTAAAATATACCTTTAAATTTTATATTTATCAAAGTTTACCTCTGTGTGTTTATAAGTTAAGTTTTTACGATCAAATAAAACCTTATAGCTTTTTCTCTTTCTATTGTTTTTAGGTAAGTCATAAGTATAATGAGGAGGAGAGTGAGTTTTATTAGAAGATAATATCTTCATTCCATTTCCTTATGAACTTCTTCCTTTTTATTTTACTTTTAGGTGTTGGATTTATTCTTCTCAGTAGAATATGTTTCTATGAAAGAGAGTTATGGGTAAAAATGACCCTAACCTCTAACAAACGAAACTCTTACAATAATACAGGGTGTTTTTACACCACCATCGATTCAGGAGGTCAAAATAACACTTTTTTTCTCTCCCTAAGCTTAACACCGTAAATGCTTCCTGAAACAAATAGTGAAAATCAAGTATACCTAGAATATTTTGAGTAAATAATAATTTGAACCATTTCAACTTTTATGTATTATCAGCTAAATTTTTCATTTATTTAACAAAGAGTCGTCATTTTTGTGGGACAATTTTTACGTAAAGCTCAGTAATATTCTGTTTATTTCGTAGTGACGAAATTGTGAGCTACCTACCGATTATTGAACTACCTGATTTAACTTGTGTTCACAGCAAACCGCTCCCAATTACCTACCCAGATATTCAAAATAATGATACGGTATTAGTGCTCGAGCTGACTATGACTAATTGCTGTTGTAGGTCGGACAGAGTTTGGGATGACTATATCATGATACGGTATTAGTGCTCGAGCTGACTATGACTAATTGCTGTTGTAGGTCGGACAGAGTTTGGGATGACTATTTTCTTACCTCAACTTTCATAATCAAATAATAGGTAGGTATGTACATTAAAAAATCGTCACTATGAAATAAACAGATTATTAAGGAAAAGTTCGTAAAAATTGTCCCAAAAAAGTCGACTCTTTGTGAAATACAATGAAACATCAGGCAATAGCTGCTGCAAATAATAATGGCTGTTTACTTTTGTTCCACATCTCCTTTAGGAAGCATTTACGGGAATATGCTTAAAGAGAGAGAAAATGTTTGATTTTGGCCTCCTGAACCGATGGTAAAAAAGCAGACACCTTGTAGATTAGATAGATGAGACAGCTGTTCGTTAAATTTGTATGTAATTTCTATTTATTACACTAGCCAAACTTAACTTTGTTGTTCATCTATGAAGAAACAAATGACAAAGAAATTATACTAAAAGACAGATTAAAATTTGATGTAGTCTCGCTAATGTCGAGATTCCCACATCATTTCACAATTTAATAATTTCAAAAAAACATCTAGGTTTGTTTCCATAATTTTAATAGTGCATCTCATAGATACATATGTTATAAGAAAAGAGAACAGACTCCGTGGTCTGTTGATCACTACTATCTACAAGGTACGAGTAGTAGCACCAAGTTACACGGTAGAGTTCCCGGTAAGTCGGAAATCAAGTTTCATATCAAAGTATAAGATTATGTTAAGGTACACTCTGCCTCGTGAAGACAATTGTATAGATACAGTACTTATCTCTCTCTCTCTTTCTGTATTAGTGGTTACTCATGGCTATTTTCTAGACAATGTCTACCTAGTAGCAGCCACCTGTTGCTAGTTAATTTATTCTTGAATCATTGTAAAAATTCTCGAATTCTCTCATACTCTGAAGCTTTGGAACTGCAAGTTCACTTTTTTGTCGACAGAATATAAACGAGTCTGTTGGAAAAGTTTATGTCATAAATAACATAAAACGAGAAAGTTGAGGAAAAGTCGTGAGCAATGACATGGAACGGAAAATATTCTCCGTATTTCGTAAAGCTGGGTTTTTAAAGTTACTCGAAACGATGCATAATCAATATTGGGGAGTTTTGTGTGTTGCATAGATATGAGAAGCACAAAGGCGTTTCTTATTGGCTATTCAAGTCACGTAGGATAATTGGTGCAACTGAAGCGCACGCGTTAAAACGTTTGGGCGGCGCAACTATTAGCATATATTTATAATATTATTATATCAATAGTTTTCTATCACAAATTATTATTCGGAGTACCTATTTATTTTGCAATCTGCCTTTTAGGAAATATTATGGCCGTATAGTTGAAAATGTTTGCGTTTTTCAGTTCTTCGGTGTTAGAATGCTCGGGACATCCCCATCCCCGTGATATTGGTATTCCACTTAACGATTCGTTGTTCAGGAATCTAATTGATGGGACAACCGTTTGATAATAATATTCCACTTTCAAAAATTGAACTTGACATGCTATTAGAATTTGACAAAATGGTTTAACTCAACACACGTCCAACAACAAGGTATAGAGTGCTGAGAGGTTAATAGATGAAATTCATATTTACTAGTTTGTCAAGTCTTGAGGTTCTCACGAGATCAAAGCTTATTGAGCAACCCAATTAGAGCATTCCTCCTTTCATCAACTTCTGTACAAGACGGATTTGACTCAAAGGACCCCAAACCATTGTCCTACAATAAATTCATTAAAACTATTTGGTCTTCATGAGAAGCGTTAAAGATTCTTGCGCCAGAACTGTCAATGGTGAAATCGCTACATCATCACAAGTTGTAACATCCACAAAAGTGCAATATGCCATTTCGTTATTTCGATAAAAATTATAATATTAATTTAATTGAATATGTATTTTTTAGAACGGGATATTAAATAAGATAATAATTATATTTGAGTTCGCGTGTATTTTTATAGCGTGTGGCATCGGGTTAAGCATATACAATATATACATACTACCATTGGTTATTAAAAAGTGCCGAGACATTCCCACGGGCTAGATGCCCAAAGCTTTATCAGGGTCAAAAATGAATTTGACCTTAGGAACCTCCTTCTACTTGTTACGTCACTCTCATCCTGGGAGATAATTATTTATTTTCAGCAGAATTTCATAGCTATATGGCTACTGCTACAGACTTTATATACAAGAAATATATACCTACTTTACATGGTTTACTAAGTAGGATCTGTAGGAGTAGGACTCAATGTTTTCATCGACATAAAAATGTTATTTTCTGATTTTTTTTAATACTCGAACATCAGAATCTATCCTCGAAAAGTTTAATACTGTAAGATATAAGGTTCTTTCGAAAATTTTAGAATAAGTTGGACTTTTAAAAGAGACTGTCAAGAAACGTTTACTCTAGTTAAGTTCATGGGGACAAATGCATATCAGAAGAATGAGCACAAATCTCAGAACTCCAACACTTATTCATCGCTGAGAGTAAATAGCTTTTCTCTCAAATTTAAAGAATCTCAGTTGTTCTGAACTTCCGGATCTATACAAGGATATTAAGTAAATTATTAACATTGTGGGACTTACTAGTTAGGTAGAAGGCGTTTCTTTTGTATCTGATGACTATCATTTCATTTTGATACATAATATTAAATAAAAATGAGCATTTTGATCAGAGCCAACAGTTTCGTTAATATTTTCTGTTATAGACTATTTCTTCTAATTATCCGGTAAGCTATTCAACACTCACGGTTACATAATCTAAAATGTGATATACAGTGGTTATGTTAGGTGGCCATGTTACTTGTTCGTTTTAGCGTAACCAAGAACACCGATTAGGACAACATCCAAACAAAGGCGTTTTAGAAGAAATTCTAGAGATATAGTACCTAGTCCTAAACTTCCTAATCACACTGTTTACTTCTCAAAAATTTTCTCTTATCTTTGGCCATCTTGTTTTTGTCAGTTTAATCTATATATATCGAATTCTAATAAACTGACAACAGTTCACGGTAACAAATATAAAATTTTTAACCTACTCTTTGAGTGTGGTTTTCTGTTTTCGTGAATTCGTATTCTTCTCCCTGTGAAACAAAAAATATTATTCTTAAAACATTGAACTTTGTCTTTCCCATTCTATTGATTAAACTTATAAATATTGAAGGTTAATTCATTATGGTTTCACTGGAAATAGTATCCCAATTGAACGAACGAATTTATACCTAAATATTTCTTTAATTTCTGTATTTATAGTTTAATCTGTATGTGTTGTTCCACTAATGTTTCTAAATTTACTCTTTTGGGTATCGTCATTAATTCATCAATTTGATAAAAAAAAAAAAAACACAAATTATTTATTTGTAGGTAACTCTATCTGAGATCTTATACAAATAAACTCAGCAAGAAGGATTTTAA
This sequence comes from Pachypsylla venusta, assembly GCA_012654025.1. NCBI lineage: Eukaryota > Metazoa > Arthropoda > Insecta > Hemiptera > Aphalaridae > Pachypsylla > Pachypsylla venusta. Next base: position 12,486,283 of record CM022885.1, read on the forward strand.
ACATAATAATATATGTTTCTATACAATATTCAAAGCTATAAATTATTTTGACACTTTGATAGGATAAAATTCTTTTTATACGCACGCGACCATAGTATTATTACATGGATAGCAAGCATTCTTTACCACACTTGTTGATTTTTAAAGATACTTTACTTATATTTTTTCTCTTTTATTCATTCATTGGCAAGTCGTCCTCGTAATCAATTAAACCTAGTAATTGAAATGATAACCGCCTTGTATCCTATTTCTATTTGTTTATACTAACTTGATTTTTTCCTTATTCTTCCCGAACAATCATATTATTCAATAATGTCATAAATCGTATTCAAACTGTCATAAATCGTATTCAAACTGATGATCGTAGTTATTAATAGTAGTGGGTACAAAATGTTTTAATAAATCATTTTCCATCAAATTGTTCTAATCTTTGTAAAAATTCCAGGAAAATCTCAATTTTTGTGTAGCTAGTGTAAACTAGCATGGTTTAGTGTGCGGCAGTCGTTTGTAACTTATCCTCTGTTTAAACGTCTACTTTAGGTTGTGTCAAGTCCGGTCAACGAATGGTTTGTAGAGTGCGTTGGCTGGAAACTAAGGAATT